>CM066574.1:27197500-27560000 GCA_033816785.1 Picus viridis
TTACCACTGAAGACTGAAGCAAAGAAGCCGTTGAATAATTCAGCCTTTTCCATATCCTGAAATTCCATATCTTGAATTTTGTCTGAAATTATGCCAGGGAAGGATTAGGCTAGATATTAGGAAGAACTTCTGTCCTGGAAGAGTGAACAGGCTGCTAAGGGAGGTGGTGGAGTCACCATCCCTGGAGGTTCTTAAGAAACATGTGGATGTAGCACTTTGGGAGCCAGTTTGATGGCCATAGCGGCCTTAGGTCCATGGTTGGACTCAGTGGACTTAGAGGTCTTTTCCAGCAGAAATAATTCTTACAGTCTATGACACACCATCAGGCAATTCCAAGGCTGTGTATGAACATGCTTTCTTCTGCCACCCCCATTCTTTTTCTCTTTTTTTATTTTTTGTCATTAAAAAATATCTATTATTGAAGAATTCTGCCAAAAAGGAAGAATTCACTTTTTTTACACTTTTTTGAATATTATTTTCCTCCCCTCTATCACCAGGACGCTACCAAAACCATTTTCTACAATATTCTGCAGCTCTTCAAAGCTTTTTTTTTTTACATTGTCCTTTTTTAACTGATTTTTATCAGAAAGATATTGGATCAACAATGATTTCCTCCTGATTTATTCAATTTGGCTAACACTTAATTTCAGCAACTAATCAGAGACAAAAATCAGATCTACCACATTGTAATTTCACTAAGGTGTGGCTAATTTATTCACAGTATCACAGAGCTTCACTTGCTCATCAGCCATCCTTATGGAGTTAAAAAGCCAGAATCTGCAATTTTTTCACATGTTGGATTTTCACTGTTTCCTTTAGCAAATAGGATGCTTCAGGATTTAATACCACCTACAAAAGAAATATAAATTAGTAGCATTTTAAAAGCTCCACTGCATGCAGTTTATTAAAAAAAGAGAGAGAGAGAGAGAGAAAGAGGGAGGAAAATTTACATGAATTTAATTGTCCACACCAACAACTAGACTTACTCACTGCTAAGGCAAGTCTCCCAAGCCCTTATGTAACATACAGGGAAGAACAGAGTGTTCCTTGAATAAGGTTCATTACATCCAGCATACTGAGTACCCAGAGAAAAAATGCAGAAGCACAATGTAGATCTCAAGTCCTAATGCTCTTTTCTCTCAGATTCTGGTTCAGTGTGTGCAGCAGGATGAGGGAGGTGATTCTCCCCCTCTATTCGGCTCTTCTGAGACCCCACCTGGGGTCCAATTCTGGGACCCCCAGCCTAAGAAGGACATGGAACTGCTGGAGCAGGTCCAGAGGAAGGCCACAAAGATGATCAGATGTCTGGAGCACCACCCCTGTGGGGACTGGCTGAGATAGTTGGGGCTCTTCAGCCTGGAAAAAGGAAGGCTTCAGGGAGCCTTCCAGTACCTGAAGAGGGCCTACAAGAAAGCTGGAGAAGAACCTTTTACAAGGGCTTGTAGTGATAGAACAAGGGACAATGGCTTTGATCTGGAAGAGGATAGATTAAGACTGGAGATTAGGAAGAAATTCTTTACAGTAAGGGTGGTGAGACACTGAAACAGGTTGCCCAGGGAGGTTGTAGATGCCTCTTCCAAAAGCACTGCTAAGCTAAATTCTAACCACTGAACTAGTTATAAAATGTCGAGAACTGCACCTAAAGACTGCACTAACTTATTTTATCAGTTCTTACACTTAAAAATTTATTTATAAAAATTATATTGACTGATGAAATTTAAAAAGAAATGGGAAACCCCCAGAGATGTATAGAAACTATTTGCCAAGTTCTGCAGTTTTATCACATCCCATGCTCATTTTACAGCAGAAATTCAGCTACCACTGATCTTAAGCTTTATCATTTCTATAAGTTTATTGTTCTGAGAATAACACAGTAATTTGAATAACTTCAGTGACCAAATTTCATCCCAAAGAAAACCCTTTTTTACACCTGCCTCATTCAATACCACCCTGAAATAGAATTGATCATTTCTTAATTTACACATATGATTTCCATTACCATTCTATTCATGCAGTTCTCTCCCAGCTCTTTCTGCTATGAAATTATTTCAGAATAGAATAGAATAGAATATTTCAGAATAGAATAGAATAGAATAGAATAGAATAGAATAGAATAGAATAGAATAGAATAGAATAAACAAGGTTGGAAAAGACCTTTGAGATCAAGTCCAACCTATCATCCAACACCATCTAATCAACTAAACCATGGCACCAAGCACCCTATCAAGTCTCTTCCTAAACACCTCCAGTGATGGTGACTCCACCACCTCCCTGGGCAGCACATTCCAATGGCCAATCACTCTTTCTGTGAAGAACTTCTTCCTAACATCCAGCCTAAACCTCCCCTGGTGCAGCTTGAGACTGTGTCCTCTTGTTCTGGTGCTGGTTTCCTGGGAGAAGAGACCAACCCCCACCTGGCTACAATCTCCCTTCAGGTACATGTAGACAGCAGATGTCACAGACATCAACATTTGGGTTGAAATATTACCTGCAGTAACATGTGACTTGAAGGCAATAACATTTTCAGTCTTTCATCACTACTAACCTTGTTCGCTTTATCTGTCCTGAACATGCATGTTAATTTTTATCCCCTCTCAGAGGACATTATGGCAAGCTGATCTTTGCTATGAGTTTTTGCCCCTGGCAAAACTCCATCTTGCATCATTGGATTGCTCCATCTTTACCCTACTTCCTTTGGCAGATCCAACTGCAGTCACCTGTATCAGCAGAGCCTAGGAGTCATTGATCCTGCCTTAAATTATATTCAAGTGTTCTACCATAAGCCAAAGAAAGTAACTTTCTTTCAGTCAATTTAGAACCAGGAACAATGTGGTGCTTTGAAATAAGAATTAGTAGTCCTAGAAACTGCAGTTTTCCTTTACAAACAGAGTTTATTTTTATAGCATCTGCAGCCCAGTGAATTAGAAAAACTTCAGTAGAGGGATCTAAGTGCTGCCTGCTCTTTTTGACCCTCCTTTACCATAGTTCCACAGAATTACAGGATGGTAGGGGTTGGAAGGGACCTCTGGAGAGGTCCAGTCCAATTCTTCCACCAAGATAGATTTACCTAAAGAAGGTCACATTCAGGAGGGTTTAGAACGGCTCCAGAGATGAAGACTCCACCACCTCTCTGGGCAGCCTGCCTTTGTCACACTTTTGAAGAGCACTTAGATGGAACCATTACCCTTTGTCCTGTCACTGGGTGACACTGAAAAAAGACTGGGCCCATCCTCCTGACTGTATTTTCAACCTTTTTACCCTCTAAGTATTCGTAAGCATTTGTGAGATCCCCCATCAGTCTGCTCGTCTCCAGAGTAAAAAGATCCAATTCTCTCAGTCTTTCCTCATAAGGAAGGTGTTCTGGTTGCCTAATCATCTTTGTAGCCCCATGTGCCAACATAGGCGTTTTGCAAGTTGGTTTTCCCTGCTTTTGTGGCTTTTGCTAGCTACAGCTTGGAAAGAAACACAAACTTCCCATTTGGGAGAAGTCACTATGCTATGGCTAGGAAGCAAGGAAATGGATAGATTAGGTGGCAGGAAAAGTCTGTAAGAGGAAAAAATAGCCAGTTTTAGTCTCCCTGTCTTAACACACGTAGCTTGCTTTAGGAAATACCCAAAATTCAGGTCTTTAAAGTCTTTTGTGAGTTGTGATATCTAGAGTAAACATAAAGAATTTGAGTTCTTGGATTTCTGTACTCAGATCATATGAGAAATGGCAGCCAACGTCCATTTAGGCAAAAATACACACTAGCAACCTCTGCTGGCTGTCCTAGGTGACAGAATGCTCACACGTAGGCTTGTTCAGGCTAAACATATGCCAGACTCAATATAGGATGGCAGGGCAGCTCGTGCCTCACACTACTCTTATTGTACACATGGACAAGTAATAATAGCTTTACTCTTCTTGTGTGTATATCCGTGTGCAGGCAAGACTGGTTTAATTTGGTGTATAGATAGGAGGTTACTGAAAAACAAAAATGCACACAGAGTAGAATAGAGGATTTTGTTCCCTCTCCTGAGCCTAAAACCATATTAAATGAACTAAGAATTCATTAGTGTGTAACCCCTCAAACCTTCTTTAACCTTTGTTGTTCTGTGTTGCTGTTGTTATTGTTTCTACCATTGCCTCCAGCCATTTTTTTAGAAGTCGGTTAATAGGAACCTCTACTCAGAAAGGCTATTGAAACAACATGAACAATTAAGTCTTTTTCAGGCATTATAAAGCAAACATTGCAAGCGCTGTTGGCCCTCACCATATGTAGGGTAACAATACCATTCAACAAAGCTAGGGGCTTAGGTAAAGCAGAATGACATCACTGAGACCAAAAGCAGTGAGGGGTAAGTAAAACAGACATGTTTCTAAAGGCCGATTAGCCATTAAAAGGGCTTGAGAAAATATGGCTAGGAAGAAGTGCTGAGCAGTCACATTCATGCATTCAGCTTCCTTTCATCAGCCCTTCCACAGAAGAAGAAAAAATATGAGCTGCTGAAGGAGGAGGGGCTGCATTCAGTTTCAGACTAATTAAAAGTCATGAGTGACGACTAAGGCTTAACCATGGAAGAAGATACAGTGAAAAGATTGAGGCATTGTCTTCAGCTATTATAAACTTCTATGGCCTTGGAGCAGGAGGTTCAGTTTCCTTTCACAAGGAAAGAAGAACCATGGAAACATTCTATGAAGCTTGTATATATGGCTTACAGTTCTATCCTCCATTCAATAAGGATCAAGAAGATGTTTTAAGGGTGCTTTCACTTACTAGGATCTGACAGAAAACAGAGATCTGTGAATTCTTTTGTGAGTAGTCTGTTGCAACTCTGCACCCAGAAAATGCCACTGCTTTTGAATAGCTCTTGCCATTCTATAGGTTAACCTGGTTTGTTTTTTTACACCTGGAAGGAATGGCTTTCAGCATTGATCTATGGTAGGAGGCCTATATGATCTATAGCAGGAGACGAAAGCTGCAAAGTCCTCATTGGAACTATCTAAGGTCATGATAAAATTGATTTTCAAATACAGGACACACTTTTTCCCATAATGGGAGACAGATATTTTTAGTCTTTTTTTTCTTCACTGTACTACTCCAGACAAAGGCCCTGAAAGCCTTGCCCTTCAAGGTAATATACACCCTCAAGAAGTTACGAAAAATGAAACCCACAGACTGAGGCAGATAACATGATCCTGGAGTGAGCAGTGAAAAAGACACAACAAAGGAGAGTTGAGCAACAAGCAGCTTAGTCATCTGCAGCAAGTCAAAAGGGTGCATCAAAAATGAGACTAAATTAACCTACACTAAAAGGAAGAGGCTGCTGAAATGCTAACAAAGGGATTTGAAAGAAGTTAAACTGAATCTCAGGAGTGAGAGCTTTAGTTTTTAAAAATCTCTAATAAGGAATTAAAGTTTAATTAATGCATTCAAATTCTTGATTAGTCACCATACCCATTAAGGGAATGGTTCTAATCATAAGAAACCTGATAAAACCACCTAAAGCTAGTCACCCAAGCTACTGATAAGATGCAGTATCTTCTCAGCATAATGCTACACATTGCAGTACATGCCATTAGCTTGATAACAAATCCACATGCCTGGCTGTGCCCATCTTACTGCTGGTCTTGGACTCATTAATTTTGATGTCTTCACCTCTCACATTAATGTGTGATGTTCACATATTTGCAGGACCATTCTCCAAGAAAAGCCCAAGGCAGCTGTTAAAGGTAGGTGAACTCAGCACTCAGTTTTATTCCAATCACAGTCCTGCAAAACCAGCATCAGGGCAGGATTAGCAGTGGCTGTGCCAAGGGACATAATAGTATCCATGTGTACTACTATGCAGCTCTGGCTTTGGTCTGCCCTTTCCTTCCTGAAATTATGAATTGCTAGAGTCACCACTGCCTTCAGTGCATACATACAGAGTCATAGAATGGTTTGGGTTGGAAGGGACCTTGAAGATCAACTAGGTCCAATCCTCTGCCATGAGCAGGGACACCTTCCACTAGATTAGGTTGCTCAAGGCCTCTGTTCAGCCTGGCTTTGCATACTTCCAGTGAGGGGCATCTACAACATTCCTGGGCAACCTGTTCCAGTGTCTCACCACTCTTACTGTAAAGAATTTCTTCCTAATATCCAGTCTAAATCTCCCCTTTTCCAGCTCAAAGCCCTTGCCCCTCATCCTATTACCAAGCCCTTGTAAAAAGTCCCCTTCTGCCTTTCTCATAGGCCCCTTTGAGGTACTGGTAGGCTACAAGGTCTGCTTGAAGGCTTTTCTCCAAGCTAAACATTCCCTTCTCTCTTAGCCTTTCCCCATGGCAGGGGTGCTCCGGTGCTCCAGCCCTCTGATCATCTTCATGGCCCTCCTCTGGACCCACTCCAGTATTTCAATGTCCTTCTTGCTCTGGGGGCACCAGAACTGGCTGCAGTAGTCCCAGTAGGGTCTCACGAGAGCACATCAGAGGAGGAGAATCACCTCCCTCATCTTGCTGGTCACAGTTCTTTGGATGCAGCCAAAGTAGCAGTAGAGAGGAATCACTTAAAAGGCTGTTCAAGAACTTCTCCCTATTAGAGTTAATGGAAAAGAACTGAAGTACTCTGTGAAATGTGTTCTTTACTACCTATGAAGTTAACATGCACACAGAAGAATTTCTAAGTAAAAATAAATGCACATATATGTGGGTGTATATATCTGGATGCACACAGACGAATGTGTGCTGGGCTGCACCTGTTCCCAGCTGAATTTTCTAGCACTCATTACTATTCCTAAATGCCTTATTAAATTATAAAAGGTATTATATAAATTGTTATATTCCTGTCTGAAAAGTTATAAATGGGGAAAATTATCTGAAGAGTCCATTGAGCTTCTTGTTCCTATGTATGGCATCAGTCGTCGTTATTAATACAGGCTGGGGGGTGATGAGATTGGAAGCAGCCCTGCAGAAATGGACATAGGGGTGCTGGTGGATGAACAGCTGAACAGGAGTCAGCAATGGGCACTGGCAGAACAGAAGGATACTAGCAGCCTGGGCTGCATCCAAAGCAGTGTGGCCAGGGGTGAAGAGAGGGGATCCTACCTCTCTGCTCTGCTCTGGGGAGACCTCACCTGCAGCACTGTGTCCAGCAGTTCTGTAGCCCTCAACACAGAAAGGACACGGACCTGATGGAGCAGGTCCAGAGGAGGCCATAGAAATGATCAGGGGGTTGGAGCACCTCTGTTGTGAGGACAGGCTGAGGGAACTGGGGGTGTTCAGCCTGGAGAAGAGAAGGCTCTGGGGAGACTTCAGAGGAGCCTTCCAGTTCCTGAAGGGGGCCATGAGAAGGCTACAGAGCCCAAAACCCAGCTGGATGCATTCTGTGTGACCTGCCCTGGGTGATCCCGCTTTGGAAGGGGGGTTGGACTGGGTGATCTCTGGAGGTCCCTTCCAACCCCTAACATTTTGTGATTCTGTGGTTCTTCTCTACCTGCACTTGTACTTTTCTGTCACTCTCTCACATTCCCTGTGTTCTGCGTTAAGCATTCTCAGACCAGAATGGGTAGCACTGTGCCCAGCTATCACTTTAGTCACATTTGGTTGTAGAAACACTGCTACATCTAATAGCAAAAATTACTGTTAGAGCCCTGTCTCAGCCAAGACCAGAGCATTTGTTTTAAAGCAGAGGAAACTTTGGGAGTGTTCAGCTGTGAACTACTCCATTAATGCTCCAGTGATGGGCAAAGATGTTTTCAGTCAATTGCTCAGCCAGTGCTAAGTGCTTTCCAACAAAAAGACAAAATTTCTGTGAAGGTTTCTATCTAAGAAAATGTACCCTCTATGTAATTTACAGCAGACATGATATACTCTTGCAACATAGGTGTCCTGAGACAAGGTATTGAATAAATAGAATTTGCAGAGCACTAGAGTTTTATTGCAACTGAAAGGAAGAAGATTTCCCAGGGAAAACAATTTTTAACTAAGCAAATGAGGAATTTCATCTCACTGAGATCCCTGAGCAAGGTCTCAAAGCAATCCTGAATCTGTACCTATATACTATTACCAACTTTTCTGACATGTGTTGGCAATCCCTTACAGTTACTATACCACTAAAAATAAATTAATAAATAAAGACCACCGTTTCCTACATCTTCATTAGTCTGGTCTTCATCTGACCTAGAAGGCTTCTTAGTTATAAACAAATATATTTGCATCTAGCTGAAGCATACAAAAACATCCTGATAAGGTTTGTTTGTTTGGTGGTGGATTTTCCCTTTTTAATATTACAAAAGAAGGTTCAACTTTATGCTTGGTTCAAAGGGGTGAATTAGTGTTTGTTTGTTTGTTTGTTTGTTTGTTTGTTTGTTTGTTTGGGGTAAAAGTATCAGTTCAGTTCACAAAGAGAGTTTTTTTTTGGGGGGGGGGGGGGGGAAGAAAGGGGGAAAAAAAGGCAAAACAGGGAATATCAAATCATTACTTCACAACTTGGATTTCCTTTATGAGTGATTCACTGATGAAACAAAGCCAATATGGCAAGAAGCCATGTGTTCTTCTGGGAAAAAGTATAAATACAAGCCATAACTGGTTTATGAAATTTGCACTGTAACAAAATCGGCATTTTCTCAACCACTTTCTCAAGTATTTAATGAGAGGCATCTAGACAGCACTCAGGATGATGATAACAATGATAGAATAACATTTGCTTAGAATGACAATGAATCTCTGTACCAAAGTATCAGTATTAAGAAAAGTAAGTTTCAGAAACAGATACTTCAAATTGTGAGGATTAGACAACCTCAGAGGCAAGGGGTTTAGAGGTTTTACTTTCATTCTGCTCCCTCTGAAGTAATGCTTCATCCAGTAAAAAGCAACGAAAAGAGATTATTTCTGCAATTTAAGTCTATTTTTTTCCAGTGCATGTTAAAATGAAGACTTCTCAGAGCAACATAGGAAAATTTTCATCAAGTTGGCTGCTTGATAGGCCACTATACAAAGGCCACTATTCAAAGCTCATGTCTGTAGAACTTCCTTAATAAAAAAGGTTTGTTCTGAGGTAAAATGTTATGAACAATATTTTTCTTTCTGTTACTAAAACTTTTAAATCACTCATTTCAGATAGGCTCCTGAAAGTTTCCAGAATCTGCTGACCACCTGCCACTGACTTAATAGCATCTTAGCTCTTCCCACCTCCTCAAAATGTACTTAGAGATTGCCCAAAGAGGGTCCAGCAGCAATTGTAACCTCCTTCTGCTTGTACCTGCACACTGACCTCCTTATAAAAATTTCTGCAGCTCTGTGCCTTAGAGGGACATCCTGAGAACAAGGGGTTAGTCTTCCACCATAATCACCTACTCCAAATTAATCTCTTTCATTACTTGAATTAAAATAAACAACTTCTCAGAGAATCTGGGAAACAATTTTTCCTAATCTCAAACCTGAACTTCCCCTGGCACAATTTCAGGTCATTTCCCCTTGTTCAGAGAAGAGACCAACACCCACCTCACTCCAACATCACTCCAGGTCTCCCCTCAGCCTCCTCTTCTCCAGACTAAACCACCCCAGCCCCATCAGCTGCTCCTAACAAGACCTGTTCTCCAGACCCCTCACCAGCTTTGTTGCTCTTCTATGGACATGCTCCAGCACCTCAATGTCTTTCTTATACTGAAGGTCCCAAAACTGAACCCAGTATTCAAGGTGCATCCTCACTGGTGTCCGGTACAGGGGCATGATTACTTTCCTGGTTCTGGTTGCCACACCATTCTTGATCCAGAGCAGGATGCTGTTGGCCATCTTGGCCATCTGAGAACACTTCTGGCTCATGTTCAGCTGGCTCTCAACCAGCACCCCAAGGTCCTTTTCTGCCAGGCAATTTTCCAACCACTCTGCCCCAAGCCTGGATCTTTCATGGGGTTGTTGTGACCCAAGTGCAAACACCTGGCAATTAGCTCTGTTAAACTTTATACAGCTGAACTTTTCCCCATCAATCCTGCCTGTCCAGATCTCTTTGCAGACCCTTCCTACCCTTAAGAAGATCAACACTCCCTCCCAGCTTGGTCTCATCTACAAACTCACCAAGGGTAGACCCAACTGCCTCATCCAGTATTTGGCTTATATCACAGGCTATTGCTGACAAAGGATGTGACTATGTCTTGGTGCTGAAGAACTAGACACAATCCAGTAAACATTCTAGAGTTACACAGACAAATACTTCTGAAGGGACCTTGAAATACAAAAACTCAGAAGTATATCACATATATGTATATACATACACAGTCACATGTACAGAAATTCTTTGCTAATACACAAAAGACTTGGATGTCTATTTACACTGTCAGTTCTCACAAAGGTAATCTATTAAAATGCCTTCATTCACGCAGGTTTTTCATTACATCTTCATCTCTAACATTGGCCACAACAACCCCATGCAGTGCTACAGGCTGGGGTCAGAGTGGCTGGAGAGTGGCCAGGCAGAGAGGGACCTGGGAGTACTGGTTGACAGCAGCTGAACATGAGCCAGCAGTGTGCCCAGGTGGCCAAGAAGGCCAGTGGCATCCTGGCCTGGATCAGGAACAGTGTGGTGAGGGAAGTAATTTTGCCCCTATACTCAGCACTGGTTAGGCCACACCTTGAGTCCTGTGTCCAGTTCTGGGCCCCTCAGTTTAGGCAAGATGCTCAGTTGCTGGAACGTGTCCAGGGAAGGGCAATAAAGTTGGTGAGGCGTTTGGAGCACAAGCCCTGGGAGGAGAGGCTAAGGGAGCTGGGCTTGCTTAGCCTGGAGGAGAGGAGGAAGCTCAGGGGAGACCTTATTGCCATCTACAACTACTTGAAGGGAGGTTATAGCCAGGTGGGTGTTGGTCTCTTCTGCCAGGCAACCAGCACCAGAACAAGAGGACACAGTCTCAAGCTGTGCCAGGGGAGGTTTAGGCTGGATGTTAGGAGAAAGTTCTTCACAGAAAGAGTGATTGCCCATTGGAATGTGCTGCCCAGGGAGGTGGTGGATTCACCATCACTGCAGGTGTTGAGGAAGAGACTGGATGGGGCACTTAGTGCCATGGTTTAGTTGATTAGATAGTGTTGGATGATGGGTTGGACTCGATGATCTCAAAGGCCTCTTCCAACCTGGTTAATTCTATTCTACTCTATTCTAATACCAATAACTATTGCAGCTGCTAAACAGACCCAAAATACTCTGGGTTTTGCCCAGTCATTCATATCATTCAAAGACTATGATTTGCATTTATCTGCAGAGAGTGTTTGCCTTGCTTTTCAAGAAGTTGTGATTTGGGACAAACTAAATAAGGTTCAATATCTATTTGATTCTGGCTGACCTGTTCTGAACAACTGTAAATGTTAATAATTCATATCAACATTCTGATGCGTAAGTTATCAATCAATGACTCTGTCAAATATGATGAGATCTCATTATGTGGATCAGTAATGAACTGTACTAAAAGGCTAGTTGTAAAGGCCACATAATCCCAAGCAGGAGACTTAGCTGTGAAAACAAAGGAGTGATTGCACAAGTAGGTGTATGACTGTAACAACATGTTCATGGCAGAGAAAAGAAAATGTGGT
Organism: Picus viridis; assembly: GCA_033816785.1. Lineage (NCBI taxonomy): Eukaryota > Metazoa > Chordata > Aves > Piciformes > Picidae > Picus > Picus viridis. The sequence goes on from CM066574.1 coordinate 27,209,037, forward strand.
TGGATTGGTTGCATTTCTTTCTGTGCTGTCTGTTTACATGATCATAGAATCACAGAATTGTCAGGTTTGGAAGGGACCTCAAAGATCATCCAGTTCCAACTCCCCTGCATTGGGCAGGGACACCTCAAAGTAGATCAGGTTGCTCAGAGCCCCATCCAGCCTGGCCTTAAAAACCTCCAGGGATGAGGTTTCTACCATGTCCCTGGACGACCTGTTCCAGTGCCTCACCACCCTCATGGTGAAGAACTTCTTCCTAGCATCCAATCTGAATCTACTCATTTCTATTTTTGCCCCATTCCTTCTAGTCCTATCACTGCCTGACATCCTAAAATGTCCCTCACCAGCTTTCTTGTAGGCCCCCTTAAGATACTAGAAGGCCACAAATAGATCAGTCCATTTCACAAGGATTTTTTCTGTAATAAAACATTTTTACCTATAAATACACACAGAGGGGGAAAAATAATAAAAAATAGCAGTACTATCTGGAAAGACTTTTGATCTTCTGTATTTATTTTGTATGGGCATGTAACTCTTTAACACTATGAAAAGGAAATATTTAAAAGAAGCCCTTAGGAAAAATAAATAGTTGAAATATGATCATCATATGATTAACTAATTAAAAAGGTAGACAGGAAAAAGACAAGAGAACTAATATTGATGTACTTCCCTTAGTGGTTATAGCATGCTTGATTCAGGTTCTCTTTCAAAGACCTACTGTTGGAAACTCAACCCTATTTTCATTTTAGTCCATGACTAATCTTTAATTGACTTCAGATGCAAACAAGGCTTAGCCTACAGTAACAACATTAATTTAAGAGGAAATAAAGTGAGATGAAAAACCTGTTTCCATAGAGCATCTCCTACCAAAAAAGGCCTTTCCTCTTAGCGGATGCAGACATTGTTTTTAAAAGACACATATGGTCCTATCAAACAAACATTCTAAATATAGTGGTAAAGGGCAAAAGAAACAGGAATGTGTGACCACTGCGTACTTGTGATATTTTGGATTTGTCATACTCTTTTCTTCCTTGTGGAGGAGATTATAAGAAAAAGAACGATGTTTCCTGTAATTTCTTTGCATGCCCTGCCTTCAGTTGCACGTAACTTTGACATCCCCAGCTGCAACCTTGAGGAAAAAGCAACAGCCACCCAGGCAAACATTGCCTTGGAAGCAGCACCTACTTGGAGCAGCTGGTTCATAAAAACGACAAACCTTTATCGTTCACTTCAAGAACAAAAAATACACTTCAACGTAGTCCAGCCTTTGCTGCTTCTCAAATACTTCAGCGCTGCGTGCCACATCATTGCAATCCCCATGCATTCTGAAAATCATCAGCCCTCCTACAGGAGCCTCTCTCCCTTCTTTCTTCCTGTAAAGAAGACCTCGCGTGACTCAGGCGTTGCTAACTGGTGGAAATTAAAACGGTTCGAAAGGCTGCAGATGGAACCGGGCCTGGGTCGCATCAGCTGGACATGAATTTTCCCCACTGAGAAACCAGATCCAAGACTTCGGTTTTGGCTTGTCCTGGAGTTGATGATAAGATTCAGATCAGGGGATGAGTTTGCTCATAACTCAGGTGTCGAGGACATTCAGGAATTAGGTTTAGTTAGGAGCTGCACAATACAAGAGGCCAGGACACAGCAGTTATGGCCTAACAATCCAGATTCCTAACCTCCAGCTGCCCTAAGTGCACAGTTTGCAAATGATCAGAGATTACATTGGGGATGCTTTCTAATGGCAAAGCAAACCATGAGGGTGGTGAGACACTGGAACAGGTTGCCCAGGGAGGTGGTAGAAGACCCATCCCTGGAGGCTGTTAAGGCCAGGCTGGATGTGGCTCTGAGCAACCTGATCTAGTGTGAGGGGTCCCTACCTATGGCAGGGGGATTGCAACTAGATGATCCTTGAGGGCCCTTCCAACCCTAATCCTATGATTCTATGATGCTCCCCTGCTCAGAGCTGAGTGCTCTGGCAGCCAGGTTGCCATCAGAAACTCCAAATTCTTGGTCTGAAAACTACTGCCACCATATTCACATGAAGTCTGACCATGGGTGTAAAAATGGCCACTGCAGTGAGACTCTAAGCAGACAGACAAAGCGAGCAGGCCTTGAGTGCACGAAAGCATAAGATAAACACAAGGCAGAGAAAAGACATTTCTAGCACAATCTTGCGTGTCTGAAGAGCTCTGAGGTAAACAACAGTTGTGTGAACATCTGAGTAAATGAAGGCTGACTTTCAATAAAGTTGCTGAATGACTTTTTAACAGCACTGTACTAAGCGTGACCTCATCCATCGTTACAGATCAAAGAATTCATGTGGGGAAGAAATGTTGCAAAGTCCCACGCACATGAAAAGCTGTTCCATGTGAATTCTCCCATGTCTAATAAGGGGAGAGCTTCTAATGGAGTCTTCAGAAGAGGAATCGCCTCCTACTTTCATAAACATCCTGAATTTGTTCATGCAGGGAGGAGGGTAAAGGAAGAAAAGACTAGAAAAGAATATATCATGTAAGCTTTGTTTCCATAGGAAAACAAACTAGAAACTGAGTACCTAACAGGGATTAGACTCCTCCAGATTTAAGTGCTACTGGAGTGGGCCTGCATCATAAAACTTAGACCTAGACAGAATTTGAAGCACAAAAGACACTTCCTCAGAATTTGAGCAGTGAAAAATTGTGATACGGTTAATAAAAGTGATGTTACTAGGTGAACTAACTCCCAATGGATGTGATGATTCCTTGATTAAAGAATCAAAAATAAACTAATAAAAGGACTATAAACAGAAAGACAACAAAAATCACCTTAGAAAAGTAGAGCTGTCAAGAAGCCTCTATTTAATCTCTGTGAAACAAAACACACTATAATCCACCAGACTCTGCCAAAAATGTCATTATAGGAAAGACCAAAATAGACACAGGATTTCAGCTGAATATCTTGGAAAACAGAAATCACCCAAAAAATCCATTTCTTATTTCTCTAAGAATGCTAAAAGAAAGTGACGTACTCTCTTTGGAGTTCAAAGCAGCTCCACAACACTGCAATTTAATTTCTACAGCTACCTTTTCATAGCATAGCCACCAAAGTTAGAGATGATTATAAGTCCCAAGATCATCCTTCCAGCTGTGGCAAGAGAAATCTTCCTAATCGTAAAAAAAATGGCAGCAGCGTTTGGTTTTATCCTCTGCAGGTGATACAGCACAAGGCTCCACATAGTTCTCAGCTTTACAAGCTAGGAGTGAAAAAAATAATGCATTTCATGTCTAAAAGGAGACTAATTACAGCAGTAAAATTACCACACACAGTTTTCATAAACTACAATAGGTTGCCAGTACCCAGCTGTGTCAGACTGGGTACATGTCACTCCTTTCAGCCACCAAAATCAAACCATTGACCAAATGCATTTATTTTTTGACTATCTGCATTCCCTCAGACCAAATCACAATGGTGACCTAGGCAAAGGCATTCGTAGCATATTACAACATCCTGTACATTCTTCTAAACAAAGCCTGCTACTTTATTGCATTTATAAGTTAACATGCAATTTGCATGCAGATGAATTAATAAAAGAAATCTTGTTTCCTTAAACAAAAGAAACTCTTTCATCGACTTGCTCTTTCAGCCAAAGGTCTCTCGACATTTTACAGCTGTGGCATATCACATCTTTCACCTCCTAAGAATTTGTTGGTTTTAGGTCAATACACTGGGACCAAACACAATGTATTCCAACACAGTTCTGTCACAAGCTTCCTATGTGATCATAGAATAAAAGAATTATAGAATTGTTTTGGTTGGAAAAGATCATCAAATCCAACCATCAACCTAAGACCACCATAGCCATTAAACCATGTCCTAAAGTGCCATCTCCACTCTTTTCTTGAACACCTCCAGGAGCAGTGAGTCCACCACCTCTCTGGGCAGCCTGTTGCAGTGCCTGACCACTCCTGAAGAAAATAATTTTTTCCTAATATCCAATCCTGGCACAGTTTCAAGCCTTTTTCTCTCATGTCAGTCTGGAGAAGAGAAGGCTCAAAGGAGACCTTATTGTGGTCTTCCGGTATCTGAATGGGTCCTACAAGAAAGCTGGTGAGGGACTTTTGAGGATGCCAGGTAGTGATAGGACTGGGGGAAATGGATCCAAGCTAAAGGAGGGTAAATTTAGACTACAGTAGGAGGAAGTTATTCACCGTAAGTGTGGTGAGACACTGGAACAGGTTGCCCAAAAAGTTGGTGGAAGCCTCATCCCTGGAGGTTTTTAAGGCCTAGATGGCTGGGGCTCTGGGCAACCTGATGTAGTGTAAAATGCCCTTGCTGATAGCAGGGGCATTGGAACTAGATGTTCCTTGAGGTCCCTTCCAACCCTGACAATTCTATAATTCTTTCATTTTATCACTGGAGACTAGGAAGAGGCCAACAACCAACTCACTACCATATTCCTTTTTTATAATTCTTCAGTGCCGTAAAATATATCAAAGAAGAGCAAAAAGAGACAGAGGAGTAAACTGTAGTCTAGAATACAAATTGCAGCCCCTGTCCTGCAGTTTTCATTTGATTTCTGTTTACTCTCTTTGTTTCCCTTCCTCCATTGCAGAACTGAAATTGCCTTTCACTGCAGAAGCACACAAAACAAAAAGTAGGTTAAGTAAAGTGAATAGGAGTACACAGAGCTGCTTAAGCTGGCCTCTCTGTTGATGACAAGAAGCACAAATTGCTTGATTCTATTCACAAGCATAGGTATACCACTTCCATCCATCTAGTAAAGCATCTGACAAAACCTGCATGGCTCCAAAAATGGGCTCTAGGAACAGGAGTTCATCAGATAGCTATTCTGTGGAAAAGAAATAAGGCTCCCATGACAGAGTAGAAACTTCAATAGGGTATTTTACAGTATCTGAACTAGGGAGAAAACCTCCAAAGCAAGCATTGCTTGCTGAATGCACAATACGAAAGTTTTGTAAAAACTGAAATATTCTATTCCCCAACAAATTTCACAATTATTCCATGAAATTTCACAATTTACTAACAGTAAACTGTCTGTTCTTCTCACAAATTGCAAATTAATATGGTCCCATGAACCCATCTGAGGGGTTTGGAGCACAAGCCCCATGAGGAGAGGCTGAGGGAGTTGGAGTTGCTTAGCCTGGAGAAGAGGAGGAAGCTCAGGGGAGACCTTACTGCTGTCTACAAGTACCTGAAGGGAGATTGTAGCCAGGTGGGGGTTGGTCTCTTCTCCCAGGCAACCAGCACCAGAACAAGAGGACACAGTCTCAAGCTGCACCAGGGAAGGTTTAGGCTGGATGTTAGGAAGAAGTTCTTCACAGAAAGAGTGATTGGCCATTGGAACAGGCTGCCCATGGAGGTGGTGGAGTCACTATCACTGGAAGCGTTTAGGGAGAGACTGGATGGGGTGCTTGGTGCCATGGTTTAGTTGACTATATAGTGTTGGATGGCAGGTTGGACTCAATAATTTCAAAGGTCTCTTCCAACCTGGTTAATTCTATTCTATTCTATTCTATTCTATTCTATTCTATTCTATTCTATTCTATTCTATTCTTTCTATTATTCTATTCTATTTGTCTTGACCTGAAGAGACCTTTTCCACTCAACACTACGAGCATGTAAAGGTATTTCTATGTTATCTGAATTCTGTGACAAATATCTACTTATGGTTCCTCACATCCCAAACCATAAACTCAGGCTTGAGGTGAAAATACATTGAACAACTCAATAAAGTTAAAATTTGTCTGTAAGACAAATTTACAAAGTGGGGGTAAAAAATATTTTGCTTCTGAAGTAATCTACTTAAAATACACCTTTTTTTTTAAGCTCCTCTCTGCTGCTTGACAAAGTCACTGATCACTATTGTCATTCAGTGTCTTCCTCTAGTCTGACACAGAAAAGCTTTTATTGTCATAATACTTGTTCTCAAATGCTGAGTTCAGCTTTAGTTCCCTCACTACAAGAAAGACATCGAGGGACTTAGTGTGTCCAGAGAAGGGCAGTGAAGCTAGTGAAGGGTCTGAAGCACAGGTCTTGTGAGGAGCAGCTGAAGGAACCAGGGTTGTTTAGTCTGGGGAAAAGGAGACTGTGGCTGACTGAGGCTGACCTTCTGGCTCTCTACAACTTCCTGAGAGGAGGTTAGAGCAAGGTGGGTGTTAGTCTCTTTTTCCCGAGTAAGAAGCGACAGGATGAGAGGAAATGGCCTCCCACCAGGGCAAGTTTAGGTTAGATATAAGAAAAAATTTCTTCACCCAAAGAGTGGTCAGTCCCTGGAACAGGTTGTCAAAGTAAATGATGAAGGCAGTATCCCTCAAGGTATTTAAAAGATGTGTAGATGTGGCACTTGGAACATTCTTTATTAACTTGGAAGTAGCAGGCTAATGGCTAGGCTCAATGATCTTAAAAGTCTTTTCTAACCTAAATGTTACTATGATTCTGTAGTGGTCTTCAAACTAAGCAGATAAAGACCTAAGCAGTTAAGATAAGATAAACAAATGAGTGGTGCCTCAAAGGAAAAAGAAAAGAGGAAGAAGTCAGTATGGTGGGGTCCACATTCTTTATTCCACCCACAAGCATCATATTAACATCTTTCTGTGAATGCTAAGCATGATTTTGGACCAAAGGGGCTTGATGCTCTTTAAAGGACCATAAAATCATCCATGTAATACTTGATTTCCTGGTATAAATTTCCCAGGGAACTAAAAAGGGTAAAAAAATCAAGCACTTATTATGAGACAACAAAAATAAGAGATGAACTCTTGCAAAGAAAAAGTTGTCTGCACAGATTGGTGCACAGCTGAAACAATTAGTTCATATGCAGACAGTCTGCTCTGGAAACGTGATTTACAGGACCAGTCCTGGCTTTACTTGAGCTGTCTGAAGTGGTTTTACCTCAGGCCAAGTATTATGGATTGGGATGTGAAAAACGGAGTTTCTGAAAGAGGTTCACTTCCTGGCTTACTTCATCATGTATTTTGAATAAAACATAAACAAGGGCTGTGATGCTTCAACTTCCAAAGTGCAGCCAAGCCAAGAACTGTATTTCCTATTCAGCAGCCACAGTCAAACAAACAAAACATTTTCATCTCCCTTCAAATGACATGATTCTTCAGCCATTCCCAAAAGGCAAGGCACTCCTATTACTCACATCCCTGTTTGATTTAATATCACCAGGTAACCATGTTCACCCCACTTTCCTCACTCCACACGATCTACTCTTGTCCCTTATTTTCTCTTTTTACAGAAGAGTGTATGAAGCAGTTAAATCTCTTCAAGTGCCTCTTTTACGAGTCACATACAATGTTAGGCTAAAAGGACATAGAAGCAAGGAACTCACAGCAGTTGCAGTGCTTGCCCTGGCAGTTTTATTGATCTGGTAAATGCATTTCCATGGATGAAAAGGCCTTCCTGAATGATAGCTGCATGGGAGATCCTTAGAAAGAAATTGATGATGGGTGCTTTACCATGTGGTACCTCATAGATCTCTATAGCAACATCTCTCTGGCAGGATGAAAAGATGCCCTTAGAGCGTGGGGTGTTAAGACCTCACTGGCTCTGCTATGAAAGCTGCCCGTAGTGGGCACTGAACAGGGCATAAGTAATAGTTTGTGTATAGTACTTTTCCTCATTCTCCATGGGTTTTGTGGGTGAACCTTTATGCAGGTCTCATTGTAGTTCTCAAAGCAGCAGTTGTTTAGTGCCAGCAAGTTTTCCACTACTTGTCAGAAAGGTTTTCTTTTGCTGTCCTGAAATATTGCAATTTAAATATGGCAAAAAGGGGGAAAACTTGTCTGAAGACTGTTTGCAGACCCCCTTATATTGTCACTTGTTACCTAAGAACCAGGCTCTGACAATTCAGTGATTAATATTTAAAATGACAACAGCAAATAACTTGTAAAGTATTAGCTCTGGATAACTGTGATCCACCAGCCTGGTGAAAGCAGCTCCTTTCCATGCTCCACTGTGTATTCAAAGTCTACACCTTCCAACATTGTACTTATATGTCAGCAGGTAACCAAAGCTTTCAAACTATTTGAGTTCCTTTTCCCTAAAACCTATCAAAATGTTAGGAACATATTGTACCCATTTATAATTCTGCCAGGGCAGCCAAGCAGCACTAGGACTGATTCATTAAATGGTCCACTGTAGACCTCTGACTGAATCTTATAGTTTCCCTGTCTTCACTGGCAGTTCAGAATGTTTCAAAATAGCATTTCAGATGCTTGAAGGAGCATTTCTTTGGTGGCTTGTTATAAGTTGGTCTGGCTTGTGTCACTCCCATATACTGGGTTGGTTTTTTTCATTAATAATAAGCTACTTAGGAGAAACCAAGTCTCTTTTCTTGGTTTGTTTTAAAATAATCTCAATCCATATTCAGAATGTAAGAAACACAGGCAGAAGCTTATCTTTCATATTTACAGCTTCAGAAAGAAAAAGAAAAGCCCTCAAATGAAATTGGCTTTGCCTTTGCCATTGTCTCCATCTTTGTTGTTGTCTTTGCCTTGGTCCAGTTCTGGTGTTCCCATCATAAGAAGGACACATAACTGTCAGAACAAGTCCAGAGGATGGCCACAAAGACGATCCAAGAGCTGGAACACCTCTGCTATGAGGATAGGTTGAGGGGGTTGTTCAACCTGGAAAATAGAAGACTCTGAGGACATCTTATAGCTGCCCTCCAACACCCGAAAGGAGCCTACAAGAAAGGTGAAGGTGGACTTTTCATAAGGGTTTTAAGTTGAGGAAGAGTAAGTTTAGACTAGATCTTAGGAAGTTCTTCAGTACAAGGGTGGGGAGACTTCGGAATAGCTTGCCCAGAGTGGTTGTGGATGCCCCCTCCCTGGAGGTGTTCAAGGCCAGATAGGCTGAAGCCTTGGGCAACAAAGTCTGGTTGAGAGACATCCCTGCCCATTGCAGAGGGGTTAGAGTAAATGATCTGAGATGATTTTATGATTCTATTTAGAGTAAGTCTTGTCTTACCAAGCAAATAGAAACTATTTTCTGCCTTAGAGAAAATGCCCAGAACTCTAAAGCAGCAGGTATTTTATGTGCTTGTGAGATGGAATTGGAGCTGCGCCATATAAGTTATCAATGTAGAAAACATAACACTTTAGGTGTATAGGAAATCTACATCAAAATTTCTCTTCAATCTGTAATCTGAACCTAAAACTCAGGTGGAAATTATGTTGTGTGTGCCCAAAACTGGTCAATGGTGGATGATGAATAGATCAATTCCTCTCTTTCCAAGAGAGCTGTAGTAGCTGAAGAGTGGCTTCAGGCCACTCAACCTCACTTGCATCCCAGCTAACAGCTGTGCAAACCACAGAATTTGTACTTCCCAGGGGTTTATTAAAATGTTTTTTCTCTTTTCATGTGTTTGTATAAACTCATATGACTTTTGCTTTGAATGAATCTCAAAACCCTAGAATATCCTCTTCTGATTTCACCTATATGGTGAGTAATGTCTTGTACAAGTTTCATCTCAAAAGAAATAAAAAGGCTTATGCCTGAATGCACGTTTGAAAAGATAATGTAGTTGATTAGAACTTGCCAGAAACAATCATGTTATTGGTAGCACTGACACTGATCTTTTAGAAGCACAAGAACCTAAAGACAGACATTTTTCAGAAATAACTACTTATAATCACAGAAAGTTAGAAACCACCTACTTAGAAACCACCTTTGGCATGATAAGACTATTTTTTAGGACCTGAGCATTTAGCTTAAGAACCAATAAGCTCTCTTCACATTTTACATACATCACCAGAGTTTAAACCATATTATTTTGAGTTAGAAAGGTGTGAAAGAATGAATTATTGAAGACTTATCTACTGAAAAGTATCACACCCTTTACCAGTATTTTCTGCATAAGCTTACAAACCAAGCTGGAACTGCACTCTTTCGACTTAATTGTCAGTGCATTAATCAGGAATAAGAGTCATGCTTTCATATGTGGTTATGCAGTACCTAACACAGTCAGGTACAGTTCAGTTTCAGATACTAATATCCAAAACATGTCTTAGTAAGAATGAGTGACTCCAACTTGCATCATCCAAGGATTTTGCATTTGAATATTTGTACTTCGCTGTGTTCAGTCTTGGGCCCTCACTGCAAGAAAGACAGTGAGGTGCTGGAGCAGGTCCACAGAAGGGCTATGAAACTGGTGAAGGGTCTGGAGAATGAGCCTGGTGAGGAACAGCTGAAGGAATTGGGAAGAGGAGTCCCACGGGAGACCTTATCACTATCTGCAGCTCCCTGACAGGAGATTGGAATGAGGTGGGGGTTGGTCTCTTCTCCCTAGTAACAAGTGATAGGACAAGAGGAAATGGCCTCGAGTTGCACCAGAAGGGGTTAGGATGGGATACAAAGAAAAATGTCTTTACTGCAAGAGGGGTCAGGCATTGCAACAGGCTGTCCTCCCTAATGACGGAGTCGCTGTCCCTAGATATGTTCAAAAAACATGTAGACATGATGCTTTGAAACATGCTTTATTGGCATAGTGGTGGTGGGTTAGAGATCTTTTCCAACCTTAATGATTCTCTGATTCCTCCAAGATAACCAAGGGTAAGCCCCTCAAACCCAGTCAACTTGAGTGCACGTTATTGAACTCTGTTCCAAATACCACAATACACCTAAGTCCAGGGACTGATCCGGAAAGTGTACTGACTCTTTACCTTTGCCTCTGAAGTAATACTTGGCTAAAGCTCTCCTCCCTGTTCAGCAGTTGAAACAGCAGCTCACCACTGCATGCTAATCATCTTTGGAGCCCAGGCTTCTCCGGGATGCTAGGTCAGGATGTCAAAGAAGCAATTGCTTTGCAACCCTCTGTCTGAGCAGCCTTGTTTACAGTTGAAATTAGCTGCAAACAAAAGCCAGACTTTGCTGCTCTTGTCCAGCTCTACAGCCACAACTGGGGGTGTTGTGGTTTGAATGGAAGATAAATTCCCAATCAAGTCTGGACTCTGATCCAGGCTGAAATTAAATAGAAGAGGAATGTGCTCAGCCTTCTTGCTTTGCAGCTTATCGCCAGTAGGTGGTGGACATGTTAACAGAGTGATTTAAATCACAATGAAAAGAAAAAGGAAGGAGACCACAGATGAATGGATGGGAAGGCAAGAGGACATACGGGAGGAAATTATGAATGCTTAGCTCACATAGAGTGCGTGAGAATGAAGGCAGAGAAGCCAAGGAACACTGAGTAAACGTGCAGAACTAAGGCAGACAAAGATACGTGATTCTGGGCAGACAAGCTGTGAACACAAATGAACGAAGAAAGATGACAAATGACAAGTAGAGATGTGGCACACAATGACACAGGAAGGAAGGCTCTGAATGCCATGTTGACTGTCAGAAGCAGGGGGGAGGGAAAGGGAAAAAAAAAAAAAAAAAAAAAAAAAAGAGAGGGGACTGGGCAGATACAGTAAGGATGAAGAAAAATGATGGAACATGCTGAAAAGCTCGGGCAATATTCACTGGAACACTGGGAATTGGGACAACAGGAGCATGGTGATCCACTCCCAGAGCTTGTTGCACAAGAACAGCTCCACAGAGTCAAAGAAACAGAACTGAACGAGCTTTTTGCATGTTTATTCCAAAACTGAAAATGTAATTAATTCTACCCAAACATACATCAAAGTCCATTTTCACTACTTTTTACCTACTTGTTTACAGAACCTGAAATCTTCATCAATGTAATGCTAACAATGTATAGATTTTTGGATTAAGCTGTCTGATTTAGAAAGTTTGTCATTGTTAGGTTGACAGTTGGACTTGATGATCTTAGAGGACTTTTCCAACACAGAGGACTTTTCCAACCAAAACAATCACAGTATCACAGCATCAGTATCACAGTATCACTAAGGTTGGAAGAGACCTCGAAGGTCATCGAGTCCAACCTGTCACCACAGACCCCACGACTAGACCATGACACCAAGTGCCACATCCAATTCCCTCTTGAACACCTCCAGGGACGGTGACTCCACCACCTTCCCGGGCAGCACATTCCAATGGTGAATGACTCTCTCAGTGAAGAACTTTCTCCTCACCTCGAGCCTAAACTTCCCCTGGTGCAGCTTGAGACTGTGTCCTCTTGTTCTGGTGCTGGTTGCTAGAGAGAAGAGGCCAACCCCTTCCTGGCTACAACCACCCTTCAGGTAGTTGTAGAGAGCAATGAGGTCTCCCCTGAGACTCCTCTTCTCCAGGCTAAACAACGCCAGCTCCCTCAGCCTCTCCTCATAGGGCTTGTGCTCAAGGCCTCTCCCCAGCCTTGTTGCCCTTCTCTGGACACGGTCAGGTGTCTCGAAGTCCTTCCGAAACTGAGGGGCCCAGAACTGGACACAGTACTCAAGGTGTGGCCTAACCAATGCAGAGTACAGGGGCACAATGACCTCCCTGCTCCTGCTGGCCACACTATTCCTAATGCAGGCCAGGATGCCGTTGGCCTTCTTGGCCACATGGGTACACTGCTGGCTCATGTTTAGGCGGCTGTCTATCAGCACCCCCAGGTCCCTCTCTGTTTGGGCGCTCTCCAGCCACCCTGACTCCTTTGATTCTGTACATATAGAAACACACTGGCTTTTTCTTTATCCTAGAAGGGAAAAATTTTAGCAATACTGAAGACATTGTTAAAATATCTCTGTGCCACAAGCACATCTAATTCCACCCCTGATCTTTATAGTGCCTTTGTATCTAGATTTCAAACTGCTTTGCAAAGCAAAAAAAAAAAATCAGTCTTATTTTTCTAACCCACAATTGACCCAAAATGCTAAGGAAAACTTGATTGTTTCCTTTCACCTACTTTCATCACAGAGGAAAAAAAAAAATGAAGTCTGTGTTAAAATTCTAAAGAGCATATCTGTCACAGTATCACAGTATCACTAAGGTTGGAAGAGACCTCTAAGATCATCAAGTCCTACCTGTCACTGTGACTACCTGTAGAATTCATAACACCACCTAGAAAAATAAATACTACCTGAATTTTCTATCTGTGGGTGGGGGGAATGTGAGAATTTCAAGTTTCATTTTATTTAACCACAAGTATTTTCTTCAAGGTTAGTTTGGTTTTTAAGAAATTTGATTAGCCATTGGAATGTGCTGCCCAGGGAGGTGGTGGAGTCAACGTCCCTGGAGGGGTTCAAGAGGGGATTGGACGTGGCACTTGGTGCCGTGGTTTAGTCATGAGGTCTGTGGTGACAGGTTGGACTTGATGATCTTTGAGGTCTCTTCCAACCTTGGTGATTCGGCAATTCTGTGATTTAATCAAATATGAGTTTTCAGCCTTCCCTCGTAACTTAGACATGTGAAATATTGTTATGAGTAACAAGTGAGAATGAGTAAGTATGTACTAACCCTATGGAAGTAGTTTGTTGGCCAATGCAGTGCATTCCAGAGGCTATACAAAGGCAGAAGTACACTTATTCATTTACAAATGATATTTTAAAAGATGATTACACTGAAATGGAAACACTAGAAGGAGAACAAATGTTAGCATAGTTATCCGGAATTGAGGCACACTGTCAGTACTCCTCTTACAGCAGTTATATCACAGTTATAACTATGGCCTTCACAATGATGGGATTTTTTACCACCAGTTTCAAATCTATGAGCACACCATAATGTTTTTTTCATATTTGCTTCCACAACTGGAACTAGAGTGTCACCTCTAAAGTCAAGGACTTGCCTTGCCGCTGAGCAGCACTGCTCTCTGTTGAATGCCACTTTCACAGACTGTAGCTCCTCTGTTTGGACATCAGGCTGGAATTACTAAGGGCTTTCATTGTCTTGAGGTCAACAGGTGCAGAACGTCTCATGGATTTGAATGCTGTAGTTATCAGCCTAGCAATCAATGGTCTTATGTTATAGCATTCATATTAAAATGTTAATTGCCACTAATGCCTTCCACTAAGGCATTCAACTCAGTTGTGTTCTTTTGGTCCCAGAAATGTTGATATGTGAGACCGTCCCATCAATCTCAATAGAGCACATATACCATCCATAGGAGCACTGAAGCAGTTAAACAAAGCTTTATAATCTGATCAGATTTTTGCTTGCACTGATATCTGCTTTCATTTATGACCTCTGAAGAATATATAAAGATCTCTACTATACATGAAGTCATTTAATGTATTTCAACCTTTCAACAGTTCAGACTTGTACTAAATAATCAGTCATCTCTATTCACATCAGCTCTAAGACTGTGTGACAGGAGGGCTTCACAGAGCACTGGAAAACTTTGTGACAGCAGCTAGTGCAGATCACTTAGTACCAATGCTTAACAAACTCACTTTCAGCTGATTAACACCTAGCAGATGTAGACAGATTTCATATACCGTGAGTCTGCTCACAATGAGTTCTTATCTTGTTGCCCTTTCCATAACACTCCTTTGGGTGATCAAATAATTAGCAGCCAACAGCGCACACTTGTGCCACGTTTTAAGGGTGGTGTGCCTCAGTTCTACTGAATTTATATTCCTAACCCAAACTTTACCTCCAAATCCTTCAAAGGGTAGTCATTTGTTTGCAGAACACCTGAAGCTAGACTTCAGGAAAGTACCCAGATAAGCAGTGAAAGTGCTAAATCAGCTTTATGGTAGGGATAAACCAATGTCAGCATGTTGCAGCCTAGCACTTCTGTTTGTTCAGGATTAACACACTGTCTTTGCACAGAAGCTTCAGAAAACATTAATACTCAGCATTTTGCAGTTCTCTTCTCTGTGTGTGACATTTAATAAATCAAATGCTAGCAGTTCCACAAAGCAAAAACTCTTTTTTTTTTTCAGTTGAATATGAAAAATGCAGTTTTATCCATTTAAGTGCAATTATTTGTGTTCACAAGTGAACAGCACTCAAACTCAGAATGACTGGATTTGGGGTAAGCTTGAGTTTAAGTAAATGTGTAGGGAACAATAAACCAGACTGTGCTGGTTTTCAGTACGGTCAAGCAAAGCAATGTGTTCTGAAAACACTTTAGAACAGAAACCCACATCTGACACTGAGAGCCAGCATGGAAACAAAATGGAAGCAAGCAGGAGAAAGTGCTCCTCAAAGAACAGTTGATCAGGTAGAAATATCTATTTTGAAGAGGTTTGGTTTAATTTACAAACCATATATAGGTAGGTTTCTGATGCAATCCACAAAAGGTTGTACATATCAAAAAATGCTGACTGAATATAGTGCAACTGAAAAAGAAACTCACATTTTCCATGATCAAAAGCACAGAGAAGCATAAAATGTTCAGAGGAGGCTGAGGGGTGACCTTATTGCTCTCTACAACTACCTGAAGGGAGGTTGTAGAGAGGCAGAGGTTGGTCTCTTCTCCCAGGCAGCCAGCACCAGAACAAGAGGACACAGTCTCAAGCTGCACCAGGGGAGGTTTAGACTGGATGTTAGGAGGAAGTTCTATACAGAAAGAGTGATTCCCCATTGGAATGGTCTGCCCAGGGAGGTGGTGGAGTCACCATCATTGGAGGTGTTCAGGAGGAGACTTGATGGGGTGCTTGGTGACATGATCTAGTTGTTTGGGTGGGTTGGATTGGTTGATAGGTTGGACACGATGATCTTGAAGGTCTCTTCCAACCTGGTTTATTGTATTGTATTGTAACTTCTCAGTTGCAGGGAGCTAAGAAGAGAAATTCTGACAGAAGTGCTGACTATATAGATTGGTCATAAATTTTGCCTGTCTTCTTTTTCATTCAGGTTTCTCTATCATTTTGGGGTTTGCTGGGAAAGAAAATGCACATAATGTTTTCATGAAGAGCAGAGGGGAAAGAAACAAAAAGACAGCCAAACTATGCATTTTGCATACCAGTTCTGAAAGCAAGGATTTGGCTTTGCACCCAAAATAAGGCTGTCGTATTCCTGAGTTACAGGAAGGCAAGTAAGTAAAAAAGTGCAGCCCTTTTATATGATGCAACAAGAAGAGTTTTGCAGGATGGGTTAAAACAAGTGTCTGCAGCAAAGAAAATCACTGTACAAAGAATCTCTAGGTCCCAAAAGCATGTAAAAACTCATGCAGAGATTTTCCCTCTCTTCTACTGCTGAAAATCACTGAAGTTTATAACAAAAAATGACCAAGTCCTGGGTATAGATGTCTACACACTGAGAATATGAGCATGCACAAATCCTATAAGACCCTGTATAAAACCAAACACTTCTTCCTGATCCCTGATGATAAATTTAAATTAAACAAAATGGATAAATATTCCCCTTTGTCTCCTTCAGGATCTGAGGCCCAAGAATAATGCATCTCTCCTAGAATCATCACCAGAAAAAACCAAACATGCAGTGGTTTCAATATGACAACAAGAAGCACACAGACTATTCACTTTTATAGACATTTCCAGGAAATATCTTATTAGGCTACCATATAATGCTTTGTAGCCTAGAATGAAAGAGTGGTCTAAGTTCTTGGGAAGAAGGAAAAGCAGTATTTTTACCAATGAGTTATAAAAATAGATAAGTAATGGCACGGTTCTAAACTGGTAAATGGCCTTTTGCATAGGAAAGCGATTGATTTCTTTTCAACTTTTCTCCTGGTGCAGTTCAATTTTCTCACTAGTTAATACAATACAATACAATACAATACAATACAATACAATACAATACAATACAATACAATAAACCAGGCTGGAAGAGACCTTCAAGATCATCGCGTCCAACCCACCAAACAACTGGATCATGTCACCAAGCACCCCATCCAGTCTCCTCCTGAACACTTCCAATGACGGTGACTCCACCACCTCCCCAGGCAGCCCATTCCAATGGGCAATCACTCTCTCTGCGTAGAACTTCCTCCTAACGACCAGTCTAAACCTGCCCTGGCGCAGCTTGAGACTGTGTCCTCTTGTTCTGGTGCTGGCTGCCTGGGAGAAGAGACCAAGCCCCATCTAGCTACAACCTCCCTTCAGGTAGTTGTAGAGGGCAATAAGGTCACCCCTCAGTCTCCTCTTCTCCAGGCTAAGCAACCCCAACTCCTTCAGCCTCTCTTCATAGGGCTTGTGTTCCAAACCCCTCACCAACCTTGTTGCCCTTCTCTGGAAACATTCCAGCAAGTCAACATCCTTCCTAAACTGAGGGGCCCAGAACTGGACGCAGTACTCAAGGTGTGGCCTAACCAGCACAGTGTACAGGGGCAGAACGACCTCCCTGCTCCTGCTGGCCACACTGTTCCTGATGCAGGCCAGGATGCCATTGGCCCTCTTGGCTGCCTGGGCACACTGCAGGCTCATGTTCAGCCTCCCATCATCATTCTGCTGCTTTGATTTATTCATTATGTCCTTAAGCAATTCCCCACTTCCCATGTGGTCTCCGTTTTGCATTCCGTGGAAATTAATTCTTTGTGATGATCAAATGTCATAATGATAACTCTCATAGCTAGTATTCATGCACACACAGAGGCATTAAGAAAGCATGTTTTTTTACTCTGCTGAAATGTGAAGTTTATACAAGACTTGATGGGTTTCCCCATCCCCACTTTGCTCTTCAACTCCTCCTCCTTCCTTCTCTCACACAGTCTTCTTCCTATTCTTCACAGTTTCAATGACAACAAGGAACAAAGATGTCTTGAGAGAGCCAAGAATAATATGCTGTTGTTGATCTGTACTCATAAGTCTCACTTAACGATTTTTTTTCCCCCTTTGCTTACTCAAAAAGTTGAAAACTCATGCTTCACTAGGGCCATCTGTGAAGTTCTTTGTTTGGGGATTTGAGAAAGAGCCAAAGCTTTGCATACCCTGTCTTTGAGACTCAATTCCCAGAGGTATTGCAGAAGTTTAACTAGGGCTCAGACTAACATAAAGTCACTTTTCATAAGACAGTTTTGTTTGACAAATCAATGGGTAACAATGCTTAGCTGATAGCCACAGTTCCTGAAGAAGATGTATAACCTACTGTATACCTGCACACTGAATCAGGCAAGTTAAATAACACAATCAGTTGTAGATGTTCAGATATTTCTCTTGTCAAAGACTTTGAAAGGCTGGCTCCAGAGCCTGAAGTTAAAATGTCTGTGCTAGCAATGATGTCACCCTTGTCACAGGCTTTAACTAGAGCAATGAAAGGAGCTGTTATGTTTCTCCTAGCTCAGCAGGTGTGAAGGCAGCACAAAGGACATTCACAGAGGAATTCCCTTACATGAAACTTAATCAGACTCACTCTGAGTGTTGCACACCACTGATTCCGCTGCCTGAGGAATGAATGGTGAACAAATGCTGATTCACTGTATTTTGCAAATGCTTCTGGAGAAAAATACTTAATATTAAAACCTCACCAATACTTACTGCCACTTCCATTTCATCTCAATTTCATTCTTTCATTTTTTTTCTCCTTCTGCTTATGATACATTTGCTGAGCCTTGCCCCAGCAATGTCCTAAAACCCAGTAATATGCTTAAGTCTGAAAGTCATTTGAGCAATTTTGTTCTCCTTTTAGTCTAATGTAGATAACTATATACAAAGAAAACTCAGAGGAGATAGCAACACAGGCTGAAAGCTCTAAGTTCAGGTTAAGGTAAGATGTAGATGTATATTGTGTAGTGTAGATGAATATTTTGTTTTCAGTTCAATAGTAATCATCTCTGTTTAAAAACTCATGCTGCAGCTGGCATGAACTGTAGCTTCTGCTGCCTTCTCCTTGTCTAATTTACCCTTGTGAGTTAGGATGTGGAATTTAGATTTAAACAAATAGATTCTATTACAATTTTGTTCGACACAAGGATAATTTTAATTCCTGAACGGAAATAAGTAAATCACAGTATCACAGTATCGCCAAGGATGGAAGAGACCTTAAAGATCATCGAGTCCAACCTGTCACCACAGACCTCATGACTAGACCATGGCACCGAGTGCCACGTCCAGTCCCCTCTTGACCACCTCCAGGGATGGTGACTCCACCACCTCCCTGGGCAGCCCATTCGAATGACAAATGACTCTCTGAGTGAAGAACTTCCTCCTCACCTCGAGCCTAAACTTCCCCTGGTGCAGCTTGAGACTGTGTCCTCTTGTTCTGGTGCTGGTTGCTAGAGAGACCAACCCCTTCGTGGCTACAACCAGCCTCCAGGTAGTTGTAGAGAGCAATGAGGTCTCCCCTGAGACTCCTCTTCTCCAGGCTAAACAATCCCAGCTCCCTCAGCCTCTCCTCAGAGGGCTTGTGCTCAAGGCCTCTCCCCAGCCTTGTTGCCCTTCTCTGGACATGTTCAGGTGTCTCAACGTCCTTCCTAAACTGAGGGGCCCAGAACTGGACACAGTACTCAAGGTGTGGCCTAACCAATGCAGAGTGCAGGGGCACAATGACTTCCCTGCTCCTGCTGGCCATAATCCTGCATCAACTTTTTAAATAGTCAAAAGAGAAACCACTTCTGCTGTTCTAACTTAAGAGCAGCTACGCTTTCCAGTCTGAGATTGCTAGGATGCGTATTGTATGCCGCAGGGCATCATTTGGTATGCCACTGATGCAGGTTCATAGGCCCAGTCAGCAGAGTGCATCACTCTGAGGGAGACATAGTCATTCTCTGAAAATATCCCAGGAACCACAACACAAAACTCTCATCAGGGCATATGTTCAGTGGGGTTTAATTTGCAGTTCTCATCATTCATTTCAGGTCCCAGCCTGCACGTATGGAGCTTGATGTTGCAAGTGAAATACTTCCTTTAAAAAAAAAGGGATAACAAAATTCCTGCCCTTACTGAACCTATTTTTAGATTTTTTTTTTTTTTTCACTTGATGTGAGCTATACTACAAAACTACAAAATGTCAGAGAAGAAACCAGGCTCCTATCATACAGAATCAAAAAAAAAAGGTAAAAAAATGCCCTAAACACAAACTCACCTTCACCTTTTTATTTCTGAAAATACATTTTTGTGCACATTTTTATGTGCACTATTCTTAAAAGCCGTCTCCAGTTTCTGGTGCCTCTATGATTGCTCTTTCTTTGAATAGTGACTAGTGAAAAGGTAAATTGCCATGTATTTCATGCCTGTAAATAGAGAATTGTCTGCCCATTTTGAGTCCAGAACACTGAAACTGGGTTTCACGTTCAACACTAGAAAAGCAGTGAGTAGAAACACACGGTACTACATCATTTCATGACACAGCCAACACAAGGGTGATCTTGAGAAGGGTAAATGAATGAGACCCCTCCACATTAGAGTAGCCCTTCTTTAAGAAGACAGAATGTAAAGAAGTCAGGCTGCATCCAACCAGTTATTTAGCATCTTTCTCAGTGACATGGACAGTGGAGCTGAGTGTACCCTCAGCAAATCTGAGGGTGACATCGAGATGTGTGGTGCATCTCATGCGCTGGAGGGAAGGGACAACATACAGTGGAACCTGGACAGGCTTGAGAGGTGAGCCCATGCCAATCTCATGAAGTTCAAAAAGGCAAAGTACAAAATCCTAGACCTGGGCTGGGGCAATCCAAAGTACAGCTATAGGATTAGGAAGGAGTGGCTTGAGAGGAGTCTTAAAGAGAAGGACATGGGAATATCAGTTAATGAAAAATTCAACAGGAGCTGGAAATAGTTGCTAACAGCCCAGAAGGCAACAGTGTCCTGGACTATATCAAAAGAAGTGTGACCAGCAAGATGAGGGAGGTGATTGTGCCCCTCTATTCTGCTCTTATGAGATCCCATCTGGAGTACTGCACCAAATTTTGGGCCTCCCGGAATATGAAGGACGTGGAACTGTTGAAACATGTCCAGAGAAGGCCACAAATATGACCAGAGGGCTGGAACATCTTCCCTGTGGGGACAGGCTGCATGAGTTGGGGCTGGTCTGCCTGGAGAAGAGAAGGCTCCAGTGAGACCTTAGAGCAGCCTTCCAGTACCTGAAGGGGACCTCAAAGAAAGCTGGAGAGGGGCTTTTTATAAGGGCTTGTAGTGATAGGACAAGCGGAAATGGCTTTGAGCTGGAAGAGGGGAGATCTAGAGTGGAGATTAGAAAGAAGTTTCTTACAGTGAGGGTGGTGAGACTGGAACAGGTTGCCCAGGGCGGTGGTAGAAACCCCATCCCTGGAGGTGTTCAAGGTCAGGCTGGCTGGGGCCTTGAACAAGCTGGTCCAGTGTCACTGCCCATGGCATGGGAGTTGGAACTAGATGATCCTCAAGGTCCCTTACAACCCAAACCACAGGATTCTGTGAAATGAAAATGATAAGGGATAAATTATACACCCTGGCTTAATAAAATCCAACGTATTTCTCAGAATCACCTTATTGTATCACTGTGCTGCGACCTGGAGTTCAGCTCAAATCGGTGCGGCCACAGCGTTGAAATCAGTTATTGTATTCCGTAGAGGATAATTCTTTCTCCTAATATAGTCAGGAAAAAAAACCCCAGATAAGTCAGACCAGTTTTGAGTATAGTTTATACTGTCCCACTGTACGGCTGTCTTCATTGTATAAACTGAAGCCTGCGCTGGGTATTAAAGAAGTATTTTAAACCGCACAAGATGGAAAGAATGTTTGCCTGTGTACAGTTACAAGAGAGTAGAGTATGGCCTAAAAGATTTTTGTCACCGAAGCAGGGCCCTCTTTATGCACTTAGGTCTTGCAAAATTTTCCTCTCTCAATTAACTGTCTGCTTTCCTATACGTTTCCTGTGGCAAACAAAAGAGCTGCCAAACGTAATTCTTCGGCTTTTGGCACAGCACCCGGCAGAGGCAGGGGAAAAGTCCGAAAATGACTCAGCTGCCAACTTGAACATCGCAAGAGCTCTGACATTTCCGCACTCCGGCGTTTTAAATAGCAAGATTGAGAAACCTAAAGCAGGCAACGCTGATGAACTGAAAGGATTGGTTTTTTGTTTCACTAGTAAATAAGGGATAGGCTCAAATGACTGAAAGGGTAAAACTTTCCCAGACGTGTGCACAAAGAAGCATAAAAGAAATTGAAGAGAACACTGGGATGCTTTAAACAACCGGTATCCATTCTGAAAGAGGCAATACCAGCTCTTCATTTTATTCCAGCTTCTGACAAGTGCACAAGACCCTGGTGGATAATGTCAGGCAATGTGGTAAAAGGCAGCTGGGCTCATCAATGGCCCATCTGCACAAGGCCAGAGAAATGCAGGTCACAGAGGTAGGCAGGAACCCAAACTGTTAACTGAGTGGAAGCGACCAACCTGCCCAGTTGTTTCCAGGGCCATTCCTGGAGATTTTCATCCCCCATGTCCAGATGTCACACTCATCCTGATAAGTCAACCCTTGAGCACCTGCTGTACTTTGGGTCTAGGGGACCACATGAAAGCATCTAGCGTGAGTGTTTGTCCGGATGCCAGCTGCTGTATAAGGATCAGGAGCCAAAGGGCTCAGGTGCTTGGGTGTTGCTAAATGGAAAGTCTCAGGTGAGTGAATCCAAGTAGCAGAGAGCTGTGTGCCCATGGTGCAACACCTGGAGTGGGTGCAGGTGTGAGTCCTAGTGCATATCCAGGCAGAATAGTCAGAAAGCAGATGAAGTGCCCTGGGAGCCAGGGTAGGGGTGTATCTGGGGACAAGACCAAGAGGAGCTGGTTATTGAATGGACCAGCAGAGTTCCAACTGGAGTGCAGGAGTTTCTGAGGGCAAGATCTTCTGTGTGGACATCATGGAAGGAGATCTTTGCTACTGTGGGACCGGGAGTGTCCAGACCTGGTCCAGACTCCGTGTGTGTGTGTGCTCATACCCTGTGGTGCAGTCTGTACTAGCAACTGAAAGGAGTTTTCAGTCTTGAGGGCTCCTATGTTTGTGTGCCAGCATCCAGGGAGAGTGGAATGTAGGGGTAGCTGCTGGGCAGACTGAGTCTCTGAGCCCAGTTGCTGTGGGAATTCATGTTGCACATGTGTACCTATATGTCCTCACCAGTGGATCTCCATCCTGTCTTGAGGCCTGCATGTCCAAGTGTGTGTGTATATGTGATGCATACATGTGTCTCTATGTGTGTGTGTGTCTGCATGTATAGCCTCTTTGCTGGTTAGACCTGGGGGTGTAGATCAGCAGCAGCCTTCCCTCTCTTGGGCTGTTGGGTCCAGCCCAAATTTCACCTATCAGATATTGCCATTTTATGTTTCCTGGCAAAGGAAAGAAGATACAAGTTAAAAACCAAGTACACTTTTTTTTTTTCCTTTTCTTTTAATATGTGTTCTGTATAATGGATGTCTTGAAGGGTAGAAAATATTTTTTAAAATAAAATGTAAACCCATTAATATTTCTGAACTGTGAGTCTAGTTTTCTCTCCAAAACACTTTGAGAATTGCCAGTTCAACCTTTGTGTTTCTGGTTCTCCTCCACTGTTTCCTCCCTTTGAAACAGAGTTCATCTCCCTTGTAGATCTGTGCCTTCATGCTGATTTTAATTTGATGTGTTGTCAACAAAATTGTAGTCCCAGTTTCAGTATCTACCCACTAAATAAACATAGGAGGCTCCAAATCAAAAGTCTGAATGGGAGGCATTAACGATTTTCCCCTTGCTCAAGTAGTAAGCATCTAACTTTGCATGTTTTTCAGAGTATTTAATGTTGGATCAGGAAACCACAATTCCATGACTTGTCCTATTAGACAGGAAAGCTGGCTAAAGTGGCTATGTCTCTAGATGTTTTCCCCTCCCAGGCTTTCAGCAAGAGTGTTGACATGTCTGGATTAAAATCAGATAAGCACAGCAGAACAAATAAAAATTAAGTTGTTCTACCAGCAACAGGCAGCAAACCTCTGGATTTTCTTACCACTGACTACTATAGTTTTGAAAGAGCTTTCAGTGGGTTGCAGAAGAGCTCAGAAAAGTACTTAGAAAGGAATTCCTGTGAGGGCTACCAAACTAAAATCAGCTCAGGAAATCCCTAGAAATGCATATAGTCAGAGGAGAGGCTGGAAGAGTACTTGGGGCAAATGTCTTCTGTACTGGCCTGGTTGTTGCTATTACTTGTCACATAGGAGTGCTCCTAAGAAAACACTTTCTATTTAGGGGGAGAAGACACATGACTGAAGGCACTGATTTCTAAAACCTCACTAAGCAAAGTTCAAAGTCTATACCCAAATGTGGTATCCCACACAAGTCTTCAGAAGACAGGGGAAATGAAACAGTGTACTTGTCAATGAGAAAAAAGGCAACCCAGAATTCCGAGAGCTCAAATTTAGTTGCTGTGAATTGCAAAAAGGGATGTGCTCATGTTAGAGAGTTCATCCCATAGTTACAGAAAGCACACTCATTCCAGCAGGTTTATCAACTTGAAACTCCTTCTCCTCCTGCTCTGGGTGGAAAATACCCAACAATACAAGTTCTTCATAGAGGATTTTAACTATTGTAGGTAGCAAAACAATTGTTTATGTAACTCATATCAAGTAAAAGACATCTAGTTGGCTGTGGGCAGAATATAAGTAGAGATGGACAAAATGTGTGTACAATTGCACCTAAATTGATGTTTCGGTGTGAGGCATTATTAGTACATTTCTTCCACAGTGCTCGAAACATGATTTTCCATCAATGTAAATATTAACTTTGTATTTCTCCATTTTATTCAAGATAATTCTGAAGTGGTCCCTTACACTACAGATATACACACAAACACATTTATGCGTGTGTGTGTGTGTGTGTTTAATCAATTCTGATCTGCTTCAGCTCATGATACTGAATGCAAAGTCACAAAAAGGGAGAACAGATACTGGATCAAATATTTTTCCCTGCAAAGGAGTATTCTATCTTCCATCCACTTGCCTCCTCTCCACTCCTGAAAAAGCCTTTACCAGAGGTAATATATTCCCCACAGGTTTAGTGTCAAGGAATTAGCACTGTCCCAGTGAAAACAAATTTTAATCAAAAGAATTCTCAGCCATACATCTGTGCCTCCATCTAGAAGGGTGCACACTTGCAATATACCTCTTGATTTCTACTGGTGAAACACTGGGCATCCTGTTACAGAAATGATAAATGTATTCATGTATTTCAATTCATATACAGAAGATCAACTTTGCCTTTTAGAATGCAATCACAGAATCAGCTTTGACTTGTGCTACACAATTTCACAACGTATTAAAACGCAGCTAATAATCAAAGACAGCAAGATGGATTTCTTTTAGTGCAAACAGTAGTTGTGCAGGTTTCTCTTCTCTTGCTTCCCAAAGAATCACTGCCAGCATCACAGTGCTTGACAGCCCTATCTGCTTACCCTCTACACAGCTTTGATTTGTGCTGGTGTTTGTTCCCTATGCTGGAATCACCCCCGCCTTGACTATGAGACATTTCACATTCCCATTTCACACTGCATGTGTGATGAGGATGATTCATAATTAGTTACTCCCACGGTGTGCTCCTACCCAAACTAAGTCTGTCACTGTATCTGTTTCCTATTCTTAGCAGGGCAAGATATTCAGGATACATTTCCTGTAAGCACTCATTGAGAACGAACGGCTCTTCCTCTCCACACAAGTATAAGTATAAAGCAGGTTTCAGCTCCCAAAACTTAAAACAAAGACTGGAAATTAGTCATCATGCAAATAGGCTCTAGCTACGTGGTTTTTCAAGTCCTATGTCACTAGAATAATTGAATCCTCTCAATTCCCAGAAACGTGGTAATAATTAGGCTAGAAGGAGGAGAGAAATGAACAAGGAGTGAAGTGCGGGGGGGGGGGAGGGGAAGCCAAAGCAAAGGCTAAGCAGCTGTGACTAACAAAACTGAGCAAAAGGAGAAATAATGGACACTTTTTCCTTTAGTACTTAATGAAACTGGCAGTAGTGGTAGAATAAAGATATCCTTGTTAATTCTGCAGTCCTAAAATATGATGACAAACTCATAAAACACCAGTTCTGGATTAGGTGTGAAGTGTCACCAGAAACCTTGAAAAATGGGTCGGGGCCAGGCCAGTATCAGTATATTACAGCAAGGCCCAAAGCCTTCTCAAAATGAACTCTTTGCTTGACACACACACAAAAAAAAAAGCCCCAAACCCAAAACAAACCAATAAATAACCAAAAAAAACCACACACAAAAAAAGCCAACAGAAAAACCTATCAATACTGGACAGAAAGAGTGAAGCACTGCACTGCCTGATCTTGCAATGTTTACAACAAATAGTATCATTATTGCAGACATGCCACGGTGTAACCACAGCACACAGCCACACAGTCAAGCGAGTATGCACAAATCGGGAGGGCATATGGGCAGGGAATGAGTCTGAGGTGCAATTACTGATCCCGTGCAGCAGGCACTGATCCACAAAGCTCAGCCGACTATTTCTGTGATGAAGGAAAGGGTTTGAATTGTTGGATACTGTGATCTGTATCTCTGTGAGGTTGAATTTCCTACTTCTCTTCAAATTAAACTGCGCAAGAGTCCGCAGATTTACCAATCCTGCTTTAAGAATGTACACCATCAAATGAACGGCTAGTAAAGCCAAGAGTTTTCCAAAAACTTTAGGGTCTGTGAACAGTGAAGCTCAGTTCATACAGGGGAGAAGATGCACTTAGTCCTGATGGGCAGGAATCTGTCTTTCCAAATCAATGGAAAATCAAAATTGTGAGCCTGAAGCCCATTATTTTTGCTTGTAATAGCATCTTTTAGATGAGGTGCTTCCCCCATTACTGAAGTTTTCTTTGCTGGATTGTTCTTCCCTGTGAGGCTGGTGAGACACTGGAACTGGTGGCCCAGAGAAGTTGTAGATGCCTCGTCTCTGGAAATGTTTAAGACCAACTGGATGAGACTTTGAGCAACCTGGTCTAATAGAAAGTGTCTCTGCCTATGGCAGGGGGTTGGAACTAGATGATCTTTAAAGGTCCCTTCCAACTGAAGCCATTCTATCTATGGTGGTCCGGGCAAGCTCTTTTTTTGGCAAAGGGCAGTTCCACATTTGAAAAATAAAGAACAGAGCAGTAGTGTGAAATGTTATTTGTTTAAGAAATGCTCAGCAGACTAAAGTGCCACAGAGCAGAAGCCAAAGCAGCAGACCCCTCAATCAAAGAAACTCAATAGCTTCTACTTCTTTCCCTTTCTAATTTTTCTTCCTGGACATACTTCAAAAGCTCAAATTTGGAGATAAAACATTTACAGTATCACAGAATCACAGAATAGCAGGGATTGGAAGGGACCTTGGAATATTATCTTGCCAGAGCAGGATCACCCAGAGTAAGTCACACAGGATCACGTACAGGTGGCTTTTCAATGCCTCCAGAGAAGGAAACTTCACAAGCTCCCTGGGCAGCCTGCTCCAGTTCTCTGCCACCCTCAAAGTGAAGAACCTTTTGCTTATGTTCATGTGGAACCTTCTGTGTTCCAAGTTTGTACCTGTTGCCCCTTGTCCTGTCACTGAGATTGGTCTGGCTCCATTCTCCTGATACTCACCCTGTAGGTACTGATCAGCATTTAGAAGATCTCCCTCTTCTCCAGGCTGCACAGCCCCAGCTCTCTCAGCCTCTCCTCATAAGCTAGGTATTTCTGTTCTCTAATCATCTTAGTGTCTGCCTACTGGACTTTCCAGTAGTTCCTTGTCCTTCTTGAACTGGAGACCCTAGAACTGGATGCGGTTCCAGATGAGGCCAAACCAGGGTAGGTTCCATAATGGCAGGATCAGCACACAAGAAAATTCAGGGGCATGTCTAAGATCCCAGCTCTCAAGTGTGCACAGAAGAGTACACCACAGATTATGCACTGTTCAGCTCATATCCTTTCTCCTTATTGCAATTTGGATTTTCCAGTGGCACAAATGTGACAATGCAGCAGATAAGGTACTGACGCAAATAGCTTTCCTGGGCACAATTAGTGCTAAGGTCTATCATAGATCTATCTGCAACCAGTCTAAGAAGTAACTCACTGAGTTTTAAAAATTAAAGATGCTTCCAGTATAAGAACAACAGCAACAAACTGCATATGCCACTACTTAAAGGCATACATTGTTTTCACCACACTGTTTTTGGTGCATCAATGAGCTTTCCTTGGAGAGAACATGTGGAACACCAGCTTTGATGAACAAAGTTAGAAGCCAGACTTGGTCAAGAAATGGGTTTTGCCAATCTACATAAATGGAAACATTTCAACATTATTCCATTCAGCATCATAACAGTTTCTTACATAGCTTCAATCATGCCCTTCTCCAAAATGATAGTCTGAAAGTTCTTCTTTTACACACCATAAAATTCCATAAGGATGTTTGCCTTGACTGAAAGAGCTTTTCCCCCTTCAAAGACTAAATCCATTACTGAAAATTGCTTTGATATTCAGTATGTTTCTTTCTTCTTAAAATTATTGCCAATACTTTTAGGAAACATTTTAAAAGAAAATTAACTGATTAATGGAATAGGAAGCAAGCAAGCAAGGGGATCTGTAGCTTAATGGCCACATGTGAGACACTTTCAGGAGACTCATTCAAAGAAGCTGCTTGAATCTGACCCAAAACCAGAGCACAGCTATGACAGAATAGAATAGAATAGAATAGAATAGAATAGAATAGAATAGAATAGAATAGAATAGAATAGAATAGACCAGACCAGGTTGGAAGAGACCTTTGAGATCGTCCAGCCTATCACCCAACACTGTCTAATCAGCTAAACCATGGTACCAAGCACCCGATCCAGTCTCTTCCTAAACACCACCAGTGATGGTGACTCCACCACCTCCCCGGGCAGCCCATTCCAATGACCAATCACTCTTTCTGTGAAGAACTTCTTCCTAACATCCAGCCTAAACCTCTCCTGGTGCAGCTTGAGACTGTGTCCTCTTGTTCTGGTGCTGGTTTCCTGGGAGAAGAGACCAACCCCCACCTGGCTACAACCTCCCTTCAGGTAGATCTCACAAGAGTGATGCCAATAAAAACAAAGAATCTGTAAGTAAATTAACATTTAGATGGAGTACAAATGGAACAATACTGCAGGAGGGATTTTGAGAACCTCCTCTCCTATGTGCCTTGTAGAATAGCAAGAGACCATTTTCTAGAATGAGTAATCACTTGTTAGGAGGGACCAGAACCCACCTGGCTCCAACATTCTTTCAGGGAGTTGTAAATAGAAAGAAGGTCTCCCCTCAGCCTCATTTTCTCCAGGTTGAACAAATGCAGTTCCCTTAGCTGCTCATACAATCACTGAACGCATATATATATATATATATATATATCTATATATATATATATATCATAGTATCATAGTATCAGTCAGGGTTGGAAGGGACCACAAGGATCATCTAGTTCCAACCTCCCTGCCATGGGCAGGGACACCCCACACTAGATCAGGCTGGCCAGAGCCTCATCCAGCCTGCTGTGATCTTTTTCTCTGAATACAAGCATTTTGTAAGCACAGAATGAATGCAAAGTCAATTTCCACCCTGAGCATCCTAAAGATAAAACCCATCACAACTATTAATACTAAAGCTACATCGGTAAGGAGGTGTTCAAGAGGGGATTGGACGTGGTACTTAATGCCGTGGTCTAGTCATGAGGTCTGTGGTGACAGGGTGGACTCGATGACCTTTGAGGTCTCTTCCAACCTTGGTGATTCTGTGATTATGTGTTTCAGATTCTCCTATAACAAGGGGGAAAATGAAATATGTCTGTTTACAAATAGAAACTTCTAATATAAAAATGAAATAGGTTTTTGAACAGTTTCTCTATTGCAGTTGGATCATTTGAAAGAAAAGAAAGCTGAGATGCACCCAACAGAGGGGAACTGTTAGTAATAGGAAGGATGACAAGCTGCTTATGTCCTCTGGGACAAGACTCATTTGTTGTCAGAGGAACATAGTGAGACTAGTGTGGGGGCAGATTTGTATGGTTCTCTAACCAAGGCTACATGTCTACAGCAGTATCTACTAAAAAGACAAGCTCTCAAATAATTTTGCTGTACCACAAAGCCTAGACTGTAGATCTGAGTATGTATGACTAAATACAGCATTTGCCATCCTGGTTTAAACTTTGTCCTAAATTTGTTGCATGCAGTGAGTGACTACATAAGTCAGAGAGAGAAAAGTTTGAGGCAGCAAAGAGGATCTGAATTTGCAAGCCCAGGTATCTCATGGGGAAAGCTGCTGCAGCTGCATCTAGCACAGCACCCATTTTCCTTAACAGCAATAGGCTTCTGTTCATGTAGTTGGGAAGAAATACAACGTAGATGCCACTCAGAAGTTAACTCTGAACATGATCCATACCATCAACATAAACTCTTTTTCAGGCTTATTGCATTCTATGTGTGGTCTACTTCACAGAGTCCTGCCCTGCTTCTTCTCCTAGTGCTACCAAGAAATTCTAATGCTCTTCAAGAAATTCCAGTCCCTGACTGGTATTGTGAGGCATACAATAGGTCAAAATAACTGACACCACTGCAGGCTTCACATCCACAAGACTAACAGACCCTTCTCAAGGCATGAATATCCATAGTGTGATACCTCCTGCATACTCATACCAATGATGTCCTGCATAATAACCTAATTATGTTGAGAAGTTCATGCACATGGTTTCATTCTGCATCTTCCTCTGCTGTGCCTACTGCGTGGATTTTGGCAGGCTCATAAAAGATATGTCTCCTCCACTTGTCAGCACCCTTTTTATGAGCTAAGGATAATTGATGAGGAAGAAAACTTGTCTCTAAAGTAAAAAATCTTAATCAATTACTAATTTTTGAAGCATTCTGTTTGAAGTGGGCTTAGCAGGAGGCAATACAATGAGTTTCCCAATAATTAGGAAGCATGTCTGCAAAGCCTCAAGGGGTTCTTGAAATCGTCTATACACAGGGATAATTAAAACAAGCTTTCCCTGCCTTACTGGTGACTAAATGTTTCAACATCCTACTACACAAAAAAGCCAATTTATTTTTCATACTTAAGAACATTAACAAGGATTTGTAGGGATATGATGAGGAGTAATGGACTGAAGCTGAAAGAGGGTGGAATTAGACTCGATATTAGGAAGAAATTCTTTACACTGAGGGTGGTGAGACACTGGAATAGGCTGCCCAGGGAGGCTGTGAATGCCCCCTCCCTGGAGGTGTTTATGGCTAGGTTGGATGGGGACTTGGTCTAGTGGAAGGCAGGGACGCCTTTGGCAAAGGGGTTGGAACTCGATGATCCTCAAGATTCCTTCCAACATAAAGCGTTCTGTGATTCCATGATTAATATGATTAACAGATTTACAATAAAATGCCCCAAAACTAACACCAAAAGCAACATTCCTCTGGACTTGGTGCTCCATGAACACAACAGAAAGCTAACTTTACCTTTGGGCTCCATTCCTCCATCAGTGGTTGTCTTGAAGTGAGTGAGTAAGTAACTCAGACACACTTAGGATTAGGTAGATTAATACCTGTTTAGTCCACTGGCTATTTTCAGCATTTCAAGGCAAAAGGCACATTTACCATCTACTACTTGTGTGTATTAGTAGTGAAGTACAGAAATTGCATTCTCATCCTCTCCCAAACTGTCATTACATGGCTGACTTCTCTGAGAAAGCACTTTCTGCTTAGTGTAAGACAGTTACCTCAATCAGGCAGAACAAAAATTTGTTATCCTCATTCACAGAAGAACTGGGCTTTACTCTTTTTGCTTTTGTGCTTTGCCCACCTTAAGGCTGACCACCTTTAATATTAATGGTATCTGCAAAAATTTGGGTTCAATTATACAGCACTAAACAGCAGAAAAATTATTAATAGTGCAGTTCTGATACAGATGTCCTACAGCACTGACAAGGGTTAGAGCTGGTTGAAAAAATTATTGTGTAAGCTGATCATTCTATGCCTTGTTTGTAGCTGGGTAAGGGATTATTTCATCTCTATTCAAGTTTATCATTATTCATTTCTTATAGAGGGAGAAAAAAATTCACAAATTCTCTGCTTATTCTTGATTCACTATTGCTTCTTCAGAACACTTTCAGAGGCTGAAAGAAACCTACTTCCCCAAGTTATAGCCTCTGTTGCATGAATGCTCTCTGTGATTCTACATGAGCTGAGAGCTAAAAAATTCTTCTTTCCACAGAACATTCCCTTCTAACTAACACATCAGAAAAACAGATTATATTAAATTGTTCCTCAGTACATCACTATAAATGAATCACCTATCTTCTCTATTCTTTCTATTGCCTCATTTTTGTTGTTTGCTCCAAACCAGGATCTAAACCAACTCCAAAAGGTGGCAGTGCTCTACTTTATAGTCACATATTAGAAATAGTTTTCTTACCCCAAACCAGCTATATTCAGTTCTATCACAGACTAATGATTACTTAAGAGGTTAAATGTGCTACTATTGTTACAAGAGTAGCTATGTGTAAAAGTATAAAGGTTTAAGCACCCAGAGCACTGCTTTCTGGACAAGATGTAAGCAAGCAAAGATGTTTATTATGTCATACAGCAAAGTTATATAGTCTATCAGAAGGCACATGTGTCACATCTCAATTGGCCATTTTCTACTGGCATACCTGTAATTAAGGCATACAATAGGTCAAAATAACAAAACAATATTTTAACACATCCAACCAAATTCTGCCAAGCTTCTCTCCTTCAGTTACAAGGGTTACAAGAGCACATTACTCTCAGAGTCAAAGACAAAACATAGCTTTCTCTAACTCAAGCAAAGGCAAATCTTCCCTATAGTCCTACAAAGCTATCTGAAAAGAATCTCTTTTACGTCTTCCTATAGTCTTCTAAAGCTATACGAAAACCTCTTCCAACAGCTATATCGGCTGAAAAACATATACCATATAAAGACTTATACATTCTCTCCTCTGATAATTGATCTTGAGGGGTCCCTTCCAACCCCTCTCATTCTGTGATTCTGGGATTTGTGATATACCACTGTCTACCAATATGGCTCTAAACCTGATCTATTTGCAATATTGAAAATTACATTAATTATGCTTGAAGTTCAGTGGTAATCCATTTCAGATGCGTCCATATGTGGCAGAGAGATCTCAAAATATGTCATGTGTCTGTATTTGCTATAAGAAAGGAAAATACAAATACAGTTTTCATCAGAGAAACAAATGTTGCCATGGTTTTGCTACATGCCATTTCAATTAATGGAAATACAATGGCTTCACTCAATGGCTTCACTAGGTAAAGAGCTTTTGGGTTGCCTGCTTAAAAACCACCTTACATTCTACTTAAATACACTTCACTCTTGCAGTCTTTTAGTGTGTGATAGGTTTTTGGGGGGGGAGGTTTCATGAGCAAACTCTCTTCCCTACATCTTTTGTATTTTCTAGGACTCCATGTTTCTAGAAAAATATGTTTTAAGTACAGAAATCTGTTGCATTACAACTCCATCCACAGTCCATAAGGTCATCCCCCAATCAGCATCTTTAAATGCAGGAGTTGGATGTCTGTCTGAAAGTTGGCATGTCTGGCAACATTTGGCTGTGAATAATAGCTTAGAAGATATCACCTTCCAGGACAGGTAAGCAGAACTAATGTAGAGAACATACTGCAACACTGAAAAGCACTTCATTCATCACAGGTGGCCAAGAAGGCCAACGGCATCTGGGCCTGCATCAGAAATAGTGTGGCCAGAAGGAGCAGGGAAGTCATTCTGCCCTGTACTCAGCACTGCTTAGGCCACACTTGGAGTACTGTGTCCAGTTCTGGGCTCCTCAATTTAAAGAAGGACGTTGAGATTCTTGAAGGGCAATGAGGCTGAGGAGAGGTATCGAGCACAAGCCCCCTGAGGAGAGGCTGAGGGAGCTGTGATTGTTTAGCCTGGAGAAGAGGCTCAGGGAAACCTTATTGCTCTCTACAACTCCCTGAAGGGAGGCTGTAGCCAGGTGGGGGTTGGTCTCTTCTCCCAGGCAACCACCAACAGAACAAGAGGACACAGTCTCAAGCTGTGCCGGGGGAAGTTTAGCCTTGAGGTGAGGAGAAAGTTCTTCACAGAGAGAGTTGTTAGCCATTGGAATGGGCTGCCCAGGGAGGTGGTGGAATCACCATCCCTAGAAGCGTTCAAAAAGGGGTTGGACGTGGCACTTGAGGCCATGGTTTAGTTAGTCATGAGGTGTTGGGTGACAGGTTGCACTTGATGATCTTTGAGGTCTTTTCCAACCTTATTGGTTCTATGATTCTATGATTTTTACTATACCAGCTGGCTTTTGAGTTTGTGCATGAAACAGCATAGCGCCTTGGAAATAAGTCACTACTGGCATTTTGTGCATGGAGTTGGACCTTGAATGAAGCAGTGGAGTTGTCAATATGAGGAATCCTTACAGTTCAGCACGTATGAACTGACTATTTCTGAACTCCTTTCATGGTTCCTGTTCCAGTAAAAGCTCAGGAACCAAAGCTGTTACAGGAAGGGTTTTATGGCCGGTTTCTGGGCGTTGGTCCAATTCTGTCACGCCACTGAGTGTGTCAGCAAATGTCCACATCGTCCAAGGTTAATCAGAGGGAATAAGGAATTAGGGTTCATCAGTATCATCATAGGTCAGTGGAAGTGCATAGTCCAAAAATAAAAACATTAATATGTGATTTGTGAAGTGCTATAATCATTTTGGAAAAGCTTCTGGTGTAAAATATGGACTCTACTGGAGTACACAGGTGTTCAGCCCAGAGAACAGAAGGCTCCAAGGGGGCCTTAATGCAGCCCTCCAGTATCTGAAGGTGGCTACAAGAAAGCTGATGAGGAATTATTTTACAAGGGCTTGTAGTGATAGGAAAAGGGGCAATGGTTTTAAGCTAGAGGAGGGGAAATTTAGACTGGATATTAGGAAAAAAATATTTGCAGTGAGGGTGTTGAGGCACGGGAGCAGGTTGCCCAGGGAAGTTATGGATGCCTCCTACCTGAAATTGTCCAGAGCTGGGTTGGATGGGGTCTTGAGCAACCTGGTCTAGTGGAAGCTTTCCCTACTCATAGCAAAGGGATAGATATTTAAGGTCCATTCCACCCCAAGCCATTCTATGATACGATTCTGTACTAAAAGCATGCTTCTGAATAATATAGCTACCATTTGCACTCCATGAATGAAACTGGGAGGAAGAAAATAAAGTCAGAAAAGCTGGGCCATGTCTATCACACCACTATTTTTCTAATGTTCCACTCAGGCAGAAAAACCTGTGTTCTAGTCAAGTGCTCCATTTTCCAAAGAGAGGTAGGGGAATTAATTCCTCATTTCCCTCAAAGGTAAGCAGTGTGTCACTGCTGCTGATTTTAGCATGCATCCCACGAACCAACAAAAAGACCCAGCCAATGAATTCCCTTTTATCCTTTCAATTAAAAGCAAAGAGTTAGAACAAGCAAAAAAAAAAAAAAAGAACTTGCAGAAGAGTGGGGACATTATTCAGAGTTGTACTACTTGTGCACGATAAAGAGAAAGCATGTTAGGAAAGAGATTGCAAATGTAGTTTCATGTAC
Source organism: Picus viridis (assembly GCA_033816785.1). Taxonomy (NCBI): domain Eukaryota; kingdom Metazoa; phylum Chordata; class Aves; order Piciformes; family Picidae; genus Picus; species Picus viridis. The sequence continues at coordinate 27,244,292 of CM066574.1, forward strand.
AGAACAGCGGTCAAAAGTCAAGGGGTGACTGAGAAAACGTGATATTGAAAATGCAATTTGAAATACAGAACTCTTTAGCCAAGGATTCAATAGCTAACTGAAGGAAGGTTTGACATAAAGGCCAAAGAATTAAGCCTTGAACAGCCTCTATTGGGACACAAACCTACATGTAGGTATCCTATACGTGGGATTTTTTTTCCCCAAGATTAACCAAGATCATCAACCATATGAGAATCTATCATGGTGCAATAAGAGAAAACATACATATAGATGATTTCAGTGAAAAACTAAAGTAAAAGATTAAAGTACACACAAAGCTTCATAACACATCCTCAGGGTGTGCATCCTAAGCAGTCATTTATCTTCCTTTATCACTAGTCCAAATCATCCTGGAGCAGAATCACAGAATGGTGAGGGTTGGAAGGGACCGCGAAAGACCATCTAGTCCAACTGCACTGCTAAAGCAGCGTGACCCAGAGTAAACCACACAGAAACACATCCAGGTGGGTTTTGAATGCCTCCAGAGACAGAGAATCCACAACCCCTCTGGAAAGCCTAGTCCAGTCCTCTGCCACCCACAAAGTGAAGATTTTTTTCCCCCTTATTTTTATGTGGAACCTCCTGTGTTCTTTTGTGTCCATTGCCCCTTGTCTTGTCATGGGACACCACTGAGAAGAGTCTGAATCCATCATCCTGACATTAGAACCTGAGAACACCATTTATTACTTTGAACACAATTATATGCATAATGTTACAAAATATTTTCTGTTCCTTTCAGTCTAATCTGCTTCCTTTGCAGTTGTTGCCCTACAGAATTCCCCTAATAACCCTACTGATCTGCATCTTGACAGTAGCTGCTCCAATTAGTAGTTAACCTAATTGCTTTACAATAAGGTTGCAATTTCTTTGCATTTAAATGTTTTTTGTGGTTTTTTTTTACTTGTAAGTGCATCAGGAGCCAGTTTCCTTATTTATTCTTGTTCTATGCCTTTGTGCTATTCTTATTCTATCCTTTATATTAAATATCTTTCTTTCATCTATGATGCATGCCCCACTAAGTTTGGGTTGTTGGGGTTATTTTTTATCTAATCCTCATGAATCTTTGCCCTACTTTTCTCAGACCAAACAAGCCTGGTTTTGCTCTGTTCTTTTCCAAGTACCTCTCCATTCCCTTAATTGTCCTTTTCAGTATACACAGATCTCTTTTTCACATGGTATGCAATTTCTGCATGAGTTAAGTTGCACACAGATTTTGTACAAGCTTCAATAATGTCATGTTGTAGCCAGGAGGGGGTTGGTCTCTTCTCCTAGGCAACCAGCACCAGAACAAGAGGACACAGTCTCAAGCTGTGCCAGGGGAGGTTTAGGCTGGATGTTAGGAGGAAGTTCTTCACAGAAAGAGTGATTGGCCATTGGAATGTGCTGCCCAGGGAGGTGGTGGAGTGACCATCACTGGAGGGGTTTAGGAAGAGACTGGATGAGGCACTTGGTGCCATGGTTTAGTTGCTTAGATGGTGTTGGATGATAGGTTGGTTAATTGTATTGTATGGTATTGTATTGTATAGTATTCCATTCCATTCCATTCCATTCCATTCCATTCCATTCCATTCCATTCCATTCCATTCCATTCCATTCCATTCCATTCCTGCCTAATTTCTGTTAGTACTTTATATAGTATTCTCTACAGTAATTTTTGAATCAGTTATTCATGGCTTCCTCACAGTCTGTGCTTAACAGAGATTTTAATTTTTTTTTCTTACTTCTGACACTAACCCTACAGCAAATACTCTTCCTGCTATTCTCTAAAAGGATGGCTTTATCAGCCCAATTTTAACTCCTTTCTTATACATCAGTCCTCAAAGTCATTCAGGTTAGTTCCTTGTACTGACAGCTAGCTTAATCAGGATGTGTGTGTATCTTCAAAATAATTCATCCAGTAAACTTTCTGTAAAACATAGGAATGAAATAAGTCAGTTGGCCTAGGACATATCATATTCATAAGCCCATGTCTTATTTATGTGTTTGGCTCTCCTGCAGTAGAAGCTATTTGCCCATTGGAATGGGTTGCCCGGGGAGGTGGTGGAGTCACCACCACTGGAGATGGAATGGAATGGAACGGAACGGAACGGAACGGAACAGAACAGAACAGAACAGAATAGAATAGAATAGACCAGGTTGGAACATCAGACTTATTGAATTGTAATGGTGGTACTGCTTTGTGTGTGTGTGTGTGTGTTTCCTTCATGTTTCCTTCATAATTGTTTTGAAATTTGGACCCTATTAAGGTCAGACACATTCTGGTACATGTCCTAGGCAATAGTCTTTCCCTCACCTCCCTCGCCTTCAGTGCAAGTATTAGATTTAGAATAGAACAGAATAAAATAGAATAGAATAGAATAGGAGTAGACTAGACTAGACTAGACTAGACTAGACTAGACTAGACTAGAATAGAATAGAATAGAATAGAATAGAATAGAATAGAATAGAATAGAATAGAATAGAATAGAATAGAATAGAGTAGGGTGGGGTGGAATGGAATGGAATGGAATGGAATGGAATGGAATGGAATGGAATGGAATGGAATGGAATGGAATGGAATGGAATGGAATAGAATAGAATAGAATAGAATAGAATAGAATAGAATAGAATAGAATAGAATAGAATAGAATAGAATAGAATAGAATAGAATAGAATAGAATAGAATAGACCAGACCAGACCAGGTTGGAAGAGACCTTCGAGATCATCAAGTCCAAACTATCACCCAACACCATCTAATCAACTAAACCATGGCACCAAGTCTCATCCAGGCTCTTCTTAAACACCTCCAGTGATGGTGACTCCACCACCTCCCTGGGCAGCACATTCCAATTGCCAAGCACCCTTTCTGTGAAGAATTTCTTCCTAACATCCAGCCTGGCACAGCTTGAGACTGTGTCCTCTTGTTCTGGTGCTGGTTGCCTGGGAGAAGAGACCAACCCCCACCAGGCTACAACCTCCTTTCAGGTAGCTGTAGACAGCAAGAAGGTCTCCTCTGAGCCTCCTCTTCTTCAGGTGAAGAAACCCCAGCTCCCTCAGCCTCTCCTCACAGGGCTTGTTCTGTAATTCTCTAAACAACCACATTTTCAGTCATCATTTTAGAGGCAACTGCTGCCCTGTATGCTCTTGAAACATTATTCACAACATAATTTTTTTTACATATTAGTATTCCATTTCACTTGTAGCAATTATCAAACCTTGCTATAGGACTGCTCACCAGAAGGAGTAGGACAAAAGTTCATTTTTAATTCATATTTATCAGAGGTAGTGGAGTACTCAAGGTACTTAATCATTCAGAAAAACAATCTACTGGAAAGGACCAGAGGTTAATTTTTTTTCCCCTGAAGCTACTGAAAAGTTGTTATCAATGCCTCTGAAGAGTCTAGAGAACAAGTTTTATGAGGAGTGACTGAGGGAACTGGCATTGTTCAGTCTGGAGAGGAGGAGTCTGAGGGCAGACCTTCTTGCTCTCTGCAACTGTCTGATAGGAGGTTGGAGTGAGGTGAGGGTTGGCCTCTTTTCCCTAGTAACAAGAAACAGGATGAGAGAAAACAGCCTCAGGTTCCATCAGGGGAGGTTTAGGTTGGATATTAGGAATATTTTCTTCTCTGAAAGAATAGTCGAAAGAGTGGTCAGGCACTGGCAGAGGCTGCCCAGGAAGGTGATGGAGTCACCACCCCTGGAGGGGTTCAAGAAAAGTGTGGACATAGCACTTTGTGACATGGTTTATTGGCCATGGTGGTCTCAGGTTGACAGTTGGACTTGATTATCTTAGAGAGCTTTTCCAACTGAAACAAGTCTATGATTCTAGGTTTAGGCATGCACAATCTTTCAGTGAGGTAGTATGGAAAGTGAGTGACCACCATTCTAAGTGTAAATCAGCTACTTCCTCTGAGTCATTTACAAAGACATGCAACTCCAAGAAGTTAAAGAAGGAAGATTCACAGAAATGGTTTCCTCATAGCCAGGTTGCTGATGGATGACCTGTCTCACAAGTAATAAAACACTCGGAGAAAATCCACAATCATTGCATTTTGCCCATTGGGCCAAATCTCACGTTAAAAGAAACAACATCCAAGCCCTCCTCTTTCCTGAAGGTACACTACATCTTGCAATGATAAAAATTAAATGAAGCCAGATCCTGCTGAGATTGATTAACTGTTGCCATAGCAGGAAAAGAAAGTGGTCTGGGCTTTTCCTATCCAGAAGTGTCATGCCCTTTAGCTGGCACTCCTTGCGACTCTCACACATGTAGCATATTTGCTGAGTATAGCCACAAACAATATTACAATCACAAAGCCTATCAAACTGCTTCTGATTATTTTTTTTTCCTTTAATGTTTCCCATGAGTAATTACCACAAAACATGACCAGTTTTTCCAGAAACAATTTTTTGGATGAATCAATACATTATAGATGAGTCAAAATTAGTCAGCGGTAGCATTGGCTTAATCTTGGAGAATGATGAACCCGGTAAGTGTCACATACTGCAATTCACAGCAGATTAAAAGTTACCCTCACAAGCAAATAATCTTTAAAATCCCCTAAAGATCATTTGAAATGTCTTGAAATTCATTAAATTAATTGCTTTTCCTGTCCCATCCTTAGAAAGGAGATGTGGAAGGTCATAATTAAAAACAGACTGGAATTAGAACTAAGAAGGATGTTTTCTCTAACATGCTCCAAGAGAAGGTTGAGAGAAAGCTTGGCAGAGCTCATTTTCACAAGAAACAGATTAATGGTTTTGAACAGAAATGCACATTCAAAACTCCTCCAACATTAATTAGCAAAACAACATTAACATTTAAATTTAAGTATGTAGGATAGGATAGGATAGGATAGGATAGGATAGGATAGGATAGGATAGGATAGGATAGGATAGGAATAGAAATAGAATAGAATAGAATAGAATAGAATAGAATGGAATAGAATAGAATAGAATAGAAGATTTAACCAGGTTGGAAGAGACCTTTGAGATCACCAAGTCCAACCTATCATCCAACACTATCTAATCAACTAAACCATGGCACCAAGTGCCCCATCCAGTCTCTTCCTAAACACCTCTAGTGATGGTGACTCCACCACCTCCCTGGGCAGCCCATTCCAGTGACCAATCTCATAATGTTACCTGAGGGCTCAGTCCAACAACTTGATAAAAGATTCTGGGTAGAGTACACTTGGTGCAAGCTTTCTGACACCAGCAGTATCTTTACAGTTGAGGTTTTATGGAAGAGATGCCGTCATTAAGCTTAATATTATGAGCTTAGAAGAAGATGACTAAACTCAACTCTACTAAAGATGCATTTAAGAAAATCTAAATTAGAAAATACGCAGCTTCAATGGGAAAGATGTCATCAGCTCTGAACTCTTCTCCATGATACAGTCTCTGAATCCAGCTTCTGTTGGATTGGGGGGGGGGGGGCACTAATCATGTGGGTCTTATAAGTAGCTTTGAGAAGCACAGCCAGCTCACCTCTGGACAAGGACTAACCGATCAGTCCCTCTACAATAAGACATTTAAGAGTGTAAAAAGCCACTGGGCAAATTTGTTTTGGAGCTGGGGAGACAAGTGAGATGTGAGAGAAACAGTTATGTGGACACAAAGACCAGCAAAGAAGGACAATGGAAGGTGTGCTGGAGAAGAAGTTCCCTGCAGTCATGGAGAGATGGTGGGCTGGCTCTCTGCAGCCCATGGAGACTAATGATGGTCAATTTTGAAACCCAGAGATTACAATTTGGGGTACTCTGGATTTTCTCCAGGTTAACAAAGCTGCAGTGAATTTCATCCTCGTGTCAGAGTGGTGATCACACAAATTGCAGCAAACTATACATTTAAACAGTTAAGCCTTTACTTTCTTTTCTGCATGAAGCTGGTGTTTCTAAACCATGCTGATATCTGCTATATAAGCATTTGGCTTGTAGAGAAGAAGGTAGCAAGTCACTGACGAACACACACAGAGTTCATGGTTTGAGTCCTTGAACATCATTATTTGTGCCTGGGTTTGATGTGGTTTGTTCGTGGCTCTCATTCCGCTTCGGAGGAGGAAGTGGGGTTCTTTAGTGCTTTGCTGCCATCGTGTGGATTTTGAGACAAAGAAAATGACAGGAGGGAAAAGCCGTTCTGGAAGACAGACTGGATCCCAGCTTAATAACTTACCGATGGGTTGAGACCAAGATGTTTTTCAGAACCATGACATTTAATCACTGTCATTTCCCGAAAATATCCACAACAAATGTTTTAACTTTCTCTCAGATTCTCTCAGACACTAGTGTTTAAACTACACCTGCTCCATGCAGCAATTACCACCCCTTCAGCTAGCAAAAGCACCTGACTTGCATTGATTACCTTTCCATGTAAAACCCTGAAGAAATCTTGCAGCCCAGAATGCAACTGTGTCCTGGGAAGTATGACCAGCAGGATGAGGGACATGATGCTCCCCTTCTACTCTGCTCTCATGAGTGAGTCCCCACCTGGAGCACAAATTTAGTTCTGGTGCCCCCACCATATGAAGGATGTGGAGCTGCTGGAGCGGATCCAGAGGAGACCACAAACAAGATCAGAAGGCTGAAGAACCTTCCATATGGGGACAGGCTGCAAGAGTTGGGGCTGTTGAGCCTAGAAAAGAGAATGCTCCAGGGAGACCTTTGAGCAGCCTTCCAGTACCTGAATGGGGGGTACAAGAAAGCTGGGCAGTGGTGATAGGCTTGTAGTGATAGGATAAGAGGGACTGGATTAAAGCTTGAGTAGGGAATATTTAGACTGGATATTAGGAAGAAAATCTTTACAGTGAGGGTGGTGTCACGCTGGAACAGGTTGATCAGAGAGGCTGTGAATGCCCCCTCCCTGGAGGTGTTCAAGGCCAAGCCAAACAGGACCTTGAGCAATCTGGTCTAGTGGAAGATGCACCTGCAAATGTAACTAGATGATCTCTAAGGTCCCATCCAAACTAAACCATTCCATGAATCCATGAAAAATGTCTACAATGGCCAGAGTAGTATTTAGGAAGAAATTCTACACAGAGAGGGTGATTGCCCATTGGAATGGGCTGCCCAGGGAGGTGGTGGAGTCACCATCATTGGGGATGTTTAGGAGGAGACTGGATGGGGTGCTTGGTTGCATGGTTTAGTTGATTAGGTGGTGTTGGATGATAGGTTGGATGCGATGATCTTGAAGGTCTCTTCCAACCTGCCCTATGCTATGCTATGCTATGCTATGCTATGCTATGCTATGCTATGCTATGCTATGCTATGCTATTCTGTTCTATTCTACTCTACTCTACTCTACTCTACTCTACTCTATTTCTATTCTACTGTGGTCTGAGGCAGCTGTTCTCCAAAATACCAGTCATAGCAACATTTATCCTGATGAACCTAGGGTCAAATAAAACTAGATAAAGATCAGAATAAACTGTGGCACCACGCCTTATTCATTGCTCTTAATGCTGACTGTGGTCTGCTACATAATATAATATAAGTGAATGAACCTCGCCTATAGCTACTCTGTCTAGAGTTGCCTCTGTCAAGACTGATGATCCCATTACTGTATTTTTACCTTTTTTTTTTTTTTAAGGCATCTAGAAATTTCAGATTTATGTTTTAACCTAAGGTCATTCCTGTGACAGAGCCTGATGGCAGATACATCTGTAGCAATTTGGAGGGGAAACACCAAAGACCTGGGGGATAGTCAAGTGGAGAGAAAGAAAATTCTCTGGAGAAAGTGAGAAAATGAGACTCTATGGAAAGGGTTTGACTGTTAATTGTAGTTGTGATACCTCTGTTATTTTCTCATGAGAGACCTAGTCTTGTAGTTAGAAAACCTTTCTAAATTTGTCATGCAGCTTGTCAAATGTGACATAGCCTGCTCGGTACTCATTTAAAGCAAGGTGTCTAGAACAGGATGATTACATTTTACCCTTATGATTTTTGCAGTCAAAAAACGTGGATTCCCGTATGCTAAACTCCAGAAAACAGTGCTTGGTTCCCCAGTAGATTTCTCTAGCAATCCTAGTGGTGGGTTTATGGCTGCTACTGAATCTGCTCTTTGGCGAGGGGCAATTGTTGCAAACTGCAGGAGGGTAGATTTGGGTTAGATGTAAGGAGGAAATTCTTCACAATGAGGGTGGTGAAATGCTAGAGTAGAATAGAATAGAATAGAATAGAATAGAATAGAATAGAATAGAATAGAATAGATAGAGTAGAGTAGAGTAGAGTAGAGTAGAGTAGAATAGAATAGAATAGAATAGAATAGAATAGAATAGAATAGAATAGAATAGAATAGAACAGAACCAGGTTGGAAGAGACCTTCAAGATAATAGGTTGCACACTTCAGAGTATTTTCCTCTACCTACAATTTTCTACTGCAACTCACAAATCTGGTTATGAGTTCATGAGACATTTCTTTAGCAGACAAAGTCCCATGTCTCCAGCACTATGGTTGTTTTCTCCAATCCCTTTTTCAGTTTGGCACATTCTTCTTTGCAACACCTATTTCTTTACCTGAAGAGATCTGGAATGAGCTATTCTGTATCATAAAAGTTCTCCACATTCCTCCTTCAAACCCTGTAATAGAAAAGGTATTGTGATGCATGCACCAGATACATTGGCAGAGAAACAGCCTTGTCCTGATATCAACTGTCAGTAGTCCATCTCAATGCATTGTCTCTACCTATTGCTTCCTGCTTCTCTCTCCATAAAATGGATGTGTGTCACAGAGGGCATGAGCAATCATACTGTTAATTACTTCTCTGATTTCTCAAGTTAGTCAACAGCCACCTCACTACTTCTTAAAAAGTCCTCAGTGCTTTACCATCAATACCATAGAAAGATTAACAATAAATGGAAAACACATGAGTCAAAATCTCTAATGCCTACATTCATTAAAGGAGAAGTTTTCCTTTCACATCTGTGCTTGAAATTAATGGGAAATGTATTTCTGGAATAAATTTCTTCCTCTCAGATAAAAGTTGCTTGTTTTGGAATTGCTTGCCTTCAGGAAAAGAAATATCACTCTGTGGTTTGTGTCTCTACTGATTAATTATTTTCCTTGTTTTCCTGGCTAGAAGAACCAAAGCCTTAATTCACTACACTATCATTAACCTTAGAATCTCTCCTGTTGAGACTGTTACTAGGTATAGTCACTGAGAAAACATAGTTTCCACCCTCATCTCCAACCTCATTTCAGAAAGCCACTGAGATTCACTGGCTCTTTTTCCAGGAAGTAGCATGCTAACTTTTCTATGTAGGTGGTATGCACATCTGGAGATGTGAAGATATTATCAATATTGGCAAGGACAGAGATAATTTCCTTTATGTTTTGAAAGGGAATTTTTCAATTCCAAGTTGACTTCTGCCTTTATTATGCATAACCAAAACACCTTGTAAGAAGCTCAGAAATACAACTGCATTTGACACAGTGCCAGGCTTCTGTGAGACCTCATAAACTCATTGAAAGTCATGATAAATCTCTGTAGCAACAGCAAATACAAAGCAAATTTCATTACTTTGTAGAGAGAGGATGTCTTAATTTCTTCCTTACCCTCAAGTCATTTTCGCTTAATATTTAGAAGTTATGATTCTCCCTTCTTCCTTACCCTCAAACCATTTTTGCTTAATATTTAGGAATTACTATTCTTCCTTCTTCTTTACCCTCAAACCATTTTTGCTTACTATTTAAAATGTATTATTCTTCAGATCATTAGCAACTTCTTTTATTTTCTTTTTTCTTTTTGAAATACCCATTACATTACTGTGCAACACTGTACTGTCAAAGTAAATAGCCATCCAAAAATTAACCTCTGTTTTAACTGTGATCTCTGGATACACAGAATCACAGAACTATTGAGGCTGGAATAGACCTCTGAGATCGTCAAGTCCAGCTTATGTCCTAACACCACCACTTTAACTAGACCATGTAACTAAGTGCCACATCCTTGAGGAGGTGCTTCCGTGGAGCACAAGCCCTATTAGGATAGGCTGAGGGAGCTGGGGCTGCTTAGCCTGGAGAGGAGGAGGCTCAGAGGAGACCTTATTGCTGTCTACAACTACCTGAAGAGAGGTGGTAGCCAGGTGGGGGTTGGTCTCTTCTCCCAGGCAGCCAGCACCAGAACAAGAGGACATAGTCTCAAGCTGCACCAGGGGAGGTTTAGGCTGGATGTTAGGAAGAAATTCTTCATAGAGTGACTGGCTATTAGAATGGGCTGCCCAGGGAGGTGGTGGAGTTGCCATTATTGGAGGTGTTTAGGAGGAGATTTGATGGGGTGCTTGGTGCCATGGTTTAGTTGATTAGATGGTGTTGGATGATGAGTTGGACACCATGATCTTGAAGGTCTCTTCCAACCTGGTCTGGTCTGGTCTGGTCTATTCTATTCTATTCTATTCTATTCTATTCTAACAGCCAACCTAAACCTTCCCTGGCACTGCTTCAGGCCATGCCCTTGCTGGCATAACTATTTTGATGCAGAATTATCTCAAGATGTTATTAGCATACCAACAAAAGGTACTGTCATAACTTTCATAACTTTAGATTGAGTTGGACTATATCTTTTTAAAGACACAGCAAGTCTGGGTGTTTTTACCCACTTCCTTAGTCAAATTATTTCAACTGCCAATTACTTCTGAGAGAAAAGCAGCACACTGTTTCTCATCTCAGCTGATCCATTTTCAGCTTCCTACCAAGCTATCATTTCATTTAACTCACGGACACCAGAAATTTTTGTTTCATGTGGATGCTTTTAGTCTGTGACAAGTTCAGCCTTTAAAATTCTCTTTTTCCTAAGTCTCACATCACAGAGCCTTTAAGAATTTGCATATTTATTATAAGCCTTCGTCCCTTTTCAGTTTGTCATCAGGCTTTCAGATTTTTAATTGGGCAATTGAACAGGATATCAGTACAGCAAAACATAATTGTGCTCATCTGATGAGTTAAAACGGCATCAAATAAGATGTCAGACATTAAGAGGAAAACTTTTATCAGGTTATTAGCAAAAAGAAAAATGTAACTCCCTTTATTCTGACACACAAAAGTCACTCACTGATGATTGGACTAAGCTGTGCACCCTGACCCACCAAATAATCTCTACAGACTTCACAGAGAGAAATGCATTTGCACTGCCCCAGTACTCAAGGGGGGAAAAAAGCAAACCAAGCCAAACCACACAGAAAACAGACAAACAAACAAAACCAAACAAACCGTGGTGGGTTGAAGTTTCCCAGTCACAAACACACACACAAACAAACAAACAAAGCCAACAGCAACAAAAACTTTTCCCTTAGCAGGAAAAATCTGCACTGTGATTTCAGCAAATGCCACCTAGAGAATGGAAGTGACCAAACCTGTCTCTTGTAATCTTCAAGCTAATGACATTTCAATCTGGATTTCTGGTGTAAAGAAACATTTTCCTTCCCTAGTTTGCTTCACAGTCTTCAGTCAGTCAATGGCACCGTTAATGCCTTTCTGATTCACAATGTGCAGAGGAAATAATCTGCATGAGAAGCACCAATCTGATTTGCAGCTTTTATTTGTGTGGCCTTAACTATGCCTTACTACATGATATTCTGGCTCTATTTCAACTTACTTTTACAATCACAGAATCATAGAATCAGTCAGGGTTGGAAGGGACCACAAGGATCATCTAGTTCCAACTCCCCTGCCATGGGCAGGGACACCCCACACTAGAGCAGGCTGGCCAGAGCCTCGTCCAGCCTGGGCTTAAACACCTCCAGGGTCGGGGCCTCAACCACCTCCCTGGATAACCCATTCCAGGGCTTCACCACTCTCATGGTGAAGAACTTCCTCCTCACATCCAGCCTGAATCTCCGCACCTCCAGCTTCATTCCGTTCCCCCTAGTCCTATCACTACCTGATAGCCTGAGAAGTCCCTCCCCAGCCTTCTTGTAGGTCCCCTTCAGATACTGGAAGGCCACAATGAGGTCACCTCGGAGCCTTCTCTTCTCCAGACTGAACAGCCCCAACTCCTTCAGTCTGTCCTCATAGGAGAGGTGCTCCAGCCCTCTGATCATCCTCGTGGCCCTTCTCTGGACACGCTCCAGCACATCCACATCCCTCCTGTAATAGGGGCTCCAGAACTGGACGCAGTACTCCAGGTGGGGTCTCACCGGAGCTGAGTAGAGGGGAAGAAGCATTAATTATTATTTCTTTTACTTCAGGTAAATTATTTCATATCAAAATGCTTTTAAAGCCAATTCAAACGTCAGTAGATGTACTTTTTGTTTTCCATACCGCCTGCTCGCTTGGGCTTTGGTGTTTGATGTTTCTTTTGTAGCCAGCAATTGAGGGCCAACTTGTTACCCGTAAAGAAACATCTCAAAGACCCATTTTTCCCTTTGATATTCATGGTGTGCAACACAAAATAAAACTTGTGGGCTTCCTGGATATTGCTGGTTTCCATTTTTATCCTTCAGTGTTTACTCGAAACACCGCATTCAACCAAAAAAACCTACACCAGCTTTACTAATTTGATCTTTGTGTGTTTATGGAAGCAAATAAAAATAAAAATTAATTGCATCTGGTCTACCCTTGGAATTTATGTTAAGCTAAACTTCCTGCTGTCATTTTCTCATAGGGTAGACCTAATTTAATGCTGTGCTTCTAAGTTATTATAATGAGAAGAAAAAAAAAACCCAACCACAAAAATGTCAATTTGAGAATTACACGGGGTTGATATGAAAATAAATCTCACTTTACCTTTGCATATGCCTGTACCAGGTAAGGTCTACCTGAAGTCTTGCAGATGGTGTGGAAAATTGAGTGTGTGCCTTGGGCCATATAACTGAGACTTGAGCATCTGAAGCCAAACCTCATCTGGCCACCTACATTCTTTTCAGTGAAAGTTATATGATACCACCTATATTCACACATACTGAAAGTTACTCAGCTATTTTTATGTGCATTGACTTGACATCTTTACGCTTCCATGGAAATATAATGCATCACGGGGCCACAAAGTGCAGAAACCTATCCTCAAGAATAATAACAAATAAAGGAGGAAAGAACTGAATAAAGAAAACCTATGGAAAGACTTCAGTATTTTAGGCAGTCTCAGAAAAGTAGCAATTTATGCTTTGGTCACAAACTCATTCTGCAGATCAGTAACTTAGGTATTTAATCTTTCCTGAAGGAGGGTAGGGGGCAGAATTCACCTCAGCCTGTACAATCATCCATTTCATTCTTTTCAGATACACGTTTCTTTTTTCCTTTTACTTCAACTAAGCAATCACATTTCAGGAGGATTTAAAAGCTTGGCCTCTCAGATGTGTATAACTTTTCCCTTCCCCTCATGTTCTCTGAGGATAATTTCAAGGTATGAAGCTATGCTGAAAGTTCCAAATTTGGGGGTTTGTTTAATTTTAACTACATGATTTTGCAATATTCATAGATTCATAGACTGGTTTGGGTTGGAAGGGACCTTAAAGATCATCTAGTTACACTAGATCAGGTTGCTCAAGGCTCCGTCCAACCTGGACTTGAACACCTCCAGGGAGGGGACATCCACAGCGCCCTGGGCAAGCTCTCTGTTCCAGTGTCTCCCCACCCTCATTGTAAAGAATTTGTTCCTAATATCCTGTAGTTTAAACCTACCCTCCTCAAGCTTCAATGGTTTTCTTGAAATAAATATCCACACAAGAACAACCTGGTGACTTTGAGGGTTGAGATTTCCAAAGGTCTTTCTGCACACATGTCACGAGTTTGGGCTGGGCTCTCTATGAACACCTCTGCCATCCCAAAGGGAAGAGATGGAATAAGGGAGAGGGAAAGGAAAAGAAAATAAACCAGCTGAGATGGAAATAAGAACAATCAAATTAAATATATACAAATTGATACCAAACCAATATACAACCCACTCCTTGAGGGCAATTATGTCACTGTCACCAGTGACAAAAATGCTGCAGGAAGGCACTGGGGAAGTCCCATACTGAACTCAGTGGGAGGCGGGAACCAGATCCAGGAGCTGGATTCTGGAACTGGATTCCAGAACTCATGGACTGGGATCAAAGGCAGAATAGACAGAGTCCTGTGACACCAGCTGTTGAAGGAGAGCCTTGACCATGGTGATCCTTCATCTTGATCCTGAAGATGCTGTCCATGGGATGGAATCCCTTTCTGTTCAATTTACTGTCACCTGGCTGGTCCACTCCTCCACACCAGCTGCAGCCTTTCCCTTCCTGCACCCCAAGGTGGCACACAAGATGTAGCAGTGCCCTTGGTCTGTACTCCAACCCTTGTTGCTAATTCTCCCCATCAGCACTGTCACTGCTAGCAGCAGTCACTTTCTGCTCAAACCTGTCCTAAGCTGCAGAAAGTACTGGCCCTGGGCAGAGACTGAACTGGGAGTTGCCACACTGAGCAGAGACTGAGGTGAAAACTCACAACATTGAGCAGGATCAGTGCTGGTCCAGTTGAGACAGTTACATAAAAGTAACCATGGGCTAACCTACATTTTCATGCTATTTACATGGAGTGGGTATTACACTCCATAAACAATTTCATATTCTAGGCAATTTAAGCTATCAGAATCCTGATCTCATCTAAGTTTGGCTTCAAACAGAGTAGCTGCATGCTTTATTCCTATTATTACCTTTTATGCTTAGAATGCTGACAGTACAGAACTGAAATAATTCAAAATGACAAATGGTTCTGTGGAAACCACAGGACATGCAAGTGCATATCAAAAGCAGGAACCAGTTCCAACAGCTACCTCAAGTCTAAAGGTTAAATGTGAGCTCCTCTGTTATAGACATCTTGCAGATACAACAATGACTTTTCCTTGCTGTGGCAGGGTTTTTATCATTGTCTTTGCACAGCTATGAAAATCAGACATTTTCTTTAAAATTAAGGAGATTTTGCTCAGGCTGTCTGACAGGCAGGGTTTACAGACAAAATAATTGCAAAAGAAACAGCAGAGATTCCAAAGACTGATGTATTTAATTATATATGGTACATAGTGTATTTATCTGATTGAAACAATAAGGCCTTATATTTGCCAGTTTGTAGATATAAAGCCTCAGTTTTGGGGGTTGTTTTGTTTGCTTGTTTCTTTGTTTCTTCACAGTGCTTACATGATGAGCATTAGTTATATTAAAAACTGGGACCAGTCAGCAGCAGCAGAAATGCCTATTAATTCATGCTTCATTCCAGGCTCCTTTCTGGAATTCATTTTCTCTTTTATTTTCCTCCTCTCAGCCAGGCTGGCAAGCCTACACAGAGAGGATTAACACAAGTGCTCCTGAAAAAAGGAATTTTCCCAGCACTACTGCAGCAAGATCAAGTTGTGTCAAGTCCTACCTTACCTTACAAAACCTTTAGCAGTGCTCTGCTCTGGGGACCCCAGATTGAAAAATACATGGACCTGCTCACATGGGTATAGAGGAAGCCACAAAGGTGAGTGGGAGACTCCTCCATTATGAAGACAGGCTGATAAAGTCGGGGTTGTCCATCCTGGGCCCCTCAGTTTAGGACAGATGTTGAGTTGCTGGATGTGTCCAGAGAAGGGCAACAAAGCTGGGGAGGGGTTTGGAGTACAAGCCCTGTGGGGAGAGGCTGAGGGAGCTGGGCTTGCTTAGCCTGAAGAAGAGAAGGCTCAGAGGAGACCTTCTTGCTGTCTACAACTGCCTGAAGGGAGGTTGTAGCCAGCTGGAGACTGGTCTCTTCTCTCAGGCAACAAGCACCAGAACAAGAGGACGCAGTCTCAAGCTGTGCCAGGGGAGGTTTAGGCTGGATGTTAGGAAGAAGTTCTTCACAGAAAGAGTGATTGGCCATTAGAATGGGCTGCCCAGGGAGGTGGTGGAGTCACTATCACTGGAGGTGTTTAGGAAGAGACTGGATGGGGCCCTTGGTGCCATGGCTTAGTTGATTAGATGGTGTTGGGTGATAGGTTGGACTTGATGATCTCGAAGTTCTTTTCCAACCTGGTTAATTCAATTGTATTGTATTGTATTCTAGTCTAGTCTAGTCTAGTCTAGTCTATTCCTGGGGAAGACCTGACTCCAGGGAGACCTTAGAGCAGCCTTTCAGTACTTAATGGGAGCCTACAGCAAAGAGGGACTCTTGAGAAGTGATTGTAGCAGTAGTACGAGAGGTAATGGGTTTAGATGGCAAGAGGGAGGATTCAGATTAGATACAAGGAAGAAACCCACCACCATGAGGGTTGCTCAGAAATGTTGTGGATGTCTCCTCCTTGGAAGTGTTCAAAGGCAGGTTGGATGGGGCCTTGAGTAACCTGGTCTTGAGGAAGATGTCCCTGTCTGTGGCAGTGGTGTTGGAGCTAGATAATCTTTAAAGTTCTTTCCAACCCAAATTGTTCTAGGATTCTACGATTTGGGGGTGCATTTACAAATTCACCTGACTTTTTTTTGCACTCTTGATGGAAAACACCACTAAATGGCAGGATCTTCACATTCACAGAATCTCACAACTATTTTCATTGCTGAAAATCACTCAGGGTATTTTTGTTATTGTTGGTTAGTCAGGTGACACTGAAAGGTATTTAAATGAACTAAATTCCCATGAGAATTTAGAGCGCACCCCCTAACTAGCTTAGATCATTCATGTAGGAAACTTTGCCCAATAACACAATTTACTAGGAGAGTTGAATGAAGTAGCTTCCAAATGTAGTCATCTTTCAAGCTTTGACATTCTTCCAGTACTGAATGACATGATCATTAAGAATACATTTAAAAGGCCCATAATGGTTTTACTACAATTTTATGTTGTGCTTCTGCATTCACCACAGTCTGTTCTGATACTCTGCAAACCACAGAAAGAATAAGGACGATTCTCAACGCCTGTCAATCAGGGAAAATGGGCCCGTGGCACTTTTGCAGCTCCCAAAGTAGCTTTATCCTGACCTTTTTAATACTAAAATGAGCACCAAAGGAGGAGGATTTCCCCGTAACTTCATAAATCAGACCTCTCTAAGGAACAGGAGTAGTTGTAAGGCAAATCATAGGTTCCTATACAGGCTGGACAGATGGGCAGAATCCAACGGCATGAGATTTAACACTTCCAAGTGCCGGGTTCTGCACATTGGCCACAGCAACCCCAGGCGGTGCTACAGGCTGGGGTCAGAGTGGCTGGAGAGCAGCCAGGCAGAGAGGGACCTGGGGGCACTGGTCGATGGTAGGCTAAACATGAGCCTGCAGTGTGCCCAGGCGGCCAAGAGGGCCAATGACATCCTGGCCTGCATCAGGAAGAGTGTGGCCAGCAGGGGCAGGGAGGTCATTCTACCCCTGTACACTGCACTGGTTAGGCTGCACCTTGAGTCCTGTGTCCAGTTCTGGGCCCCTCAGTTTAGGAAAGATGTTGAGTTGCTGGAACTTGTCTAGAGAAGGGCAACGAGGCTGGGGAGAGGTTTGGAGCACAAGCCCTATGAGGAGAGGCTGAGGGAGCTGGGGTTGTTTAGCCTGGAGAAGAGAAGGTTCAGGGGAGACCTTATTGCTCTCTATAACTACCTGAAGGGAGGTTGTAGCCAGGTGGGGGCTGCTCTCTTCTCCCAGGTAAGCAGCACAAGAACAAGAGGACACAGTCTCGAGCTGCACCAGGGGAGGTTCAGACTGGATGTGAGGAAGAAATTCTTCACAGAGACAGTGATTGGCCATTGGCATGTGCTGCCTGGGGAGGTCGTGGAGTCACCATCATTGGAGGTGTTTAGGAGTAGACTTGATGGGGTGCTTGGTTGCATGGTTTAGTTGATTAGATGGTATTGGATGATAGGTTGGACTCAGTGATCTTGAAGGTCTATCCCAACCTGGTCTGGTCTATTCTATTCTATTCTATTCTAGCAATTAAGGTATATTTTGATTTTTCACTAAGCTATGTGAAAAAACCCTACACTTTCAGAAGCATCCATCCTTTCAAAATCTTTACAAATAAAGCAAATAACTATTTAAAAAACCCAAACAACTGAACTCTATCAACACAAATTTATGTTTGACAAACTGCCAGCAAATCTTCAAACATCTGACATTTAGAAGCCTGCTTAGGTGTCAGGAGTCTCCTGTGCTTCCCAGCACAGCCAGTCAAATCTGCTACACGAGCTGTGAGTAAATATGACACTTAAAGCAATAACCAGTGCTTCCAGGGTCATGGTCCTAGAGGTAGTAGTCTGGATCAAGATTAAAAGTTACCAGAAAGAGCAGGACTGACTGCTTCTTTTGCACTGGTACCATGAATCATAGAATCATAGAATCAATATGGTTGGAAGAGACCTCAAAGATCATCAAGTCCAACCTGTCACCCAACACCTCATGACTAACTAAACCATGGCACCAAGTGCTATGTCCAATCCCCTCTTGAGCACCTCCAGGGATGGTGACTCCCCCACTTCCCGGGGCAGCACATTCCAATGGCTAACAACTCTCTCAGTGAAGAACTTTCTCCTCACCTCAAGCCTAAACTTCCCCTGGCACAGCTTGAGACTGTGTCCTCTTGTTCTGGTGCTGGTTGCCTGGAAGAAGAGACCAACCTCTGCCTGGCTACAACCTCACTCCAGGTAGCTTTAGACAGCAATTAGGTCTCCCCTGAGCCTCCTCTTCTCCAGACTAAACAACCCCAGCTCCCTCAACCTCTCCTCGTAGGGCTTGTGCTCAAGGCCTCTCCCCAGCCTCCTTGCCCTTCTCTGGACACGTTCAAGAGTCTCAATGTCCTTCTTAAATTGAGGAGCCCAGAACTGGACACAGGACTCAACTAGTACTTGTCTCGATCCAGAGAGGGAAAGAGATTCAGGTTTTTAATGAATATTCCCGTGTTGTGAAATTAGAGGCACAAACGAGGCCAAAATATCAACAGCTAGACTATTTATTACACAAATACAGTGGATGGATTAGAAACAGAGGGAGAGAGAGGAAAAATAGAGAGGGAGAAAGAGAAGGAATAGGGAGAAGAAGGAGAAAATAGGAAAGGGATTATATTACCAAAGGTCAGAGGTGGAGAGAGGGTTTTCAGAGTCCAAGGTCCGTGGGGTTGCTCCGTGATGTTTCCCACGTGTGGTGCCGTCTGCTTTCTTCTGACTTGACAGTGTCGCTCAGGTCTTTTTATACAGTTTTTTAGTCCTTAGGCGAGATGTCCAGGTGTTGTTCCCCAGGACATCGTTCTGGGAGATCATCCTTAGTTAAGTGTCCCAGTATTGTTCACCGGGAAATCGGTCCGGGAAATCATCTTTAGGTAAATATCCAGATATCGTTCCCCAGGAAATCTTTCTGTGTACTCAGGCGAGTTTGGGCAGGGTCTGGATGAAGAGGGGGAAGAGGCCTCCGCCTCCTCCTTCTCTATCTGCCTACCCACACACTCACTACACAGGTGGTGCATCCATTGTCTCACCATCCTCCCTCCCTGGGTTATCTGATAGCTGGAAATGATCTTGTCCTAAAGGTGTGATGGCTGAGTCTTTGGGCCATTATTGTAGGCCAGCTGCAGTCCGGTTATCCTTTGTTGGGGCACATCTCGATTCATGATCTAATCACAAGGTGATTTGCATCCAGGATTGGTAGACAGGATTCCTACAGTAGTGAACTAGTTTTGACTGTAATTTCTCTCATTTCCAATTAGTCAAACATGACTACTCTGGGCAGTTCAACAATTATTTGACTGGCTCTTCAAACAACAGTTTCTGAGTCCAAATGTATGATTGGGTTGAACTGTCTGCACACCTACACAGAGGTGTGAATTCAGAGGTGAAGTCTGAATACAGAGTTAATAGGGGGAGGGTGGAAAGGGAGAAACTCCAAGCTAGATTCATAGTCAAAGCAACAACTATGAACTCTCTGACATTTTGGTATAAAACTTCCAAAAATAGTATTGCACCATTTCAGAGTGTGTTGTTTTTTTTTTTTTATTAGGTATATCCTGGTGCTTAAACTTTTCTTTTCTTTTTTTTTCATGTCCTTCACACTGTGACATGCTGTGAACACACTGTACACTGACATTGTCCTCAAATGAGGCTGGAGAACTTTCACAAATGGAAACAAATTGTTATCTGATTGCAAAGATGATCTCAACAGTGGATGTGTTTCCTGCTGTTAGCTCACTTGGAATGTTCTTGGCTAGGAGTCAAGGTCATTCTAATCCTGGCACAGCTAAAAAAAAAAAAATAATTAAAAAATGCCCATTGTCTTGCCTGCTTTTATAAAGTGAGAATCTGATCTCTTCTGAATGCTGTGAATTATGCTAACTCTAATTAAGTTTAATGGCGTGTAATAGGACTGGTGTACATTCTAATGAGAGGCAGCCTTGCTAGGGCACTGCGCTGGGACACATGAGACCTGAGGCTCTGCTAACACTTCTTGAGGGCAGAGTGTGACTCACAACAATGTGGTTTAAAAGTGCTTTCTTACAGGACAATCTTGATTTCATTGGAGGCCTTTAAATGCTTCTGAAACATAGCACGGGATAACAGAGATCAGGTTTTCCATCATTTGGGGGCATTTGCATGCTGCTCTGAACCAAGATTAATAAAAGGCAACTAGTGTAAGTATGGGGACATGTAAGCCCTAATATCACTGCCATTGGAAAGAAAGACCAAGATTAAAACCACTTATAGCTCATGGACCTTTCTTTATGTTTTATCCAAAGAGATAACCACCTTAATCTTATGCGTGTTTGGCAATTACTCTTTCAATCATTCATCATCCTTGCTTTCGCTGCTAAATGTGTTACCCTCAGCCTGTCCAGGAAGCCTCCTGTTCCCCTCCATTCCAAATATTTTTGGAGATCTGGTTTTGCTAGGAAAATTGTTGACTAAACACAGCACATTTGAAGGGAAACCGTTTACAGGCTCTAGCAGGAGGGCTAAAGATGATCTGGAATAGCATATCACCTTCTCTTAATGTGTCAGAACTGTGTCAACCACAGCAGATCTGGAGAAAACAAGGATTCCTTTATTCTCTACAGAAAGCTTGCAGCCCCTTTTCAAGTACTGAAGAGTATAACCTTGTGAATCCTCAAGCTGTACCACTAAAAGCTAAAAAAAGCCCTTGCTTTATTATTCCAACAGTTCCTGTTCTATTTTGATCACATGGCTGAGGAAATCTTGAAGAAAAATAAAGGTTACCCCTTTCCTATTTCTCTCTGAAAAGCACCATTTAATTAGGTAGACAGGAACTACATTTGTTTAATTTCTTTAGCATTCCTTTGATTGAAAAAATAAAATGTACAGTGTTCAGGTTACTGTTGTTACAACAAACAAATCTATAGGAGGCTTATGTGGTTTCTTTGCATTTACACAGGAGTTGTAAATTTAGCCCAGAGCCAGCTTTTTAGTAGCTCTCCTGCAGAAATTATGTCCTGCTAGCTAGATTCAGTTTCAGTTCCTTGGGTTGTTTTTTAGCCTCCTACATGCAAGGAACTACAAGGGGGGATAAATGGCAAGCTCTGTCAGATCGACTGACATCGGTTCAAAGTTCACCGGCGGAAAAATTCGAGTGTGTAGTTTCAGAACTGTCTACCAGCTAAGGGTTGCAAGTTAATTAAAAATTGAAAGGGAATTTTAAAAGCACACGTTGATGATTGAATTGCCAAAAAAAAAAAAAAAAAAAAAAAAAGAAGCCTATGCAAATCCCTGTTGTGGTGAATTCCCCCTGAATACCTTGACGTTTGCTTTGAAGGGTTGAAACAGCAAGTGCCTCTAGTTCATGTTACTTGTCAGGATGAAGGCTTTCTTTCTACTGCAGCACTGAGAATAGCAAAGGGGATTTACTTTCTTTAACAGATAAAAAGCCAGTTTAACTTCTTGGCAAAGGTCCAGATGCTGGGGTTTACTTCTAAATTGTAGCACAGTCTTGAGGAAACACCACAAACTGCCAGGGTTTAGGGTCTAGGCTGTGGTAATATCTTTTTCTTTTTCTTTCTTTCTGTCTTTCCTTCCCCAAAATTAGAACTTTTTGGATGGTCCTACACTAGAGAAATTGATAAACCAAAGACCACCTTCAATCCTACTGTGCTTTATTAGATTAACTCTAATTTAACCATATCTCAAAAATATCATTTAAAGGAGTATGATACTCTGCCTCTCTGAAGCACCTTGGGTTTTGTCTTGAGAAAAGCACAGAAGGAATACAAATAAAAACTGTCCGCAGTTTTTGCGGGAGAAGAGACACTGGAACAGGTTGTCCAGAGCAGTTGTGGAAGCTCCAAGCCTGGAATTGTTCAAGGCCAAATTGGATGCGGCCATGAGCCAACTAGTCTCATGGAATTAGATGGGGTTGGAACTAGATGGTCTTTAAGACCCTTTCCAACCCAAAACATTCTATGATTCTATGACAAAAGCAATGGCCATAATTGTAAAGTCCTACTAATTTTGCAGGTAGTTTTCAGGACACATATTCAGTTATTAGATCTTAGTTCTTCTGTCCACAAACAAAAAATAAGATTACTAATCCAACTATTTTTTCACCCCACCTCGAGCCCACATTCACAGTATCACAGTGTCACTAAGGTTGGAAGAGACCTCAAAGATCATTGAGTCCAACCTGTCACCACAGACCCCATGATTAGACCACGGCACCAAGTGCCACGTCCAATCCCCTCTTGAACACGTCCAGGGACGGTAACTCCACCACCTCCCCGGGCAGCCCATTCCAGTGGCGAATGACTCTCCATGAAGAACTTTCTCCTCACCTCGAGCCTAAACTTCCCCTGGAGCAGCTTGAGACTGTGTCCCCTTGTTCTGGTGCTGGTTGCTAGAGAGAAGAAGCCAACCCCTTCCTGGCTACATTCAAAGTACTGTGCTGCTGCATTTCCCTCACAGCAAGAAAAGGTGAAGGCAGCATAGGTAGGAACTTGGTTTGCCAGATGGAGAATGTAAAGAGTGCCGTTTGCAGCTTTTAGATTAAAGATAGAAAATGAACACTTTTCTCTCTCTTCTAGCTCACAACACTGCTGCTGTAAGAATTTCCAGGACTAATACAGGAGTTATGCTTCAAAACACAAAGTTTCAATCATATTTTGGTGGGAAGAAAAAAAACGAATTTAAGCATGTTTTCTTTTCTACCAATGTCAGTATTGCAGAAAACAAAACTTAGTTCTGTACAAATGTGGTTGAAAAAGAGAAGAAGTAAGAGTGAAAACACTCAAGACTGTTCAATGTGCCTATTTTCTCCATAAAGACAAGAAGAAAACTTCCATTTACCACACACATGGAAATCCCATGAGGTATGAACAATGCAAGCAGAAACACAGGACTGTTCAGGTACACCCTTATGCAGCTCAGACCCTTCTCTTCTCCCCCAAAGTACCTTCTTTAAGGAAGTGTAAACTTGAAAATAACAGCAACATGCAATTAGATCAAGCTACCTTTAATTCCATTCCACTCTAAACTGTTTTCACAGTACATTAGAGGTTAGAAAGGACCTCCAGAGATCATTGGGTTCATTGTAACACAGGATGCAGTAAATTAATTCCTTAGATGAAGGTACAGAAAAGTCAGATTTCATACTCTGCATACATCTGACACGTCTGGATGCACAACACATTTGCTTTAAAGGTTTATGAGCGCTTATTTTGATACAATGCAAGTTCAGATATTATTCTTGTGTTTCACTGTAAATTCTGTGTGTATGCAATATGTGAAGGATGGAGAAAAGGAATTCATTGCTGTGGGCTGCTCCACACTTCGTGGTCTGCCTTTCATGCAGCTCTAAGACTATAACCCAGATCAGCTGGTTTATGAAATCCATCTGCATCCAAGCATAATGAAGTACTGAAAGATCAATCTGCACACTGCATTTGCTAGATCAATTGCAAGCCTTCCGATACCCTTAGAGTAGTCAAATGGTAGCTGACTAAGGAATGCTGGGGACAATTTGTGGTGCTGTTTCAGAGTTCAGGGCTGAAAGGTTACCTAGCTGCCACACAGCAATGCAACACTTTCCTTCTCAGGGGTGTTGCAACCCACATGATATCATTCAGACACATGCTGATACTCCTGTCTGAGATCATCTGTTTACAAAGTGGGTCGCAAGGTCAAATCTGCTTCTGATCTGTTGATGAGTTTGTGTTCAAAATGAAGTCCAATATGTGTAGTGATGACTCTATCAAACAAACAAGCAAACAAACAACAGAGCCACTGAAATAAATTACATTCTTTTCAGTGTGAAGATTTTTTTCACCAAATTTTCTCAAGTCATTTTGCCTGAAGGGATAAAATATGCATTTTAAAATAACTCACTACACATTTTGTTTAGAAAAATGCTCAAAAGAACACCAAACTACAGCTCTCAAAGTCATAAGTCATTGTATATTCAGTGAGTGACAAGAACAAATAAAGCCTAAGAAGGGTTAGAATGGCCACTACAACAAAGATTCCTCTCTATCCGGAAAGGGAGCAATGGCAAAAGCAAACACTACCTCCAGTCTTTGTGAACCTTTCTAGTCAGGAAAATATTCCTAATATCCAACCTAAACCTGCCCTGGTGCAACTTGAGGCCTTTTTCTCTGGTCTTATCACTTGTTGCTAGGGAGAAAAGACCAACCTCCATCTCACTACAACCTCCTTTCAGGGAGTTGTGTCAGCAACCAGGAAGTTTTGTTACTCTGGCTGTGAGGGTACTGTATTTCCATCAGCCCCACCTGCCACCTGCCAGAGAGACACAACGGTCTCACCAATTGCGTGACAAAGTTCAAGCCAGTGTTTTGGGGACGACATCTGACTCCGGCATTGCTGAGAAGAGTAACATAGAAACCCCCATCTGCTTGTCGTCTTTTCCCGCCCTTGTACTGTCCATTTGTTAATACTTCTCAGGCCAGCAATGCTAAATCATGGAACTACAGAATTGTCTGGGTTGAAAGGGATCTTAAAGATCATCTGTAACGCCCCTGTCATGGGTAAGAACATCAAAGTCCCATTCAACGTGGCCTTGAACAATTCCAGAGAGAAGTCATCCACAACTTGTTTGGGCAACTTGTTCCAGTACTTCACCACAGGGAAGAATTTCTTCTTTGTGTCCAGTCAAAATCTACCCTCTTTCAGATTGAAATCACCACCCCTCATCCAATCACTACATTCTGTGATAAAAAGTCCCTCTCCATCTTTGCTATAGATCCCCCTTAAGTACTGGAAGCTTGCTCTAAGGTCTTCTGGAGCCTTCTCTTCTCAAGAATGAAGAACGCCAACTCTCTCCCCCTGTCCTCATGGGGGCAGAGTTCCAGTCCATTGATCATATTTGTGGCCTCCTATAGACCCGCTTGTGCAAGTCCAGGTCTTATTTGTGCTGTGGGCCCCAGAGCTAAACAACAGTACAGTAGGTGAAGACTCATGAAGAATCCCCTCCCTGGACCTGCTGGCTAGACTTCTTTAGATGCAGCCCAGGATGCAATTGCCTTTCTGGTTTGTGAACACACTTTGCAGGCTCATATCCAACACTCCCAGGTCCTTCTCTAGAGGGCTGCTCTCAATCCACTCCTCTCTCAGCCTGTATTTATTCTTGGGGGGCCCTTCAATCCATGTGCACAATCATGCACTTGGTCTTATCACTAAGCAGTTGGGTTTTTTCCCCCTTTCCAGAGATGATCTCTATTTCAAGGATTCTGTCCCTATGAGGGGGTCCTTTTGGAAGAGTAAAATGTCCCCTCCACTGCTTCATGGTTGGTAGTGTTGGGGAAAGTGCCTAGGAGGTGCTTAAAAAAGCATAAACACAGTACAGTTTGTCCTCCCTAAATTTTGTTTCAAAAGATTAGCTTTCATTCTGTGTTATTTCTGTTGCAGATTGAGAGAATGCTTCCATCAAACCTGCATCCTCAGGAAAATTTGTCTATTTTCTCTCCATCAGACATGAAAGCAGAGGCCAACAGCAACACACATAACTCAATAGTAACTTCTTGCTCTGACAGCAACATTTATTTTAAGTCTCATGCTTCAAGAGACAGCACTTTAAAACAAACAAACAAACACATACATACATAAAATAAGACACTAAACCAAGAACAAGTATTAGCCAGAACACCACAAATGTGTTCTGAATACAGTTCCAAAGTTTCCTTGACAACAGTAACAACAACAACAGAATTAGACCCACACAGTGGACAGCTCTTGCCCAATCAAGAGTGCTGTCAGCCAGGAAGCTTGCCTGAACTGTAGCTAGAGGCTTTACTCAGCCATGCCAAATACAAATCTGGAAACCTGGGGGGAAAGAAATTGCAGAGTATTTGCAAACATCTGAAGTTCCTGTGAAAATTTTAAGGTGCACAAAATTTTCAGTTGAGGCTGAGTGTGCATTTAATTTCCTTTCTACACATAAACATAGCACAATTCTTGTCAAGGGCCAAGTATTCAGGAAAGAAGAGAGGTGGGGAATAACTTGTCAAGAAGACAAGTGGCAACATGGCTCGCAAGCCAAGGTGCTCACAGTCCACCCAAACCTGGAGGGATGTGCTTTAAAAGAAACAAGGCAAATGTAACAGAGGTAGATACAGGCAGGGAGACTTGGTGGATGTGCAACAGTTTCCCAAACACAGCTAGTTGAAGTACATCTTAACAGTGATATACATCTCACCCAGTCACAGAACCATTGAATTGTTTGGGTTGGAAAAGACTTCTAAGATCATTGAGTCCAGCCATCAATATAACACTCCCATGGTCACAAAATCATGTCCCAGAGTGCCATATCCACATTTTTCTTGAACACCTCCAGGGATAGCAACTCCACCACCTCCCTGAGCAATCTGTTCCAATGCCTGACCACTCTTTCAGGAAATAAATTTTTCCTAATATCCACCTCAGCCTCCCCTGGCACAATTCAAGGACAGAGAACAGCTTGAAAGAGTCCAGTGCAGAGCCACAAAAATTAAGGGAAGGGAACACCTCCCTTACAAGGAAAGACTGAGGGAGCTGGGTCACTGTAGCTTGGAGAGGAGGAGATTGAGGGGTGACCTCATCAACATTTATATGTACATGAAAGATGAGGGTCAGGAGGATGGACCCAGGCTCATCTCAGTGATGTTGAATGGTAGGACAAGGGGCAATGGGCACATGCTGCAGCATAGAATGTTCCATAGGGACACAAATAATTTTCAGTGTAAGGGTGACAGAACACTGGAACAGAGAGGCCTAGAGAGGCTGTGGAGTCTCCTCTGGAGACATTAAAAACCCACATAGATTCATTCCTGTGTGATCTCTGGTGATCCTGCTCTGCCAATAGGGTAGGGCTGGACTAGATGATCTTTCAAGGTCCCTTCCCTAACCTTCTGTGACCCTGTAACATGCATATTATACCTTTAAGTCTTTTATGATTGCCAAAGAAGAAACTGCATACTGGAAAAACCATTTGTTAGAACAAGTTATGCCATTTGGGGTTTTGTTACATAAAGAACAGAACACAGAGTTATTAGCCTCAGCCTTCCTTTATTGAAAACATCATTTCAACTTCCACAACGCTTTATCCTCTCAGTAAAGGCCAGCAAAGACTACATACATTTATTTTCAACTCCCAGACAATGATAACCACAGAAAATTACAGGAAAGCAACAACTGAGCGACAATTGATGTTGGGTAGTCAGCATTAGTTAAAAGGCTGAACTCCATCACAGTAAACTATATCTAAGGTCATCCGCAGCAAGTTACCATACTGTCACAGCGTGAGTAAAGGTGAATGAAATTCTAAGTGGTTTTTGTCCATGGTATTCCAAGTTGGTTGCTTGACATTGCACTTAAAGTAGAAATATCTACTTGGCCTAAAGATCTGACAGTTTATGAAAGTGTTTCAACAAGACACCATTGTTTCAGCTGTGTTTCTTCAGCACGAAGTCTTTCACACAGTTTGTCTGCTTGCCATGTTTTTTCCCCCATTTCTGCTCATGCACAATGTGTCTCTTGTTCTACCATACCCATTATTTGTCAGGCCAGGTTATAAGTTAATCTGCAGTAAGATTTGAAAGATGATCTCTGTTTAAAACCAAAATGAAAACCCTTTAGTGTATGGCTTACAGACACAGCCAAAGAAAGTGCAGAAGCGCTTGAAGGATTGGTGCGTGCAAAAAGACATTCGTGTTGAGAGAGCTTTGCTCCCTAACTTATTTGTTTACTCACATGGACACTGCTTCATAACCTAAGTAAATATGACCTTTAAAAAAAAAAAAGACTAAAAATGAATCACTGTTGGGTTGGCAAATCTCCATAGGCTTGGTTAAAACTAAAAACCCCATCTCCCACTTACTTGCAAATCAAGTTATCGTAAGATTAGTGCCCAAATTCATTTGGCAGTTTAAATTCTTGAGTAGATTATCTCCATCTTTTCCACAGTCTGTGGAAAAACTAGGAGTCCTGGGAAAGGAAGAATCTTTCCAACTGCAATTTTTCAAAATCCAGCAGAAATATTATTCTTTTAAACACTGGACACTATTAGACACAGATGTTCTTTTAAATTAATTTTTTTCGTTTCTAAATTTAACATGTGCTTTACAAGCTGACAAAGACTGTGTTTATTTAACCCTGTGCTGCCTCTACAGCTTGGCCCACTGACTATGGAAGGGAGAATAGAATAGAAAAGACCAGGTTGGAAGAGACCCTCAAGATCATTGTGTCCAACCCATCATCCAACACCATCTAATCAACTAAACCATGGCACCAAGCACCCCATCCAGTCTCCTCCTAAACACCTCCAGTGATGGTGACTCCACCACCTCCCTGGGCAGCCCATTCCAATGGCAAATCACTGTCTCTGTGAAGAATTTCTAACATCTAGTCTAAAGCTGCTGTGGTGCAGCTTGAGACTGTGTCCTCTTGTTCTGGTGCTGCTTGCCTGGGAAAAGAGACCAACCCCCACCTGGCTACAACCTCCCTTTAGATGGACAGCAATAAGGTCTCCCCTGAGCCTCCTCTTCTCCAGGCTAAGCAAGCCCAGCTCCCTCAGCCTCTCCTCATAGGGCTTGCGCTCCAAATCCCTCCCCAGCTTTGTTGTCCTTCTCCAGACACATTCCAGCAACTCAACATCTTTCCTAAACTGAGGGGCCCAGAACTGGACACAGGACTCAAGGTGTGGCCTAACCAGTGCTGAGTACAGGGGCCTAGAGCCTAGGACTCAAATTCAGGCACCCAATTTAAAGAATTCTATCATTAGGTAGTGTAAATACATGCATGAACAGCTGGTTTTGAGAGAGAATAAGGGTGGGAATTTTCTATGTTTCCAGGCTACACTGCAATACACAAGACTAAGTTTTTACTAGTGAACACTTTCTCATCTAGCCACCTCCTGTGAGCATTGAAACAGATTTGCTTTTCTATGTCATGAAGGTGTCAGAAATACACAAGCCATTTAAAAAAAATCACCACCAAAAGTATTTTCAGACTTTTTGAGGGGAAAAAACTTCACTTTGAGCAAACGTGTCTAACAGTAGTTTCAGAACTAACCAATAAGAATGAAACATTACAAGGTGTTAATGAAGTGTTACTAGTCTCTACAACTACCTGAAAGGAGGTTGTAGCCAGGAGGGGGCTGGTCTCTTCTCCCAGGCAACCAGTACCAGAACAAGGGGACACAGTCTCAAGCTGCACCAGGGGAGTTTAGGCTCAAGGTGAGGAGAAAGTTCTTCACAGAAAGAGTGATTGGCCATTGGAACGTGCTGCCCAGGCAGGTGGTGGAGTCACTGTCCCTGGAGGTGTTCAAGAGGCAACTGGACGTGGCACTTGGTGCCATGATTTAGTAGTCATGAGGTGTTGGGTGATATGTTGGACTTGATCTTTGAGGTCTTTTCTAACCTTGTGATTCTATGATAAGTGGTACAATGTGCTATCACCAACACTGCTTATGTGTCCTGCAAGAACATCAGATGGGTGGAAAGTTCTTCACCGAGAGAGAGTCATTTGTCATTGGAATGGGCTGCCCAGGCAGGTGGTAGAGTCACTGTCCCTGGAGGTGTTCAAGAGGGGATTGGACGTGGCACTTGGTGCCATGGTCTAGTCATGAGGTCTGTGGTGACAGGTTGGACTCGATCTTCGAGGCCTCTTCCAACCTTAGTGATACTGTGACTAAGATTATCTTCTTAAGGATGAGCCACAGAAATTATTGTTCTTTGGTAACTGTTAACTTACAGCAAAACATAATTTTGCCAATATCCTAATGACACACCTCAACAAAGGAAGACATACCAGTGAAGTCCAGCAAATTGGTGGAGTTACTTCCCCTGAAGACATTCAAGAAGTGTGTGGACATGGCACTTGGGGCCACGGTGGCATTAGGCTGATGGCTGGACTTGATGATGTTAGAGGGCTTTTCCGATCCAAACAATTCTGTTGTTCTATGAACATGATGGAAAAGACAATGTGTGTGAAAAGCAGATAAATATTTTCATAATTCAAGTTTTGTGAAGGTATTAGAAGGCTAGTGCCCAGTGATTTTGGCATCAATGTGTAACTGGGTTATTTTCACCTAAATCCAGTGCATCTTAACAGAATCGTTAGGGTTAGAAGGGACCTCAAGGATCATTTAGTTCCAACCCCCTGCCAAGGGCAGGGACACCTCACACTAGATCAGGTTGCTCAGAGCCACATCCAGCCTAGCCTTAAAAACCTCCAGGGATGGGGCTTCTACCACCTCCCTGGGCAACCTGTTCCAGTGTCTCACTGCCCTCATGGTGAAGAGCTTCTTCTTAACATCCAATCTGAATCTATCCATTTCTGGGTTTTTTTCCAGCCCCCTAGTCCTATCATTACCTGATACCCTAAATAGCCCCTCATCAGCTTTCAATCTTACAAACATTCAGAAAGAAAGTATATATATGATAGTTTTGCCTTCCAGTGATAGCCAAGAAATCTTAAAATCAGCAGCCAGCTTGCTATTATCAACCTCTTTACCATAAAATATAAAATACTTTCATGTGTCCTTCAGGCAAGATTTATTAGCTCTTTTGCTGGCATGTAATACGGTGGAAGCAGCAAGTTTAAAGCAATAAAAAGCATATATCCTCGGCATTAATTCTTCTCCAAAGACAAAAAAAAACCCACACAGAAACCAGATTATACACACTGTGATAAGAATCACAAAAGAAAATTATTCTGGAACAGATTCTCCTCAATATGGAATATTTTTCAAAGTACATTTAATTCAATCAGCATCGCTGATAAGAGCACAGCCTATGTAGAACACAATGTTGTCTGAAGTTTACCCTCCAGCCTACAAACACCACAACATTTTAACCACTAACAGCACTTAGCATGTAGAAAAGAGAACTGCAGATTTGAAGGGTGTCAGGCTTCCTTAGGCCAGTCTGAGTGAAGTTTTTATATGTGTCTCAAGACAAGACAGGTTTCCTACCAGTCGAGTTATAGAGCTTTGCAAGGTGTATAATTTTTCATTGGTTTGCTCTTTTCTATAAGGCAAATCTGCTTCCAAAAAGGAAAGGTTGTGTTTAATAGAGGGAAAAAAGAAAATTAGTCTCAAAACTGTAACTAGCTAGTAGATTTAGGATAAGTATTATTACTGAAAACAAGTTCTGACTTAGGAAAGCAAAATACTGCATTTCAGTTTGACCTCATGTCATGTGTCTATTCAACCATAGATATTTAAATAAAACTTCATGTAAGCATTTTTCCCCCTTAATATCAACCAGAATCAACTTTGTGAGGACAATATATGTATAAGCATAATATTTTAATTAAATAGATTTATGTTGTGGTCTGGATGGTCTTCTTCCTTTATGAAGGCTAATTATAGTCAACAGAAGAAACAGATTGCAGATAACCATTTGCTAAGTAAATCACTATCAGATCTCAGATGAATACTGCTCTTGTTTTTCTCCACAGAACATAAGCTGCACCTGAACAGTCCAAAACTTCAGCATCTAGACCTTTTGCCTTATAAAACCAGCTTTAAGAAAAGAGAAAGCATTTTTCTCTTCCAATGGATTTTGCTTTCTGAGTCAGTTGCAGTGAGCAAATCCTTTTCTCAAGTACATTACAGAAATGGGGGGAAAGAAATATATTCTCAGGTTAGACCTTATGCATACATAATTTTATAAATACATAGGTAACACCCTCCTAAATTCTTGGCTATGACCCTAATATGCCCATGTTGAGCCTTCTCTGAGGACTGGGCCTGCAGCCTAGACTCAAAACACAATAGATGCTAGATCCTTTTCCAGCTGCAATTGGAAAGCTTGAGTACATTGGTCCCAGCACACTCCTTCATAGGCCCATATTGGCCCATAGAGCTGTCAATATTGAGGAGATGAACTAGATCCAAGGGGAAAGTTAATGTGTTCCCTGCTAACCATCTCCAGACAAGTGAGGGAAGGCACTGGAAAGCACTGAAGACGACATTATTTGTCCTTTGAAGGATGTGTAGGGGAAATCCAAGGACTTCTCATCTAGAGAGAAACTGTCAGACACCTAGGTCAAAGCAAAAATTCAGCAACACACTTTCTAGGGTGTGCAGGTTCCTTTCAGTGTCAGCCAAAAAACACACCCCAAAGTTTGCACAAGCACATTCCACACACATTTAGATACCTAGCTTAAATAAATAAATAAATAAAAGATGAGAGGACAAAGCAAAACTTTTTTTGTTGTTGATGTTTCCAGGACTCTATTGGTCTGGCTGCTGCAGGATGTACAGCTTGTCTTTCTCACCAGTCACAAGGTTAGTATATATTTAAGGTTTTGAGCCTAACCATGGCTCACTTGTATCTAATTTATTCTTCACATGAAGATTCTTCCAACTGCTACTCCAAAAATCCTACTGGATGCAACTCAAAACTCATACACCCTTTCATTCTCTGGAGAAATCCACATCTCCTTTTTCCCAGCCTTCAGTTTCATAGAAGCAGCAGCACCTCTCAATTGTAAGGGGCACAGGAAAGCACCATCACATTGGATTAAAGAAGGAAATGCAAGATTCCAAGAGATTATCTCCCAAACTCATCCTACATCAATAGGATTAAATACGTATTGCCATTCTAGATGAACATTCAAATCAGTGACTGGAACATCTGCTTTATGAGGAAAGGCTGAGAAAGCTGAAGCTGTTTAGCTTGGAGAAGAGAAGCCTAGGGGGATCTCATTCATGCTGATCAATATTTAAAGGGCTAGTGTCAGGAGGATACAACCAGGTGATTCTGCTCTGGCAGGCAGGGCAAACTAGGTGATTTTCAGAGGTCCTTTCCAACACCCACTAGTCTGAGGCTGCATGACATAAGGCTTGATGGAGCAGCTTAAAAGCTCTTAAAGGGATGCTATGTAACTTGGCAGTGTTTTCTTTTACCACAGAATACTTTTGAAGACAATACTATTTTTAAATACAGTCTGTGATGAGACATTTAAAAGGCACAGAAGTGAACTCATTCTTTGGCACACCATAAAACAGTAAATAGGCAAAGAAAAACAAGTAAGATTTGCTTTGATGGGTGGTGTATTCCCACCCCCTCCCCCCAGATCTTTAGAGTATATTAGATATGCATTTTTGAACTGTTTAAAAGATGAAGAATGCTGACAAGACTCTGTTGCTTTGGAAATATGAACCCAGAACTACAGTGCGTGCTGCACGTTCATTACTGAGAGGATGTCACAATTTCTGGTGGCTATTTTTAGTATCTACTGCTGTATGGTAAAAGTGCTGACGTTGAGAGGCAAGCTCCAATGGAAAGAGGCATGTGTCTAACCTTGAGAGTCTCCCTCCCCCTTACAATGTGCATTTAATATGTTGATAAAATCCTTTATTTATGGTATCCCACAGAGTTCTGAAAGATGAGGCTTTGTGTAATTAAAATCAGCTTTGCACTGACATTGGCAGAGTGCTTCCAGGCAGTGTTTTAGTCACCTTGAGAATTCAGACTATGCAAAGACTCTCCTAAATCTTGTGCAAAAATAAGGGGGGAAAAAGTGTGGCATTAAATTATCTTACAAGTATTTGATTCCAAATATTCCCAGAATTTAAGGAAACCGTGTTCTGAAATGCCACAATCCATTGAGCAACCACCCATGTGAAAAACACCTTAGCTCATCTGAACTTCCCAGACTGATTCTTAACCCTTCACAGTGAAAGCAATTGTTTGGACTAACAGCACTTTTGCAAGGAAATCCTGAATCTTTAGGTTCACACCCTTAACACTCAGGTCAGGTCATGTTTTCCCATGTAACTGATACTCATTTTAAATACAGACAGATTTAAGAGAGGTCTTCGATATTTGTGTTCAAAAAGCTCAAATCCTAGCTGACAGTAATGTTTCTCCTGAATTTCAAATTTAAAGAGGTTACACTGGACAGCAGCACTCTGCTCTGGGTTAGGAACTGGCTGGGGGCCGTGTCCAGAGAGCACTGGTTAGGCCACACCTTGAGTCCCGTGTCCAGTTCTGGGCCCCTCAGTTTAGGAAAGATGTTGAATTGCTGGAACATGTCCAGAGAAGGGCAACAAAGCTGTTGAGGGGCTTGGAGCACAAGCCCTGTGAGGAGAGGCTGAGGGAGCTGGGGTTGCTTAACCTGGAGAGGAGGAGGCTCAGAGGAGACCTTATTGCTCTCTACAACTACCTGAAGGGAGGTTGTAGCCAGGTGGGGGCTGGCTTCCAGGCAACCAACACCAGAACAAGAGGACACAGTTTCAGGCTGCACCGGGGAGGTATAGGCTGGATATTAGGAAGAAGTTCTTCACAGAAAGAGAGATTGGCCATTGGAATGGGCTGCCCAGGGAGGTGTGGACTCACCATCACTGGAGGTGTTTAGGAAGAGACTGGATGAGGTGCTTGATGCCATGGTTTAGTTAATTAGATGGTGTTGGACGATAGGTTGGACTTGATGATCTCAAAGGTGTCTCCCCAACCTGGTTAATTCTATTCTACAGAAAACCAACATGTCTTAGTCTTCTTTTGCAAAGGAGATTTTCTACCCTTCCATTTATCCCACTCTACAATAGCTTTATTTTGATATACCCTATTCAAATGAGTCTTGATCAATATGTTCTAAAGTGACATCTACCTTCCTACCTTCACTGGAAGCAGCTTATGAAATACATTTGGGGACTTCTGCCTTTTTCATGGTGGTGGCAACAGTGACACATGCCACATAGTCTAGTCTTCCTAAGTCAGATACTACCCCTAATTAATGATCCCTCTGCTTAACATACTCATTCCTGATCTACTCTAAATACATGATTTCTTATGCAGAGGCTTCCCAGCTTTGTGAAACACTGCATTGCTTTACCATACACTTCTTTTTGATCAATAACACCAATAAAAATGGAAGCCCCAACTGTTACAAATATCACTCACTGAAGAGCTCTGGGATGATCTCATTAAACTACAACAGAGCAAAGATGATGCAGAATGCATCACCAACTTGGTAGCCTAGAAAAAAGCTGAGGATGAAGCATTCATTCAACACCATATTGGTGTCTTTACTGAATTTACAAGATTGATGGACCAGCACAATAGTGTATGGAAAACATGCACAAAACCCTATATTAGAATCATTTTGGTGGAAGAGACCTTAAAGATCAAGTCCAACCATTATCTAACTCTACCAAGTGTGGGGTTAAAACTATGTCCCTCAGCACCACATTGTAGCTTCTTTGCAATACTCCCAGGGATGAGGATTCAACCACCTGCCTGGGAAGCCTGTTTGAAAACACTTTCCATGAAGAAGTTTCTTCTAATATATAACCTAAACCTCCCTGGTCCAGCTTGAGGTCATTTACTCCCATTCTATCACTTGATGGGGATTTGGGGAAGTTTGAGCTTAGAAAAATTCTGCAATGAAGATTAAAATATTGGATCTGATTTGAATCAATGCCAAAAAAAAAACAAACAACCCATACTGCAGTCTTCTGTCACAATTTGGTCTGGACACCGGTGGTGTTTTTCAGTAGAATATCAAGGGCTGCATAAATGTACAGCAGCACATCCTGTTTTTTAAACCAATTTCTAGATGCCAAAAGAAATATCCAACAGCTTTCCAGTGAATGACTGGAAGCTGGAATTCAATGAGTTCATGAATTTGGATAATCCTGGAGAGAGATTTTTTTTCCCCTCCCCTCTTTTTTAAGTTGCTGCACCTGACTGACAGCTTCTCAAAAGAGCTGGTTTTCTCCTAGGATTTCCAGCTCTTTGTGGCTTCCCTAAGCCAAAAATAGACTGAAGAAAAAAAAAAAGTTTCTGCAAATATTTCAGTATTTCCTTTTCCAGGCCTAGTTCAAACCAGGAAGGGCAGAGCCACAAGAAGAAATTAAATATAATAAACAAATAAAATACAAATTACCTTTTTTCAATCATTAAAAAAAAAAAAAAGTGGGTCAATTTTAGGTTCATACAAAGGCAGAAGTCTGTTCTGAATCTTGACTGATTTCCCCCCCCCCCCCATCTGCCAAAAATAACATACAGGAGATCTGTGGGGCAGATCTGTGTGGAAGATCTATGAAGGGTTTTTCCCCTACTTTCCCATTGGTCTGTTAGTGGATGGTATGAAGCAGTGAAGGTCTCATGTTCCAGGCTACAAAGAGAGGCTCATTATCTTCCTGAACTCTAAGACTGAAGGAAATATATTTCCTGTTTGGTCTTAGTGGAATGTCACAAATAGTACTGGTGAGAACTAAGTTATGCCAGGAATTACATCTGTTTAACAGGGCTTTAAGAAGCTGCAGATGCTCAAGTGTTTAGTTCTTATATAGATGCCTCTTGGCAGGGGGGCTACACTTAAGAGCCAAATAAAAATGTAAATTGTGTTAAATCAGCATTTTCTTCACTCTCTGATGCATTAGAAAGCTTTCTGTGCTTTTCCCTGAAGTCTTTTGCCCAATACTTCAGAGTGTGCTGCAAAATCTTCCATTTACTGTGATTTATCTATAGAGGGAGGACCTGAACAACAAAGGGTCACCATAAACGAGGTGATGTACCAGCAATCCTTTTAAGATAATGCAGCAATTTAACATAGAGAATTGTGAAGGTCTGTTTCACTTTTTATTTCAACCTCTCTAAACACTCATCTAGACTCTGTCTTCAGTTACTGTTAGTGCTTTATGGCACCTTTCAAGTAGGAGCTGTAGGTCTCTGTAACATAAAAACAATTGGAAGAAAAGTGTGGTTTCCAATTTAGCAGCAGTTGATTTTGTCTTTGCAACTGGATTTTTCCATAGACTGTATGTTGAGAGGAGAGCAATTCCTCCAATCTCAAAATTGAACATACTTTTAAATCACACACATATATACAAGCATTTATATAGAACCCTCCTAGAGAATAAGCTAATCACAGACTCAATAGGGTTGGAAAACACCTCAAGGATCATCAAGTCCAACCTGATAAAAATAATAACATGTAAACACATCTAGCATATTTGTTTCAGGTAAGTAAGACAATGTCAATAGAAATATGATCAGATAGATGGCAGAAAGATTTAATATGTAGTGTAGAAGATAATCTCTAACATATGTAAGATGGTACTTACATAATTCCATCAGGAAGTGAAAGAATGTATCTGTATCAGCCATCCTTGGGGGAAAATAGAGAAGAGAAGGATACTTACAAGGAAATTGACTTGAAAATCCATTTCAGCCTCTTGCTTCTGGGAGAAGGGGTCTTGCAAGCATATCACCCTTTCTGGCAAGTTGATGTAATAATACAGAAGATATCATGCCTTGCATATTCATAATGTGTATAGAATGCTAATATGTCCCTGTATAGTCCAAACATACCTAGAGAGAGATTATCCTTACCTCAAAATTCCTGAAACGTGAGAAAAAGCACACAAGTTTTTTCTTTTCTACCTAACACCTGATTATCTTAACACAACTTCCTCGCCATCTCACTTGCACCTCTAGGCATAGACCTAAGGACCATGGAGCTTTATAAAGCAATTACTTACCCAGGTAGATTGAAGATAAACCAAGAGATGGAGGGCAGATAAGACAATAAAACTCCTCAAGAAGAGCAGCCGCCACATTTTTGCGCCCATCCCAGAGCTAGGGGCATGATCCTCATCAGCCAAGATACCACACAGAGGAGCTCAGCACAATAAGGAGGCCCAGCCAACACCCATGGATGATATTGGAGAGATCATCAATTGTCTTCCTACCTAACCGGGGGCCACCAGGCCCCCCGGCCTTTGTTGTGTCACCACCACCATCACCCAGTGTGCACCATGGGCACTCACCAGAGATGAGAGGAGGATCCTCCAGCCCAGATGGGCTCAGCTTAGGGCTTCTGCCCTTCCTGGTGGGGATTAAATAGGGGAGTGGGTGGGGAGGGCCAAGTGGCCACACTTGGGGTGGGAGGAGAATCCAATAGAGCCCAGGTGCTCTGGGATTTGAGGTAATAAAGGGGGAAAATGGGGCAGGTGAGGGACTTTAGGGTGTCAGGTAATGACAGCATTAGGGGGAATGGAAAAAAAAATAGAAATGGGTAGATTCAGATTGGATGTTAGGAAGAAATGCTTCACCAGGAGGCTGGTGAGACACTGGAATGGTTTGCCAGGGGAAGTGTTTGAAGCCCCATCCCTGGGAGTTTTTAAGACCAGGCTGGATGTGTCCCTGGGCAACCTGATCTAGTGTGAGGGGTTCCGGCCCACAGCAGGGGAGTTGGAACTAGATAATCCTTGAGATCCCCTCCAACCCCAACAATTCTATGACTCTAAAACAATTTTGCAGTTTAGGCTGGATGTTAGGAAGAAATTCTTTACAGGAAAAATGATTGCCCATTGGAATGGGCTGCCCAGGGAGGTGGTGGAGTCACCACCTGGAGGTATTTAAAAGAAGACTTGATGAGGCACTTAGTGCCATGGATTTAGTTGATTAGATGGTGTTGGGTGCTAGGTTGGACTTGATGATCTTGAAGGTCATTTCCAACCTGGTTAATCCTGTGATTCTGTGATATGCAGGGTTTGGGTGCAACAAACCCATTTCAAGCTGGACTTCTGCAAATGCTGGACACAGGCTTTACTTCAGACACATCAGTTTCTAACTAGCCTCATTCATATCATTTGGACTAGTCTCAGGGTGTGGGGAAATACTTACAGAATGCCTGCAGGAGTAGGGCTTTATACTCTGAACTATTCTTCACTCTTCTGTGATGTGGTGTACATGCAGTCCTGACAGAAGTTTTGCAGATTGGTTATCAATATGCAAGGACATTTTTCAACACATTAAGAAAATAATATTAGGTTATAACAAAGATTTTAAACATCATACCACACTGAAAATCAATCATGATCTAGTGATAATGCATTCAGAATCAGAATTCTAATGTGCATCATAAACAAGTATTTACTGCTTTCTAAAACTATAGAAACATCAAGGTTGCCAAAGGCCTCCAAAATCACCGAGTCCAACTGTTAACCAAACACTGCCAAGCCCACCACTAATCCATGATCCTAAGCACAACATCTAGATATCATTTTAATGCCTCTAGGAACTCAATCATATCCCTGGACAGCCTGTTCCAGGGATTGATAACCTTGTCATTGAAGAAGTTTCCTCTGATATCCAATCTAAACTTCCCCTGGCACAATGTAAGGCTGTTTCCTCTCATCCTGTTTCTTTTTAGTACAGAGAAGAGACCAAGCCCTACGTGGCTCCAGCCTCCCTTTAGGGACTTGTAGAGAGCAGGAAGGTCTCCCCTCAGCCTCCTTTTCTCCAGACTAAACAACCCCAGGTCCCTCAGCCATACCTCACAGGATTTCTACCCTCCATCAGCTTTGTTGCCCTTCTCTGGACCTGCTCCAGCACTTCAGTGTCTTTAAAATATTTCCACAAATGGCATGAAAAGTAATCTATTGGTCTTTGAGAAGAAACAGGTTCATTTTGCAGCTAAAATCTGAAATTAGAGACAATGGAGGGAAGGTAAGTTTTGTGTTTGTTTTGGTTGGTTGGTTGCTTTGGTGTGGTGTGGTTTGTCTGCTGGTGTTCCTTTGAATTCCCTGAGGAAAACAATGAAAAGTGACAAAAATACACAGGAGCCTTGATGTGATATCTATTAATCCTGCAGCTTGTACCCATTGGTAGTGTTATGTATCATATGTTCTGTATGAAGTTGCATCTGTTATAAGATGACACTGTTACAGCATTCTGTGAAATGTTGGCATACATTTGTCCATTTATATATATATATATACACAACATATATATATACACATGTACATACATATATATAATTCTGTGATTCTGCTCACACACCAAGAAAAAAGATGTTGACTTGCTGAAATGTGTCCAGAGAAAGGCAAAAAAGTTGGTGAGGGGTTTGGAACACAAGCCCTATGAAGAGAGGCTGAAGGACCTGGGGTTGCTTAGTCTGGAGAAGAGGAGGCTCAGGGGAGACCTTATTGTTCTCTACAACTACCTGAAGGGAGATTGTAGCCATGTGGGGGTTAGTCTTTTCTCCCAGGCAACCAGCACCAGAACAAGAGGACACAGTCTCAAGCTGCGCCAGGAGAGGTTGAGGCTGGATGTTAGGAAGAAGTTCTTCACAGAATGAGTGATTGGCCATTGGAATGTGCTGCTCAGGGAGGTGGTGGAGTCACCATCACTGGAGGTGTTTAGGAAGGATGGGATGCTTGGTGCCATGGTTTAGTTGATTAGATAGTGGTGGGTGATAGGTTGGACTCGATGATCTCAAAGATCTTTTCCAATCTGGTTAATCCTACTCCATTTCTATTCTATTCTATTCTGTTCTGTTCTACTTCCATTAGAGAAAAATTCAGAAGGTCTGTAGTCTACCTTGCTTCTCAAGTAAAAACTCCAAGGATGGAGGCTGTGCAACTTTGCTAAGCAACCTACTTACTGTGCAAATCTCTGTGGTGCAAACTCTTCCTTGCATCACATTGGAACCTCCCATTTCTGGCTGTGATCACTACTTACCCTCCCACTGTATACCTTCAGAAAGAGGCTGGGCGCTTTGATCTGCCTGAGGGACTGCCATCAAATTCCCCTGAAGCTGACTCTTCTCTAGGCTTAACAAGCACTGGTACCTCAGCCTCTCCTCACAGGATATGTGCTCCAGCCTCAATCACCCCGCTGGCCCTCCACTGAAGTTGGCTCAGTTTATCAGCATCCTTCTTTGCGTGGGAGCCCAAAGCTGAATGGGGTACTCTGAGTGCCGAGTAAAGGGAAGCAGTTTCTGCTCGCCTCAGTTTACTGGTTACATTCCTCTCAATACATCCCAGTGTGCTGTTGGTCTTTCATGCTGCCAGGGAATGCTGACAGTGAAAGCATATTTAGTCCTACAATAAACAGTAATGTCTTAATATTTTTTACATCAGTAAAAGTAAAGTAAATATTATTAAATATAATCCTATCTCTCCTCCCCACAAACCTAGTTTCCAAATGCAGGGAAAATCATAAATCACACTTTTTTTTTTTTTTTTGTGTGCCCTACTATGGATATTCTGAGTAGCTGCATAGGTGTTTATATCAACAGAAAAAAGTAGCAGCACTTCTGTCACTGATGGATCTTTGCTAAACTGCCCGTTCCTTCGTGTTTCTATTTTGTGAACACAGCCATTTCTTTTACTTGCTAATCAAGACATATCGTAGAACTTCAGTGCTTAGTTAAGCCCCTGCCTTTGGATGGCCAGGATTGTTGCACTTTGACTCTCAAAGAGGCTGTGATGGTTTTTAGCATAGGTTGAGAGCCCACTCTTGTATTCTGTGGTGTGTGCTTTATAACACACACACACACACACACACACACACACACACACACACACACACAACACACACACACACACACATACCAGCCTCAGGCTGAGCTGCTTCTGTCAGATCAAAGAATCATCCCAGGTGTGGCTTTGATTACAGTAACTT
Organism: Picus viridis; assembly: GCA_033816785.1. Lineage (NCBI taxonomy): Eukaryota > Metazoa > Chordata > Aves > Piciformes > Picidae > Picus > Picus viridis. The sequence continues at coordinate 27,286,038 of CM066574.1, forward strand.
ATTAAGGTTGAATCCCCATCCCTGGAGGTATTTTGAAGTAATAGAGATACAGGACATGGTTTAACCCCAGAATTGGCAGAGTTAGAGCGTGGTCAAACTTGATGATCTTAAAGGTCTTTTCCAACCATGATTCTGTATCATGGCTGGATGTTCAATGATTAGATATGTTGCTAAATACACTTTCATACAGAATGCTAAATACACTTTCATACAGAGGCATATTTTATGTAGTGTGTGATGCTGAAGGGAGGTTGTAGACATGTGGGGGTTGGTCTCTTCTCCCAGGCAACCAGCAACAGAACAAGAGGACACAGTCTCCAGCTGTGCCAGGGGAAGTTTAGGCTGGAGGTGAGGAGAAAGTTCTCCACAGAGAGAGTTGGTAGCCATTGGAATGTGCTGCTCAGGCAGGTGGTGGAGTCACCATCCCTGGAGGTGTTCAAGAGGGGATTGGACGTGGCACTTGGTGGCACATGGTTTAGTAGTCATGAGGTGTCAGGTGACAGTTTGGACTTGATGATCTCTGAGTTCTTTTCCAACTTTATTGATTCTATGATCCTATGCTAGTACACCATGATCACTCTCACACAGGATTATTTCTTCTGAATAATGCCAGGAATCTCTGAAGAACCTTTTAGAAGACAGCTTATAACAGTTGCACTTCAGGCAGAGGCTTATTTCAAGACTGATAAAATATCTGCAATTATCTCTCCTAAATGTCATTGAATTATTTTCAGGATGCCTTTCTCAGGTGCTGCTAAATACTTTGAAATCCAATATACCTCAGTATAAATAGGTTAATACTTCCCTTGGGAGCCAACAAGCTAATCAACAGTGTAATTCATAAAAAGCAGCTGGAAGTCTATATTGGATTTGAATGTTTAAAATAAATGTTGAAACACAGACAAGCTTGATCCAAAAATAATCTTTTAATAACAATAAATATTTTGTTTGCTCCAGTCTACTGACTTTTACCAGAGCTGGTGTCGAGATTGTACATCTGGGTACTCTTGAATGCTTTACACTGGCTTTACCATAGGTCTGACAAGAACAAGTTCTTCCATAGTTCTTCCAAGAACAAATATGGAGTCGCCATCCCTGGAGGTGTTCAAGAGGGGATTGGACATGGCACTTGGTGCCATGGTCTAGTCATGAGGTCTGTGGTGACAGGTTGGACTTGATGATCTTTGAGGTCTCTTCCAACCTTGGTGATACTGTAATTGTGGGGGACTGTGTCCCCCAAACTGAATGATTGAAGATGAGAAACTACAAGGACAGATTAAATGGGAGCCACCTGTTGATGCCTTAACAAGTAACTCCAATAGATGAGGTAAGAGTCAGCTGCGCTACCCTAATAAGTGTCACCAGCCAGTAAGAAGAGGAGGTTGATTAACCAATCCCCTGCAGCCACACCAAGAGGAGAGCAATGAATGTGAGCTGCAACGAAGGCAGTCATTTGTCTCATGGGCTTGCTGCTACAGGCAGGAGCTCTTGACCTGGGTGCTCCCTACCCCCCTGCTTGAATACCATCCCTGTCACTGTGGGTGCTGCCCTGCACCCTACTGCGACATGTGATACTGTGAAATAACCTCCTAGATTGTTCCTTATTCTTAATTAGATTGACAATACACAACCCCATATGTTCTACTATGCAACTTGGTTTAGCTGGTTTGGACTCTCATGTGGCTTCCCAAACGTTCAAATGATGGAACTCTTCAGAGAAAGTGTTACTGAGTTTCTTTCATGGGTATATTCCTTGTGTGTATCACCAGACATGTCCTGCAAGTACTCCAGCATTAAGGCATTACACCAATGCCACTTCTCTTTCACCAAAAATGACAAATTCTCTTTGTGGATTACAGGATTCAGGACAAGAAGCCAAGCAATGGAATTCCATGGTGTTAACTACAAATAATAGTTTGTTACCTGCACAGCTACTGAGCTTGAACATCTCCAGAGACAGGACCTGATGTCCAACCTTAATTTGCCCTGCCCCAGTTTCAAACCATTGCCCCTTGTCCTATCACTAAAAGCCCCTCTAAACAGTCTTCCCCAGCCTTCCGGTAGGTCCTCTTCAGATATTGAAATGTAGTTATAAGGTCTCCCAGGAGCATTCTCTTCTACAGGTTGAACAGCCCCAACTCTCTCAGCCTGTCCCCATGTGTGAGGTGCTCCAGCCCTTAGATCATCTTCATAGCCCTCCTCTGGACCCTCTCCATCAGGTCCATGTCTCTCTTCTGTCAAGAGCTGGACACAGTACTCCAGGTGAGATCTCCCTAGAGCACAGCAGAGGGGCAGGATCACCTCTCTTGTCCTGCTTTCCACGCTTCTTTTGATGCAGCCCAAGGATGCCATTGGCCTTCCAGGTAGCAAGTGTGCATTGTTCGCTCATGCCCTCATAAATTCTTCTATGTTTCTTTCCTTCATCACAATCTCTTCAGCTGTCCTTCCAAAATCATCATTTCCAACCCATCTCTATAGAATGTACTTGTATTTTTCAAGCTTCTGATTTTCTTGGCAGCTTTTTTCATGAGAGAAGGGAAGTTTCCTGGAGGACTGCTGTGAATATAATACACTAGGCATGAGGTGCTGGTTACCTGTTATGAGCGTGCAACATTACAAGTCGCTAGTATTTATCCTTGTAGCAAAAAATAAGCAACATTTTCTCATCAGAAACCAACATTAGTACAGATGAGTAAAGAAAGAATGTGATTTAACATCTCCTACCTATTTTAAAGCATCAGTTAAACTTCTGAATTCTGAGAAAACCTATTCTCATACTACTTTCACTAAAAGCAGAAGCATAAAGCCTCATAAATCTTGAGAGTTGATACCCATGCCCTTTCCAGCACAAGTTCTGAGACCAAAGATTAGCTTTGAGGAAGCATCTAAAACTTGTGAGAGCTTATCCAGACTGAACTTCTGATTGATAATCACCTCACCAAGCCCTGGCTTAAAGGATCAATAAGAGCAGAGGATACAGCAACAGCTGCCCACAAAGTACCAGCTGCACCAGCAGCTTGTTCTACCATTGTGCAGTTTTGAGGCATAGCCTCTGGATATCAGAGGGCAAATTTCTTGCCTGCATTGAAATTATTTCCTTGCAGATTATTTCCTGTAGCTAAGATGAGATGGGGACAAATAAATAAATATATAAGTTAACACTTTTGTATGGACTAATCTGTTGTGTGATATATAAAAGAAAATACACACAAGACAAAATTAATACCTGGATGGTGGTAATGTGTGGGCAAAAGGAAGACACATGGAGAACTTCTGGGTTTCTACTTTTCTGATATTCCCACTGTGCAATTTTTTTTCACTAATCATGAAACTAGCCAGGTAAATAGCAAGAAGGTTTCTTCCAACCAAAAGAAACCACACAAAACTAAAGCAGGGCAAGATGGTTTCATAGAGCCTAACTTTCTCCTGTGGAAGCTAATGATATTAAGCCTATGGCCAGATAAATAAGAGAGCCTCCTCCAGAGAGTGAGAGCTCATGTCTGACTGGAGACAGCTGGAAAGCTCCATTGCTTTGCCAAGCTTCAGCCATGACAAAGCTCACTAAAAGCTCTAGAAATGTCTAGTTTTTAAAATTGAGACACATAGATGACTCAAATACGTGGTCTGTATTCTGAAGTGATGCAACTGACCCAGAGATCTTTTGTGAAGCTGCTGTTTCGTCTCAAGATTGATGAAGCTTTGTGCATATTTCTTTTATATCCTGGCTCGGGGTGCTTAAAAAATAGGAAAATATCTTCTTGTACATTTCTTGTGTTCTCCTTTTAGAGTAACTCCAAAACTGAAATGTGTATAGATCTATAATGTATGTGTATATGTGTGTGTGTGTGTGTGTGTGTGCATGGGAATGTGTTATATAAAGAAACAAATATAAAGGAATCAGTTAGTCAAACTGAGTTTTAAAGTTCCAGAGTTCAGACCATGGGGTGAGAAAGGGTGGGAGTTCTTGTGTAATGCAGGCAACCTGTCCATCACTAAGTCTTAGTCCTTACTTAACTTGGTTTACATTTTATTTAACCGTTCTCTTTAAAGTAGTTCTCACACAGCCTTCCATGGGGAATGGCTGACACCTGTAGATCATTTCAGGTCCATCAGGAGTCTTAAAGTAGGATTAGACAGACAAAATTACCCTGTCTGTAACTCCAGACTTTTTCAGCACAGTCGTTAACTGTTTCATGCTTACTGCTGAGTAACTGTATCATAAAGAATTAAACAGAAAAGAGGACTGATGAGGAATTCTCACGGTATCCCTCGAGGGCAATTAACCACACGTTTGTGCTTCAATATAAAAGAAAAATGCAATGAACAATACATCAAGCAGGGTCCTCCCACAATACCTACATGGAGCCTGTAAAGATTCCTTTCATACACTTGCACCAGCACTAATCCCAAGGGTAGCTGCACAGGGCAAGTCAGCCCAACTCTGGGTCCATCTTGCAGCCCATCTGTGCTGCCCGAAGGGAACTCCTATGCTGGGCCCCCCTGGGCCCCTTTCCAGGATGGTCTACAAGACACCAATGAGGTTGTTTCTTACCTTATCACCAAGGGAAACTTCACCCTCTTGCAAGCAGTCTGTTCTGTCTCTGTCTCCAGCCAGTTTAACCCCTTCTTGAAGTTGGGCCTCCTTGCTCTCCATGCCAGTCACAAATTACCACTGCTGAACAGTTATGATTAGAATTTCCCCTTAAGAAGTAAATGTTGAGATCTTATCCTGAATTGAAAACATTGTGCACTTCTAGGCTGGGTCCATCTCTGTCTCCTTCAATTTCTCCTGTCACCATCATACTCCGGGAGCCTCCAACCTAACAGGAATTTGCATTGATTTTTAAGTGTTTTACTTGTCCCATTTTCCACAAACAAGACCAGGAAAAGAAAGTGAGCAAGCCCTCACTCTAGGCTGCCTGCTCTCCACAAAAGGGGTTAAGCTAATGTGTTTCACATGATTTTTTCCCAGGAGGGTGCTCAAGTACTGAGAATACACAGCTAAAAATGTCACACATCTATCAGCAGTGGAGCGACTCCTACAATGCTCAATTCATACCCAGGCAGGTGCTGAGTGGTGGCAGGTTTTTAGGCCAAAGAAATGTTTTCCTTGGCACTTGGCCCCCACATTCCTAAGTCTATCCAGTATGTTTTCATTTGGGACAGAACAATAATACATTGCACCAAGAAGCCAGCCAGTTAGTCATGAAGGGCTGCCATTTACTAGAAAAGCAAACCAGTTTTATCACATAACTCTGCCCCTATATCCAGAACATGAGGGGCAGGGAGGGAAATCTTCTAGCTTCACTTTTTGTTGTCTAGCTTTTTCTGAGTACAGAGCTGTTTCCTCATTTCTCCTTGCAGTCTGGGAGAGGGTAACCAGTGATCTAGTGTAGGATGTCCCTGCCCATGGCAGGGGTTGGAACTAGATGATCCTTGTGGTCCCTTCCAACCCTGACTGATTCTATGATTCTATGATTCTATGATTCTATGATATTTCCTCCATCAGCACACAAACTCTGTGACAACAGTGCAAGTAGCAAGATGTCAATATAACATTTGCCATAGTGATCCTTCCAAGCAGTAGCCATGCACTGGAAAAGACTTAACTACTTAGTAGGGTTGCCCTTCTTCTGCTGTGAAGGAAATCTGCACATTCAAATTGAGTTGTTAAGAGAAGTGAGAAAATTGCTGGGTTCACCAAAATGTAATTTGTCCCCTGGGCAAGTCCATGTGTAATCTTATCTGTGCTTAGAACTGTGCTTTAGAAAAACAGCCCAAATCTTCCAGTGCATAGCTGGATCAGACTGCTTAATAACTGTCAGAACCATGATTAATCTCACAACTTCCAGTTCCCTGTCTTGTATTTGGTGGTACACTTCCTCTCCTGTTTGTGTGGAGAGTTATATTAAAGTTACATTGGCATTCAAATACTATGTCCTTTCTACATAGAATAGAATAGAACAGAATAAACCAGGTTGGAAGAGACCTTTGAGATCATCGAGTCCAACCTATCATCCAACACTATCTAATCAACTAAATCATGGCACCAAGCGCCCCATCCAGTCTCTTCCTAAACACCTCCAGTGATGGTGACTCCACAACCTCCCTGGGCAGCACATTTCAATGGGAAATCAGTCTTTCTGTGAAGAACTTCTTCCTAACATCCAGCCTAAACCTCTCCTGGTGCAACTTGAGACTGTGTCCTCTTGTTCTGATGCTGGCTGCCTGGGAGGAGAGACCAACCCCACTTGGCTACAACCTCCCTTCAGGTAGTTGTAGAGATCAATAAGGTCTCTCCTGAGCCTCCTCTTCTCCAGGCTAAAGGAGCTGGAACTGGAGGAGCCAGGGTTCTCGGGAACATAACTGGAAACAAATGCACTCCCAAAGCTTCATTCTCAGTGTGAAGACTAAGCAGCAGACTTACCACTAAAAGTCCCTGAATGGTAAAAGTCACTGGCCCACTTGAAAGGCAAGACCTCTTTTCCTCTGCTATGCAAATGCAACCCCAAATGTATTACTTGTTTCAAGGGCCAAAAGAGCAAACCTCACCTACTTGTGCAAAAAGATGTACTCTTGACAGCTTATCAGGAGACTCAGACAAGGCAGACATGGTGTCTGAAATAAAAAACCAGAGTTTCTAGCTGGTGTTGTTGCCACAGCTGACTAGAGGACATTCATTAAGCCTGAGTAGTTTTAATATATGCCAGGTTGCAGAAGAGAAAACAGTATTAAGTTGTAACATCCTCAGACATTTGGTAAAAAGCAAGCTTCAGTATTTGAGAATACACTCCAGTGACACAGAAACAATGAACTTCAGAGTTCTTGTTTTTCCCTCTCCTGGAAACAGTAATTTCAATCAGGCCCAGCAATTACAGGAGGCAGGATGCTAAAATCAGAGTGCTGCAACAGCAGAAATAAACAAAGCACTATCTACATATGCACTGTAATATTTTTGTCCTGAAAACAGGATTTAGAATCAGTCATTTAATTTTGCATAACAGAACAATCAAGGTTTGGGTTTTCAAAGTAGTCTAAGGTTACTTAAAAAGGGACAATTGCTTGATGAAATTTAGGACCCTAACTCTCTTAGGCTTCTCTGGAATTCAGGGCCTCAAACACATTGCCATTATTTTCCAAATTATTAACAATAAATGTGGTTTGAATTGTTTCTTCATTAATGCCTGGATTAAGCCAGAATCAACATGTTACTCATGTATGGCAAAGTAAAGATGAAAATCCTTTCTCTTGGTTTTCTTAGTTTGTTCAATATGTTGTCCAAGTAGCTTAGTTTTGTCCACTTTGAACAACTCATTTTAGTAAAGCCATTTTTTCCCTATTAATTACAACTGCTCTAAATACACACCTGTGTTTCAGTTATAAAATTAATTAGACAGAAACCCAAACACCCAGAAAATACATAAACCATGTGACTTCTGTTCCCTGTGACTTCTGTGACCACTGTCCCACACACCCAATACACAAATAGCTCCATGCTTCTGAGGCGTTCACCTTAACTACTTACACTTCATACAGCAACGCAAGCAGTCCCATGACATAAGGCTCTTAATGGCAAGTTCCAGTGCAGCAATTAAGCTGGAAATACGTTCAATTAAATCTTCAAACGTTGTGTGCACCTTGTTTTCGTTCACAGTATGAGAGAAACACAGCACAGTAAAGCTTTGACTGAAAGTCAAAGTTAACTGGAGGCACAGAAAACCCGCAAGGAGCAGAGCAGCTCCGCTTTGTAAAGCGGTTAGTAAGGAACAGCACTTTCTTGGTGAGAAAATGGAACTGATCACTCCCTGTGCTAAACCATATTTGTTAATTTCTGTAGGAAAAAGTACAAAAAACACATATACATATAGGTATGTCAATTCTGCATATAGATGGAATACATGTACCTGACTCCTTTGAACATAGAAGAATTAATGGGTAAATCAGGTGATGTGCTTGGAATAATAAGGACTTAGGGTAATGTTGAAAACTACAGGGAATGGAATGGAATGGAGTGGAGTGGAATGGAATGGAGTGGAGTGGAATGGAGTGGAGTGGAGTGGAATGGAATGGAATGGAATGGAATGGAATGGAATGGAATGGAATGGAATGGAATGGAATGGAATGGAACGGAACGGAATGGACCAGGTTGGAAAAGATCTTTGAGATCATCGAGTCCAACCTATCATCCAACACTATCTAATCAACTAAACCATGGCACCAACCACCCCATCCAGTCTCTTCCTAAACACCTCCAGTGATGGTGACTCCACGAGCTCCCTGGGCAGCACATTCCAATGGCAAATCACTCTTTCTACAAAGAACTTCTTCCTAACATCCAGCCTAAACTTCCCCTGGTACAGCTTGAGACTGTGTCCTCTTGTTCTGGTGCTGGTTGCCTGGGAGAAGAGACCAACCCCCACCTGGCTACAACCTCCCTTCAGGTAGTTGTAGAGAGCAATAAGGTCTCCTCTGAGCCTCCTCCTCTCCAGTCTAAGCAACCCCAACTCTCTCAACCCCTCCCCATAGGGCTTGTACCTGTTTTGCCTCACTGTGACCTCCAGACAAGCTACCTCGATTATTTCTACTCGTGAGACTGAAATTAGAATGAAGTATGCAACACATTGCATGTAGAACTGCTGAACAGCCCCAACTCTCAGCCTCTCCTCACAACAGAGGGTTTCCAGCCCTTGGATCATCTCCGTGGCCCCCCTCTCTGCACCTGCTCCAACAGGTCCAGGAAGCACAAGCCAGAATGTCTACTGTTTAGACCCCAAGGCTGGATGTGCAGGAGAGGTCATTAGAGGAAAAAAAAAGAGCCTTTCTTTTTACAGAAAAAAACAACAAAAACAACCAATAATAAATTCCTCAGCAGCATTCTTTAGGGAGTCGCCTTTCAGAATTCAGCTGCTGCACGAGCACCCCTGAAAAACACCATCTACCATAATGCAAACATTGGCAGCTAATATTTGGGGAAGAATTTTAGATGGTAAAATGCCTACAGGCTTGGTTGGAGTGAAAAAATAAACAAAATATTCTGAAGCAGAAGGGGAGTGTTTGAGTACTGATTTGTCCAGTTGAAGGGCTTAACTGTGGTTAGTCCTGCGTGGACACACATGGAGGGAGGTGCACTACAAGGACCAAAGTTCCCCTGACAAGGGGCTTTTGGTTAGTAATCTTTAATATTGATGAGCAATGTTCATTACATGATGTAATATGTTTAATCTTAACAATTAAAATAGCACAGAAATCAGAGCAGTCACAACATGGCTGCAGGGTGCCCTCCGTCCTATGTTATGGTATAGGTCACCATGGTCTACCGGGCAAACCTCAGGCATGCCTCCTGTACTCTAGATACTCTAGATAGTACTCTAAATACTCTAAGTACTTTAGGCTCAAGGTGAGGGGAATGTTCTTCACAGAGAGAGTTGATAGCCATTGGAAAGTGCTGCCCAGGGAAGTGGTGGAGTCACCATCCCTGGAGGTATTCAAAAAGGGATTGGATGTGCCACTTGAAGCTATGGTTTAGTTAGTCATGAGGTGTTGGGTGATAGGTTGGACCTGATGATCTCTGAGTTCTTTTCCAACCTTATTGATTCTGTGATTCTAAATCACCCAGAGGAGCACTGGATTAGCAAACTAGGATGCCCTTACTGCCTGCACAACACCTGGGATGGTAGAAAGTTCATTTCTTTACTCACAGTATCACTAAGGTTGGAAGAGACCTCAAAGATCATCGAGTCCAAACTGTCACCACAGACCTCATGACTAGACCATGGCACCAAGTGCCACATCCAATCCCCTCTTGAACCCCTCCAGGGACGGCAACTCAACCACCTCCCTGGGCAGCCCATTCCAATGTTGAATGACTCTCTCAGTGAAGAACTTTCTCCTCACCTCAAGCCTAAACTTCCCCTGGCGGAGCTTGAGACTGTGTCCCCTTGTTCTGGTGCTGGTTGCTAGAGAGAAGAGGCCAACCCCTTCCTGGCTACAACCACCTTTCAGGTAGTTGTAGAGAGGAATGAGGTCACCCCTGAGCCTCCTCTTCTCCAGGCTAAGCAACCCCAGCTCCCTCAGCCTCTCCTCATAGGGCTTGTGCTCAAGGCCTCTCACCAGCCTTGTTGCCCTTCTCTGGACACATGGTAAAGGAGATGGTAGCATAATAGTATGGTAAAGGATGCTAGCATACTAGCCTAGCTCTTCTTACAGCTGATAAGTCATTAAAAAGGCATAAAATGCATTGAGATTCTTTAAGAAAAATGAAGGAAGGATATCTGGGGGGATTACATCACAGCTGGGTGTATCTGTTGAGCCTGTAAATTGAAATGCTAAAGAAAGGCACATGCATGTTTGATTTCACAGTGAAGAGCAGATAGGAACATTCTCAGTGTCTAGAGAAATGACACATACACAAGAAACAGACAGAAATTATGAAGGGAATAAATATCAGTCTTTAATAAATGGAATTTCCTTAAGGATAGGGAACTGGTCACAGGATCACAGGATGTTAGGGGTTGGAAGGGGCCTTTAGAGATCAAGTCCCCCTGCCAGAGCAGGACCATAGAATCTAGCACAGGTCATACAGGAATGCATCCAGATGGGTCTTGAAAGTCCCCAGAGGAGACTCCACAACCTCTCTGGGCAGCCTGCTCCAGTGCTCTGCGACACTCACCGTGAAGAAGTTCCTTCTCATGTTGAGGTGGAACCTCCTGTGCTGGAGTTTATAACCATTGCCCCTTGTCCTATCACAGGATCCAATGGAGAAGAGCCTGTCCCCTCCCTCTTGACACCCAGCCCTCAGATATTTATCAACATTTATTAAATCCCCTCTCAGTCTTCTCTTCTCCAGACTGAACAGCCCCAGGGCTTGGAACTAGATGATCCTTGAGGTCCCTTCCAACCCTGACAATTCTGTCATTCTGTGATTTTTAGTGGTTGGGCAATGTTGAAAATCCACAAATTAAGGTTATCCCTTCCTTCCTGACACCCAGCCCTCATTTATTTGCATGCATTTATTAGATCCCCCTCTCAGACTTTTCCTCTCCAGACTAAAAAGCCCCAGGTCTCTCAGCCTTTCCTCTTAAGGCAGTGCTCCAGTCCCTTCATCATCCTGGTAGCTCTCTGTTGGACTCTCTCGAGTAGATCCCTGTCCCACTTGAACTGGGCAACCCAGAACTGGACACAATATTCCAGGTGAGGTCTCACCAGGGCAGAGTAGAGGGGAGGTGAAACTCCCTCTATCTGCTGGGCACACTGCTCTTAATGCACCCCAGGTAAGTATTACTAAGACAGAAATTCAGTGTTGTTAGCACTGGTGTATTCTAAAGCCCAGCAATGTGGGAAATGATGTATTGCTGCATTTCATTGTATTTTATTTCTTCCCTTTTTTTAATATATTGTATTTTTATATGAAGGGAAATAGAAGAAAATACCATGGTTTCTCACCTTACCTCTTGTGGCTCATTAAACAAAATGCTCTGAATTACATGGCCATGACAACATTTTCGTACTTAAGAGAGTGTGTGTTGGCTTTGGTAGATACAAGGATGTTTTCATGTCCAGAATAGAATGAACAGCAGCTCTTATTTGTCATTAAAATTTCCATAAGCTTACCTAGAAGGTTTTGAACGTGACACTCTCAACATTTCTGACACAAGGAAGGTACAGCATCAGTATCCAGGAGCTCAGCTTTATGTTTCCTGGAATTCTTACAGCCCAGAACAGAACAGTTATGCAATGACTCTGTGTACTAGGAACTAGAGAGGAGATAAATATGGCACATTATTGTACACCTGGGACTATATTTCACAAAGCTGAAGGGCTGAGAAAACAGGCACTTCCAGCCACTAACATGCTAAGCAAGAGACGTAGAGACAACATGCACACAGAAAGCAAATTGTGACAGGAACAACGATGATACTTCCAGAGTACTTGGCAGGATCCTGAATAAAACTCCTTCCTAATAATTCTGAATACTAGAGTCATCTTTCCATCACAGGGAACCTCTAAACGAGTGAATCAGACATGTAAAAGAAGCAACATCTGAATTTTAACACTGTAAAAAAAAAGAATCTTTGGCCATTAATGTGGTGTTGATAAGAAATTTCAGCTGCAGTCATTCATTTGTCCATTTAAGTTTTAGAATAGATCAGAATAGAATACAAGAATGGATCCAAGAAATGATCCAATACAAGAATAGGTTAGAATACAGAATAGATCCAAACACTTCCAGAACTCTTAGGATATTCAGATGATAATGTGATTAATTATTTTTTTTTCATTTAGGAGTGTAAAAAAACAAACAATAAAAACTGTACATGGGAGTGTAATAAAGTTACTTTCTGTTCCACACTACCTAAACCAAAGCTTTTGAAAGCATTCACAAATATTAAGCCCAGGGCTAAACTTCAGTAAACCACAGAGCTCCTTGCTTAGCTAAATCAGGATTTCAGTGAAGTAAGGGCAGATTTGTCAAAAATGCCCAAGGACACACAAATCCTGTTAATTTTGGCACTTGAAAGTCGTGTGCTGAAATCCCGCAGGTGCTTGTGAAATCAGAAAATCACAGGATCACCAAGGTTGGAAGAGACCTCAAAGATCACCAAGTCCAACCCACCACCACAGACCTCATGACTAAACCATGGCACCAAGTGCCACGTCCAGCCCCTCTTGAACACCTCCAGGGACAGTGACTCCATCACCTTCCTGGGCAGCACATTCCAATGGCCAACAACTCTCTCTGTGAAGAACTTTCTCCTCACCTAGAGCCTAAACGTCCCCTGGCAGAGTTTGAGACTGTGTCCTCTTGTTCTGGTGCGGGTTGCCTGGGAGAAGAGACCAACCCCCTCCTGGCTACAACCACCCTTCAGGTAGTTGTAGACAGCAATAAGGTCAAGCCACCAGACTCCCATTTCTTCTGTCCTCCCTTGCCATCAAAGCTAAAATTGATTTCTCCATCAAAGCTAAAATTATTTCCCATGTACTGCAGTAGGTGGGAAACCTTCTAACATACTTCACAAGCTTTTTACCTCATGCCATCCTTTTATTGAGGTGTCTTTAACATATATGTAGATAAATCCATTTTAAAATACGACTTTTCCATTTTTGGTGGGTATTTGAATCACAGAAAGGTAATTGTTCTGCAAGAAACAGTTCTGTGGGATGAGATATCTACTGCCTATGGGAACTGCCACCATAATTATAAGGTTACTTGATGCAGAGTATCAGCAAGTTAAAAACCAAGGATTTTTAAGGATCATTCCCCTTCAGTAGCAATGTAAATGGAGATGAAATGTACCAGCCTTTTAATGTTTCCCAGTCACTTATTGCTAACAAATGTTGGTTTTATCTTTCTTATTATTTTAACTTGATTACAGTTATTCTACATATAGAATAATGTGATTGAGAGTAGAAGCTGGTGAGCACCAGAGCAAGAGGACACAGTCTCAAGCTGCACCAGGGGAGGTTTAGACTGGATGTTAGGAAGAAGTTCTTCACAGAAAGAGTGATTGGCCATTGGAGAGGGCTGCCCAGGGAGGTGGTGGAGTCACCATCACTGGTGGTGTTTAGGAAGAGACTGGATGGGGTGCTTGGTGCCAGGGTTTAGTTGATTAGATAGTGTTGGATGATAGGTTGGACTTGGTGATCTCAAGGTCTTTTCCAACCTGGTTAAATCTATTCTATTCTATTCTATTCTATTCTATTCTATTCTATTCTATTCTATTCTATTCTATTCTATTCTACTGAATACCACAGAACCCTACCAATTTCCTAACAAAGATATATCCATCTGGTAATTTACATCACGGTTTGTTTCTATATTCATCTCAGCCAGGTGTGAGTAGAGATTGTTCTAGGCGGAATTTATAATCATAGAATCAACCACGTTGGAAGAGACCTCAGAGGTCATCAAGTCCAACCTATTACTCAATACCTAACACCTTGTGACAACTAAACCATGGCTTCAAGTGCCACGTCCAGTCCTCTTTTGAACACCTCCAGGGACAGTGACAGTGACACCTCTCTGGGCAGCACATTCCAATGGCCAGTCACTCTTTCTGTGAAGAACTTTCTCCTCACCTCAAGCCTAAGCTTCCCCTGGTGCAGCTTGAGACTGTGTCCTCTTGTTCTGGTGCTGGTTGCCTGGGAGAAGAGACCAGCCCCCTCCTGGCTACAACCTCCCTTCAGGTAGTTGCAGAGAGCAATAAGGTCTCCCCTGAGCCTCCTCTTCTCCAGGCTAAGCAATCCCAGCTCCCTCAGCCTCTCCTCACAGACCTCTCCTCAAGACCTCTCCCCAGCTTCGTTGCCCTTCTCTGGAGATCAGATTATATGGGTCACCAGACCCATGTACCTCACACTTTCTCCCATACCACTAAAAAAAAACCACAACAGCCAGAACCTGGGGACAATGAAATTGCAGCTACCTTAAAGCTCTTGCTTGTCCTTTAACAGTAGTACAAATCTTGTTGAGTTCAGAGGTTCAGCACTTCCACCTCCACCTCCCTCCTTAATTTTAAAAAGTGTATTTTAAATTTTCCATTTCAGCCAGAAAGGAATGTCTGAATACCACAAGAAAGGCTACACTTGTGGGAGTTTTCCAGTCAATTAAAGCTAGGAAGTACTGAAAAGCTCATGACAAATCTTGTCCTCGATAAATTACCTACCCAATTTCCATATAAAACAAAAAGTCCTAATGAATCTGCTTTCATTTTGAATTAATAACTCTACCTGTCTAAAGGAATCTCCAGGCAACTTAAAGTAAGCCAGAGCTTGAGGAGCTCAACTTGTATTCTCATTACCAGCTAATTAATAACTCTCCATGTATTCCTGTTAGAAGTTACTCTCACAAATAGATCCTTAGCTTTTTTTTTTTCCCATACAAATATTTCAGAAGTTAGCATTCTGCCCTGTTCTCTACTACCACTTTGACAAGGACTTCAAAGTAACCTGCTATTTCATGGAATCATTAAGGTTGGGAAAGATCTTTAAGATCACTGTGTCCGACTGTTAACCTAACACTGCCAAGTCCACTGCTAAACCCTCAGCACTGCATCTGCATCCTTTCTGAACACTTCCAGGAACAGAGTTTCCACCACTTCCCAGGGTAGCCTCTTATAATGCTTAACCACCCTCTCAGGGAAGACATTTCCACTAATGTTAGAGACTGGATGGGGTGCTTGGTGCCAGGGTTTAGTCGATTAGATGGTGTTGGATGATAGGTTGGACTCGATGATCTCAAAGGTCTTTTCCAACCTGGTTAATTCTATTCTATTCTATTCTATTCTATTCTATTCTATTCTATTCTATTCTATTCTATTCTATTCTATTCTATTCTATTCTATTCTATTCTATTCTCTCCATTCTAAACCTGGTGCAACTTGGAGGCCATTTCCACTCATCCTATCACACATTCCAGGGAGAAGAGACCAACCCCCATCTAGCTCAAACCTCCATTCAGGGAACTGTAGGGAGTGAGAAGGTTTCCCTCAGCCTCCTCTTCTCCAGACTAAATAAGCCCAGATCCCTCAGCTGCTTCTCAGAAGGCTTGTGCTCTAGACCCTTCACCAGCTTCTGCACATGTCCAGCACTTCAATGTTCTTCTCAAAACTGAACACAGTATGCAAAGTGCAGCCTCCAGAGTACAGAGGGACAATCACTTCCCTAGACCTGCCGGCCATGCTGTTTCTGATCCATCTGATTGTCACTTATTTTTTTCTTTGAATAAAGACATACAAAAGCATAAGCACAGGATCAAAAGGGAAATCTATGCAAGGCCATGTAACAGGAGGGCAATGCCAACAAGTAGGAAACAGTCATTCGCTACAGAGAAATAAAAGCAACGTGGTCGGTGTGCAGATAGCTTTTGTGGGAATTGTACTTTTATATCCTCATGGATTTTACATCTTTGGGTCCATCTACTGGCCTTGTGGCTTATTACAGCTTCAGACTGGAGGAGCTAATGGTGGATGATACGGTGATAATTAATGGACAGAATGGTTAATACCTTTTAGTCAGCTAGCATATGTTAGTGATTACAGATCAAGGTCCAGCTATCATTTATGGACATCATTTGGGGATTTCCTGATGCAAAGTCCAGTTCACACAGGTACTACATATATAAGATTTTTGGAAACCATTAGCTGCATGGAATGCACTGAATTAATTTTGTTGCAAACACCCTTGCAGTTATTGCTTAACGTCACTGAGATCTGCCAGTGGTACTGTGGCCCAAAGGCTTTATATCCATAATGTACAAGCCCCATGAGGAGAGGCTGAGGGAGCTGGGCTTGCTTAGCCTGAAGAAGAAGAGGCTCAGGGGGAGACCTTAGGGCTCTCTACAACTACCTGAAGGAGGTTGTAGCCAAGTGGGGGTTGGTCTCTCTTCCCAGGCAACCAGCAGCAGAACAAGAGGACACAGTCTCAAGTTGCACCAGGGGAAGTTTAGGCTGGATGTTAGGAAGAAGTTCTTTTCCATTTTTGGTAGGTATTTGAATCACACAAAGGTAATTGTTCTGCAAGAAATAGTTCTGTGGGATGAGATATCTACTGCCTATGGGAGCTGCCACCATAATTATAAGATCACTTGATGCAGAGTATCAGCAAGTTAAAAATCAAGGATTTTTAAGGGTCGTTCCCCTTCAGTAGCAATGTAAATGGAGATGAAATGTACCAGCCTTTTAATGTTTCCCAGTCACTTATTGCTAACAAATGTTGGTTTTATCTTTCTTATTATTTTAACTTGATTACAGTTATTCTACATATAGAATAATGTGATTGAGAGTAGAAGCTGGTGAGCACCAGAGCAAGAGGACACAGTCTCAAGCTGCACCAGGGAGGTTTAGTCTGGATGTTAGGAAGAAGTTCTTCACAGAAAGAGTGATTGGCCATTGGAGAGGGCTGCCCATGGAGCTGGTGGAGTCACCATCACTGGTGGTGTTTAGGAAGAGACTGGATGGGGTGCTTGGTGCCATGGTTTAGTTGATTAGATAGTGCTGGATGATAGGTTGGACTCGATGATCCTGAAGGTCTCTTCCAACCTGGTTAATTCTATTCTATTCTATTCTATGCTATGCTATTCTATGCTATTCTAATTTTAAATGTATCTTAAAGACATAAAGCATGATGCTTTTCAACCCCATCACAATTTCTGAATGCCCCATAATTTTCTAACTAATCCCTCATAATAAACATAATGTGGCTGAAAAGCAGCTCTGCTTCTCTATTGACTGAGTCCTCACCAGCACTCAGAAGTTCTACAGAGATACATCCAACATCAACTGAAAATCAGAACTTCTGTCCTACATGGAGACAAAGCAACACAGCCTAGGAAACATCTGCTACAGAGCAAACCTGCTGTTGGCTACAACAAAAACTCCAAACATCAGGTAAGCCACATTAGGTAAGCCTGTATTGACCCTCCTATTGCCTAAACTGTTCAAAACAGTCAGCTTTTCTGAAATGGGAATGCCTACCTAAATGCACACATGTGTTTTAAATGAGCAAACACATGTAATAATTACTGTGATGGTGTCTCACAGTCAATTGGGTGCTGGACAAGATGACCATCAAGTGTCACTTGCAATCCAATGCATCCTATCATTTATTTTATGTGGCAAAGTTTCAGTAGAGGAAGGGGCTTCAGGGGCGAACTCTGCCAGAAGATGCCAGAAAGCTGCTCCCATGTTGGAAAGTGACAGTTCAGCCTGCTCCATGGGCCCAATGCTGGCCAAAGCTGAGTCAAACAGAGGTGTTGGCAGGCCTTCTGTGACAACATACGTGAGAAAGAGTAGAAAAGCTGTGCAACAGCAGCTGGTGGAGAGTATGTATGAGAGACAGCTGCAGACACCAAGGTGAGTGAAGAAGGAAGGGAAGGAGGTGCTCCAGGTGCCAGAGCAGAGATTCTCCTGAAGCCTCTGGTGTAGACCAGAGTGATGCAGTTTCTCTCCTGCAGCTCAAGGGGGTCCATGGCAGAACAGATATCCACACTACAGCCCATGGAGGATCCCATGACAGGGCAGGTAGAAAAGCCCTGAAAGAAGCTGATGCCCATAGAGAGTCTAGGTTGGAGCAGGATCCTGGGAGGAAGGGAGAGAATTATGTAGGAATAGGACATGCCACATGTAAAGGACTATGCTAGAGAAACTCTTGAAGAACTGTAGAGCATGAGAAGGACCCACACTGGAGATGACCATTAAGAACCCACACTAAAACAGAGGAAGAGGGAGCAGCAAAGATAGCATGAACTGACCACAATACCCATTCCCCATCCCGCTTCACGGCTTGCAGGGAGGAGGTAGCAAAGAAGTCAGGAGTGAAGCTGAGCTTAGGAAAAAGATGTTTTAGATTTGTTCTTTTTTCTCATTATTGGCAATAAATTAGTTTCCCCAAGCTGAGTTTGGTTTGCCTGTGATAGCAACTGTTAAGTGACCTCCCTGTCCTTTTCTCAAGCCATGAGCTCTTCAATGTATTTCTCCCCTGTCCTACTGAGGAAGCAGAATGACAGAGCAGCTTGCTGAGCACCTGGCAGCTAGTCAAGGTCCACCCATCACACACAGCTTCCATCTTGCCCAGTAAACAGATTAAAAACCGAGCATGAACCCAAATTACATGCTTTTTGATGAACTTCTTCATGCTGGATCTCTCTGTGACCTGATTTTATGTCCAGTGTCTATGTGTGACCAGTTTCTTCCACATCTCAGCCACAGCAGTGAATTAGTTAGACAAACTATTAGACAAATAGGAGAAAATCAGCTGTACTGAAAACCACATGGCAGTGGAGCAGAAACAGCAAAGCATCAAGTGAGAATGCCCACCTGGTAGGAAGGCAGACCGAGAGCTCTTGCCACAGGGAGCTTGGCAGCAATGCCTGCAGAAGGGTTGCTAAGCTTCTGGCATCAGGTATGTGACATCATGAAACTGCAATTTCTCATTGAGAGACAGTACTTAATACATCGTGACACCAGATCTGAAGTATAAAGTTTGCCCCACAGGGAAATGCATCCCCACTCCAGAGCCCAGAGGAATCAAAGAGGCACGAGTGTTACTGCACTAGCATTATCTTGTGCCAGGAGTAACTTGTGTCAGAAAGTGAGTGGCAAAAGCTGCGTGCTGCCATTTCAAGTGCAGATGTGCAGTTACCAGAACTCACCCTTCCAAAGGAAATCAAAATACCTTCCCAGTTACCAGTTAGCACATTTAATGAAAAACACTTAAAATGAACTATTTATACATCATTTGAGACATTCCACACAGTCAAAACCATGTTATATAAAGCATAATGAAAGTCCTCTCTGAATATTTCAGGGCACACAAATTGAAAGCAACATTTTTGTCCTCCCCCATTCTCACCAATTAAAGTATATTATTATGAGAAGCCAGCCAAGTTCTTCAATCTTTTCCTTTTTTTAAGCTTAAAAACCTGAATATTTTATCCATATTTTTCTCCTCTAAGTTTTAGTCACCAAAAGGAAAAAAAAATAAAAAATATATATATCCTAATGACTAATGAAAAAGTCATTCCCTACAGGAACACAAAGAGATGCTCTGTTCAAATGTAATACTACCTGTAGTAGAAAAGAGTATAATTTAGAAACCCTTTCTTACACCACTACTTGGTGATGCAGGAAATTGCTAGGAGGTGAGAAAAAGGTCTAGACAATTGTTTCAAACCTAGACTGATGATTTCTGTGCTTTTAAAAGGATCTTTCCAGTCTGTTTTCTGCATTCCCAAGGCTGTGCTGTGGCAACAGCTTTGTAAGTATTTTCTGATTTTGGAAAGTCAGATAAGACAACTTGGGCACTTGAGTACAAGACAGACATTGAGGTGCTGGAGAGGGTGCAAAGAAGAGCAACTGTGCTGGTGAAGGGCCTAGAGAATAAGTCTCTAACAATAAGAGAATAAGAGTGATTGAGGGAACTGGGACTGTTTAGTTTGAGGAAAAGGAGGCTGGAGGTGTTCAAGAGGGGATTGGACGTGGCACTTGGTGCCATGGTTTAGTAGTCATGAGGTGTTGGGTGACAGGTTGGACTTGATGATCTTTGATGTCTCTTCCAACCTTATTGATTCTATAGGATAGGATAGGATAGGATAGGATAGGATAGGAGGATAGGATAGGATAGGATAGGATAGGATAGGATAGGATAGGATAGGATAGACCAGACCAGGTTGGAAGAGACCTTCGAGATCATCGCATCCAACCCATCAACCAATCCAACCCACCTAAACAACTAAACCATGGCACCAAGCACCCCATCAAGTCTCCTCCTGAACATCTCCAATGATGGTGACTCCACCACCTCCCCAGGCAGCCCATTCCAATGGGCAATCACTCTCTCTGTATAGAACTTCTTCCTAACCTCCAGCCTAAACCTCCCCTGGAGCAGCCTGAGACTGTGTCCTCTTGTTCTGGTGCTGGCTGTCTGGGAGAAGAGACCAAGATCTGCCTGTCTACAACCTCCCTTCAGGTAGTTGTAGAGAGCAATAAGGTCACCCCTGAGACTCCTCTTCTCCAGGCTAAGCAACCCCAGCTCCCTATGACTCTATGATTCCATCACCATCTACTAAAACCTGACAGGACAATATAGAGAGAGAGGTGTAGTCTCTTCTCACAGGTAATTAGTGGTAGAACAAAAGGGAATGGCCTCAAGCTGCACCAGGATGGGTTTAGGCTAGACATTAGGAAAAAAACTCTCAGTGAAAGAGTAGTCAAGCAGAGGAACAGTCTGTCCAGGGAGGTGGTTGAGTCACCATCCCTGGATGTGTTTAAGAATCATTTAGATATGGCACTTAACAATCTGGTTCAGTGGTGAACTTGGTGGAGTAGGGTTAACATTTGGACCTGATGATCTCAAGGGACTTTTCCTACCTGGATGATTCTGTGAAGTTCAAAATATTACAGCTGCTCCAGCTCAGAACATCTGCACAGGTCAATGAGGGAAACTCAAGCATTAAAGCTGGTGTAGTGGTTTCAGTTGTGTCAGAGTTAATTTTCTTCCTAGTAGGTCCTATGGTGCTATGGTCTGGATTTATGACCAAAAGAGTGTTGATAACAGCCTGAACAGTGCTTACACGGTGTCAAGGACTGCTCCCTTTCTCACGCAAGAGTTTGGGAGGGAACACAGCATGGACAGCTGACCCCAACTGACCAAAGGAATATCCCAGCCCATATAGTGTCATGCTCAGCAATAAAAGCTAGAGGAAAAGAGGAAGGAAGGAGGGGATATTTGGAGTTGTGGAATCTGTCTTCCCAAGTAGCTGGTATGCTTGATGAAGCCCTGCTTTCCTAGCAGTGTATAAATACCTGCCTGTCAGTGGGAAGTACTGAGTCAACTCATTTTCTTCTTCTCACATGTGCAACTTCTGCTTTACCTGTTAAGATGTCTTCATCTCAAGCCCTGAGTCTCCCCACATTTACATTTCTGAGTCTCTCCCCCTCCACTGCAGGAGAGTGAATGAGCAGTTGTACAGGGCTTAAACTGCCTACCAGGGTTAAACCAGGACAGCTGGGCTAGAAATTTGGTGCTCCTTAGCTAACATATGTTGTATTTCAGGCATGTATTGTAACAAGTATGTTATACACAGTCCTTAAACAATTTACAGGGTCTCTATTTTGGATGTTGTAGGACCAAAGTTGCCAGACCATGGATTCCCTGCAGCTCATGGAGGACCTGCACCAGTCTGGATAGTCATTGCAGCCCATGAACAACCTGATGCTGGAGCAGATGGATACTCCTGAAGGAATTGCAGCCTGTGTAGCATCCACACCAGTGCAGAGTCTCTTGAGAGGAGCTGCAGCCTGTAAAAAAGGACCCATGCTGGAGCAGAGGAAGCATGTGAGAGAAAGGGGCAGCAGAGAGGAGCTGTCATGTACCGACTGCAGCCGCTCATTCCTCATGCCCCCTGAGACATTTGTGGCTGGGGGGCCATGGGAGCTTAGAGAGGAGTGAAGATGAGTCTAGGAGAAGGGAAAGGAAAGGTGCTATTTTAATTTTTCTTTGCTTCCCACTACTCAAATAGGTGATTACACTTTTAATTGCCAATCAATTAAATTAATTTTCCCCAGGATGAGCCTGTTTTGCCCACAACAGTGTCAGGTAAGCAATCTCCCCATCTTTATCTCAAGCCATAAGCTTTCTCATTCCTGCTTTTCTTCTTCTATTTCCCCCATTTGGGAGAGAGAGAGGATGAACAAGAAGCTGGGTGGGAATTTGGCTGTCAGCTGGGTTAAACCACAACATGAAGTCATAAACATGCTCAGCTTCATTATGATGTTTGCAAACCATTTTCTTCTGCTACTAGTAAGAGAGAGCAACACTGGGCTAATCTGTACAGCAAGTTTTCCCTCTTAGTCATCATTACAGTCACACCTCTGAAAAACAAATGCTTCACTAATAGCACAATAAGAATCGTCTGCCTAGGCTGATCACAAGGCACTGGTGATGCGATGCAGGTACAGCAGGCCACAACCTGAAACCTCCAAACTGTTAACTAAAACAGGAGGAAGATTCTTTTCCTCCTCTCAGTTCATTAGCTTACAATCCAGTACCTTCCCCACTGAGGTCTGCAAGAGCTGTAAAATCCTTCTAGCCCAAGTATTTTGCAATTCTAGTGTATTTTTGTTGTTGTTGTTGTTGTTGTTGTTGTTATTTTGGGTGGTTTTTTTCATGGCATCCCAGTCTTGGTCAACATTAGCAAGTAATACATCGCAGTAAGTGCAAGTTTGTATAGCACAGAGTCAGTGCTGAGAACTCCATGTCCACATGTATATGGGAGGGGTGTCACTTTGGAATAGCTTTAGTCTGGCCACCTAAGATCTAGTACCTATCAGTGGACAGAGCGCACTAGGTGCGCTTTTGGGGCACATTTTCTGATATAGATTTACAGGCTTGGGGGAAGAAAGAGAAAGAGAAGTCGTTCACACACTCAAAGACTATTTCAGGATATGAACTAAAATATTTCAAGTGGTAGCAACTGGGAGATAAAGTTCATTCTTGATGCAGACTTGAACACTAATACAGATGTTATTTTAAGAAAGCAAAACAAAATTCCAAGGAGAAAAAGTGAACTACCTGCAGCAACATAGGAATGCTGTTCAACTTTAACTATGAAATACTTAACAATAACAAATCCTTTCAGTTTTATTCTGTACCACACGTGCTGCATCTCACTTGATGCTTAAAGTCACAAAGCCCAGTGTGTTCTGTAGCTTGGGTCCTGGCATGTCTGAGCTCCCCATTAAAATGAGTGACACGGTGCCTGGAAGTAACTACTTCTCTACAATAGGAAAAATCAAGGAAATTCTTCAAATATCTTATCTAGCATTTTACATAATGGCTACATATTTGAATGGATGCATGAGATTTGCCTTTGTGTTTCTTTCTGGATGGCTTGTTCCTTCTGGAACGTGGCATTACTGATTTCAACAAATATTTTCCAACCACAGTCACTCAGGCGAGGGGGGGGGGGGGGGGGGAAGAAACTCGAAAAAGAGAGACCTGTATTATGCAGCAGGCTGAAATAATGAACATCCTGTACTCAAAGTGAAGGGGACACTTAGGAGCACAGCTGTTTCTTCTTTCATAAAAATGTAATACTTCGTTGCTTACAGAAGCTTAGCATGCCCGTTACGCACCAAGACACGCTGCAGTGTCCGCGACTTGCCTGTGTCAACAGATGCGCTGCACAAAAGCCTGCGGAGATAATTAGTCTGTTTCCGAACGCATCTTACCTCGGAGCTACTTGACAGGCCTGGGAACCATAGCTTTGAGCAAATTGTGAGCTACATTTGTGGAGGCTAAATACCAAATCGATTTATTTTTGGCTTTTGCAGCGTAGCCACTAAGTAAAATTTAGTATCTGTAAATGGCCTCTGTGTCCTAGTGAATGGACTCAAGTTAAGGAGGGAGCTTTGCGATTGGCTCCTCTCCAGAGCATGAGGCTTCAGGCTACATTCCTGAGATTTGCTGTCCATGGACTCCTTTTTGCTATGATTAGGTAGTTCTCTGTTCAAACTCGTGGCAGCAAATCAATGTCCTTTTCATATTACTTGCTTTGCTTTCTTAACCTCTTAGGGCTCAAAACCCAGAGAGGCCATATTTTATTCCAGCTATATATCATGCTGGTAATTTCCCGTTGATTAACAAATATGCTCCTGATGTTTGCTAGTGGTCCTACCCAAATCCTTATATGCATTCCCCATTTCCTGCCTGGCAGAGATGGCAGTGTGATCTGTCCAGGGAGCAAACCAGACACGTGCTCCTGGGTCAGCTAACTTGGCAACAGTGAGACATAAAGACAAGAAGGTAAAAATAGCATCACATTGGGAAAAAGCAAAGAAAAATGTTCTAACCACTCCTTCTTTAGGAACTGGTGGGAGAAGAGAAAAGATGAAGGCTGAAGAACTATGATCCTTTAATTTTTCTCCTCTAGTCTTTCAGCAGAATATGAGGAGTCAGCTAAAAACTCTGTAAGAAGGTGGTGGTACCACATCCACATTTTGTTCTCTAAAATAACTCAGTGTATAACTGGACCATCTGAACAACAAGCTGCACTGCTGCTGGCAATGCAGCTTAGTACTTGGCTAGAATCATAGAATCAATAATGTTGGAAAAGACCTCAAAGATCATCAAGTCCAACCTATCACCCAACACCTCATGACTACTAAACCATGGCACCAAGTGCCACGTCCAATCCCCTCTTGAACACCTCCAGGGATGGTGACTCCACCACCTCCCTGGGCAGCCCATTCCAATGGCTAACAACTCTCTCTGTGAAGAACTTTCTCCTCACCTCCAGCCTAAACTTCCCCTGGCACAGATGGAGGCTGTGTCCTCTTGTTCTGGTGCTAATTGCCTGAGAGAAGAGACCAACCCCCTCCTGGCTAGGAAAATGCAGAGTCTGAAGCTCTTAGGACCTGATCCTCATGAGCACATTACAGACCCTCCATGCCTTAGTCACACAGAGGACTGAGGCAGACACAGTCCCTCAGTAGCTAAGCCTTTTACTCCAGCAATCCCTGTCCCTGGTAGGTCAGCCATGGTGGCAGCCATGCACACACATCTCTGAGCACCACTGCACTATTACTTATCACAGAATACAAAGATCCCTGAAGAATCAGGGGTTTATACTGCCTAAGCATATGAAGCCACCAAGCAACTTTAAAACCCTTTATAAACTGAGGTAAAGCATGAATTAATGGCAGAGGGGGGAAAAAGAAAAGAAAAAAACCCAAAGAAGCCTTTAGGTCATCATTCAGGACATCTTCCTCAACCTATGAGGACATCTTGGCACTCTTCATTAGTCCACACACTTCTAGTCACTCTAAATTAAGACTATGGCTCAGGTTACTCACGTGGCAAGGGATTGCATTTTGAAACACTAACATGCCAGGGCCACTGATAGAAAGCCCAGGGTTATATACCTGCTAACACTATGTCCTCTTGGCTGCTAGGGTGGGAAAAGCATCTAACTTTTTGCTCTCATGAAAACGATACAAGTGGCTCTCGACACAGAACAAAACACAGAGTTTTGGTAAAATATGGGTATGTGTGAAAATGTAAAGGCTGGGGTAATCCAAGGAAGTTTAGATTGTCCATCCTTTGAGTTATTGTTTCTGCTTTGCACCTAAAGTCCAGGTTTAAATAAGCTCATAGTAACTCAGCCTTCACACACTCTCTTGAGAAGGCTTTGCAACTGTTTTTCTCTCGCACAACCAAATTATCCAGGAGCAAGCAAAAAAATACTCAGATGTGCATTGTGGAGAATGCAGCACAAACTTTTTCCAGTATTTAATAAAGTGATTAGAAAATAAAACCAGATTTTTTTTAAAAAAAATAATAATCACAAGTTTTCAAACACACAGAAATCGGAAGTAAATCAGAACATTACCAGGAACAGAGTGATGACCTGAGGCGTTCCATCAGAGCCTGCAACTTAGCACTCATCTAGAGCCTCCCTGCAGCAGGCAAATGTTAAATGAGGAAACAAAATTCAGAATACAAAGACTGAAAGGTCTGCATTTGTAGCATCACCATGCACTAAGCCTTACAAAGGCACCTCACAAAGGCAAAGGAAAGCAGTCTCCATCAGTTAAGTTACATGATGTAACAGTGGCTGGGAAGTTGCACAGAACAGAGAGCACAACCAGGTTGGAAGAGACCCTCAAGATCATTGCATCCAACCCAACTAAACCAAGCACCCTATCAAGTCTCCTCCTAAACAACTCCAGTAATGGTGACTCCACCACCTCCCCAGGCAGCACATTCCAATGGGCAATCACTCTCTCTCTGTAGAATTTCTTCCTAACATCCAGCCTAAACTTCCCCTGGTGCAGCTTGAGACTGGGTCCTCTTGTTCTGGTGCTGGTTGCCTGGGAGAAGAGACCAAGCCCCACCTGGCTACAACCTCCCTTCAGGTAGTTGTAGAGAGCAATGAAGTTCCGTCTGAGCCTCCTCTTTTCCAGGCTAAACAACCCCAACTCCCTCAGCCTCTCCTCATAGGGCTTGTGCTCAAGGTCTCTCCCCACCCTTGTTGCCCTTCTCTGGACACATTCAAGTGTCTCAATGTCCTTCTTAAATTGAGGGGCCCAGAACTGGGCACAGGACTCCAGGTGTGGCCTAACCAGTGCTGGGTACAGGGGCAGAATGACCTCCCTGCTTCTGCTGGCCACACTATTCCTGATGCAGGCCAGGATGCCACTGGCTGCCTTGGCCACCTGGGTGCACTGCTGGCTCATGTTCAGCCAGCTGTCAATCAGTACCCCCAAGCCCCTTTCTTTCTGGCTGTTCTCCAGCCACTCCGACCCCAGCCTGTAGCACTGCATGCTCCTACACTGTCAAAACTTCACCTCATATTCTCCAGCACCACCTAAAAATGTTAAAGTTGGCTGAGGTAAAAGAAAGATGAGTTTTTCTATAGAACACTAAGCAGACAGTGGTTTTGTCTAGAAAACAAAGGAAGACTATATGCAAAACATTTTAAAAGCTGCCATCAAGTGAGAAGTCATCAAAGAAACCTTGCTTGAACCATCTCAGAATGGCCTAGTGGCTGTGAATTACCTTCATGCCAGCTCCAGAGTGAAAATGTCTCTTCTTCTAGGGAGGTTCTCCTGCTGCCCTGGTGAGACCATATCTAGAATGCTGTGTCCAGGTTTGGGCTCCCCAGTTCAAGAGAGAGTCCAGTGGAAAGCAACAAGGATGACTGGGGGACTTGAACATTTAGGGGACACAGTCTTAAGCTGCAACAGGGGAAGTTTAGGCTCGAGGTGAGGAGAAAGTTCTTCACTGAGAGAGTGATTCGTCATTGGAATGGGCTGCCCGGGGAGGTGGTGGAGTCACCGTCCCTGGAGGTGTTCAAGAGCGGATTGGACGTGGCACTTGGTGCCATGGTCTAGTCATGGGCTCTGTGGTGACAGGTTGGACTCGATGATCTTCGAGGTCTCTTCCAACCTCAGCGATACTGTGATACTGTGATCTCTCCTATGAAGAAACACTGAGAGAACTGAGGCTGCATAGTGTTCAGACGGGAAGGCTGAGAGGAGATCTTATCAAGGTCTATAAATACCTGAGGGGTGGGTGTCAGCATGAAGCTGATGGTCTCTTTTTTGGTGGTGCCCAGTTAAGGCTCCCCCTTAACAAGAGGGAGAAACTTCTTTACAGTGAGGGTGATGGAACATTAGAATAGGCTGACTCAAGAGGTTGTGGAACCTCCTTCTCTGGGGACTTTCCAAACTCACCTGGATGCATTCCTGTGCAGCCTGCCCTAGGTGACCCTGCTTTGGCAGAGGGCTTGGACTGGATGATCTCCAGAGGTCCCTTCCAACCCCTAACATTCTGCAATTCTGTGTGATACTTACTGCAGTGCTCTCCATTGTTTTTCTGCAGATTGAACTAGGTTCAAACTGGAAACTGCTTCCTGAGAAGTGTCCTTCCTTTCAGAGATCAATAATCTATGGTATAGTAATTTGTACCTTCTTTTACATGGAGGGATTTAAGTGACAAGGCAGGTGACGGCTTCTGAAAGCTTTGTCTTCAACTTGGCTCAGGATGGACACTGGGACAATCCTTGCAAGATTCTTATGGAGGGGTGACACCTGCTGGACACGCACAAAAAACGGGCTGTCAAAAAAATCTGAACTCAAAAGCAGTGCCCCAGAGCTGAACACAGTACTCCAGGTGTGGTCTCCCCAGAGTAAACTGAAGGATCACACTTCTTGATGCAGCCCTGGATGTAAAAAAACCCAGAAATATTTTCTTTGCATTCACCTCTGTTTTTTACAGGACACTGTAAATATCATGTGGCCCAGGCTAGGATTCTCATATTTTCTTTTATCCTGTCCTGATTGAAGCAAAAGACGTAGTACTAAGAGCATCATGCATTGCCATTTACACCTGCCCAGATCGCTGCTTTGGGTTTACCGTTGCATACCAGTCCTGTGACTGTATCAGCTCAAATAGAAAAATCTTTAATAGAACTATTCTCCAAATGCAATTGAGCAAGAAGATCTGGCCCACAATAACCTCTCTTTCCAATACATTTATGCCAGTGGCTAATGACAGTAGATTCATGAGTAAGACACCAAGAGGGCCAATGGCATCCTGGCCTGCATCAGGAACAGTGTGGCCAGCAGGAGCAGGGAGGTCATTCTGCCCCTGTACACTGCACTGGTTAGGCCACACCTGGAGTCCTGTGTCCGGTTCTGGGCCCCTCAGTTTAGGAAAAATGTTGACTTGTGTCCAGAGAAGGGCAACAAAGCTGGGGAGGGGTTTGGAGCACAAGCCCTATGAGGAGAGGCTGAGGGAGCTGGGCTTGCTTAGCCTGGAGAAGAGGAGGCTCAGGGAGACCTTATATTGCTGTCTACAACTACCTGAAGGGAGGTTGTAGCCAGGTGGGGGTTGGTCTCTTCTCTCAGGCAACCAGTACCAGAACAAGAGAACACAGTCTCAAGCTGCACCAGGGGAAGTTTAGGCTGGATGTTAGGAAGAAGTTCTTTCACAGAGAGAGTGATTGGCCATTAGAATGGGCTGCCCAGGGAGCTGGTGGAGTCATCATCACTGGAAGTGTTTAAGAAGAGACTGGATGAGGCACTTGGTGCCATGGTTTAGTTGATTAGTTAGTGTTGGGTGATAGGTTGGACTTTGATCTCGAAGACCTTTTCCAACCTGGTTAATTCTATTCTATTCTATTCTTCTCCATTCCATTCCATTCCATGGCATTCCATTCCATTCCATTCCAGGCCCCTCCAGCAGTATCACCCTGTAAAAGTCTAAGAGACAATATGTTTGAATACTTTCAGCCAAGCTAATTCCTTCAGGTATTAAGAATTATTAAGGCTGGAAGGAATCTGTGAACTTTAGCAGGTAACAATCTCTAACACTTAACGAATGTTCTAGATGCAAGAGGTTCTGATACCTTGTAAAAAAACAGTAGATCACCTCTCCATTACTATACTTGCCACCAAAATAAAGCCACATCTACCATGATATGCAGAGGTACTTTGCTGCCTGAAACTAGATGCAAAGAAACAAAAGCAACAAAGCAAAGAATTACGTTTTTAAAACAGGTACAAATTATTCTGACTGCATGAAGAATAAAGTTGTTGACAGCAATACCCCTCCCTCCCAAAAAAACCCCAAAACCTTATCTTCTCACTTTTGCCTCCCATAAACCCTTTTGAATAGAAATATGCTTATGAAGAAATGGAGAAAAATCTATTCTGGATCAAACCTTTTGGTCTCAAATAGTCCAGCATTCTAAACCATGTCACTAGAATGGATCCATCCCTTTAGTTATTCATTCTTGCACATCTATGTCCTTCCTAACTCTAGTTGCATTGGAACTAAAGCAAGGATATAGTACCAAACATTCCCCCAAAAACCTTGTTTTCACACAGTTTGCAGTATGTGCAGTCAGCTGTAGAGTCAAAGTGGCATAAGAGGTATGTGAAGGTTCATAGAAAGCATGTCAGACTTTCAGGGGGATCAGGAGTTAATAAGCCCTAAATAGGCATTTTAAAAAAACAGTTGTTAATAATCAAGATCTCCTGAAGTTCACTCACTACAAGGAATTTGATTCAGAATATCCTAAGATCTATTTTTAAGACTAAGTCCTATTTGTTTCTCCCAGCTGCACACTTTCAGACCTTTAATTAGCCTTGTTAAACTAGTGATTGTTTATTTTGCTTGCAGCTATTTACTAAAATTAAACTTTATGCATGTATTTGAAACAAAGCCCTTCACAACATTAGTTCTAAGCCAAACAGATAAACAAAACAGTTGTCTGGTGGGGTTTTTTCCTGGGGAAAATGTAACTAAACTGCTGAATTTACTGCCTTTGGATCTTGTGAGTCATAGGCATTTAGAGATGTGTCCTGGTTTGAGTTAGAACAGAAACATGATACTTTTCCTGCACTGAGATACTGCTGTGAGAGATGGAGATCTGCAACCATGAATGCAATGAAATTAACAGCAGGTTTGCACACACAGTGGCTGCTGCTAGCAGTGGCAACACTGATGGGGAGAGTCAGCCCCAAGGGTTGGGTGCAGTCCAAGGGCACTGCTACATCTTGCGTGCTACCTTAGGCTGCAGGAAGGGAAAGGCTGCAGCTGAGGGAAGGAGAGGACAGGACGGGTGACCCTAAACTGATCAACAAGGGATTCCATCCCATGGACACCACATTCGGTATCCATTTTGCAGTGGAATTAATTCGTGGCAAGAAACCCAATGGTAAAGATTCTGCCACAAGAATATTACCTATAGAAGAAAATCTCATTACTGGGAAAACAAACTGGGGTGGGTTGAAATTTCCCCCAGCATAAAATTGCCAGACCAGCACAGCTGGAAGCAAGTGAAGCTGTGTTTACAAGCACACTACAATCTAGAAATATGGAATGCAATGAATATGTACAAAATACACAATATTTACATCCATTTACATTTCATAAACAACACTAGAGCCCCCTTGGACAAAACCAGGGATTACCAAAAGCTTCCCCCTCTTCCTCCCCTCCTTTCCCCCTGTAGACAGGACAAGGGAAAGAGAAGAGCAGAGCTTGTTAGTATTTAACCACAACAAATAACACAGTCAAGGTCAGCAAGCTAGCAGAAGCAACAGTTAGTAGCTGCCAGAGTGAAGAAAGCAAGAAGAGAGTCAGTGCACACAACTAACTTTATGTTATTAGTCAGACCAATAGAATTAGTTAGATCCTGTCATTATTTTTCTTTTGCATCCAGTGGTAATTTATTTGCATTCTACCACTTTCCTACTCAACCTGTGGAAAATTTTCCTAGGCACAGCCTAAAACTATCACAATGACAATCAAACAAACCAAAAAACCCCTAACCAACAAGCAAACCACTTGGAGGTAATACACTAATTTCCTGTCTGATTATTAATCATAAGAATTCTCTGCAACTAAACATTAGCAAAAGACAGCTCAGTGCCTCCCTTGCTCTTAGCTGCTAAGGCACAATGCACACTTCTCAAAATCTACACAAGAGTAAACAGGTAACAGGGCTGTTTATTCTGCCTACTAGCTGGGAAGAAGAGGCCAGACAGCTAAGCAGCAAAAATGTAATTCCTGGGCAGCTGACTGGTCACCGGTCAGACAAGGGTTCAGACCAAAGCCCATTGCTGCAGGTGATACTAAACTGAGAGTGACTGTGATTCCAACACCTCCCTGTGCAGCCTCTTCTAATGCCTGACCACATTTGCAGGGAAGGCATTTTTCCTGATATTCAACCTAAACCTCCCTCCATGCAACTTGAGGTGAGTTCCTCTTGTTTTATCACTCAGTGCAAGGAAAAATCAGACCAACATCCTCCTGGCTCCAGCCTCCTTCCAGCCTTTCAGGGAGTTGTAGAGAGCAATGAGGTCTCCCTTCAGCCTCTTCTTCTCCAAACTAAACAACCCCAGTTCCCTCGGCTGCTCCTCACCACACCTGTTCTCCAGACCCTGCACCAGCTTTGTTGCCCTTCTCTGGACACACTCCAGCACCTCAGTGTCCTTCTTGAAGTGATCTTGAGATAACAGCATGTGCCAATGTCATAAAGAAAATGTGAAAACCCACTTTTTTGAGGAAAGTCTGCTAGTGGCTATGTTTAAGTAAACAAATTGTGGAGGAGAGCAGGAGAAATCCATAGAGGCACAGAGACTTCATGGCCTTTTCATCAGCCCAGACAGTGGCCCATGGCCTGTGTAGGAATGATGGGTGAATTTCCATCTTTCTCCTGTATGATTAAAGCTGTACTGTCTATCTGCCTCATCATTTGCAGTTCTACTGATTGGCATTGTTTCCTTGAAGGAAGCCCAAAGCAAAATGCATGGAACAGAGCCAGTCTAATAACCAGGAAGAAGAGTTAATTATTATATTCTGAGATTAATAATCACAGAATGTTAGGGGTCGTGAAGGATCTCGAAAGATCATCTAGTCCAATCCCCCTGCCAGAGCAGGATCACTCAAAGTAGGTCACACAGGAACATGTCCAGGCAGGTTTTGAATGTCTCCAGAGAAGGGAACTCCACAACTTCTCTGGGCAGCCTGTTCCAGTGTTTTGTCACCCCCACAGTGAAAAAATTTTTCCTTACATTCATGTGGAACCTCCCATGCTCCAGCTTGTGCTCATTGCCCCTTGTCCTGCCACTGGACATCACTGAGAAGAGCCTGGCTCTGCCCTCCTGACACTTGCCCTTCACGTATTTAAAAACATTAATGAGGTCACCTCTCAGCCTCCTCTCCTCTTCTCCAGGCTAAAGAGACCCAGCTCACTCAGCCTTCATCGTAAGGCAGATGTTCCACTCTCTTCATCAGCTTTGTGGCTCTGCACCTGACTCTTCCAAGCAAAGCTGTTGTGCAGACAGGAGAACACAGAACCAGAATGAAGGAAATACCTGTGGTATAAATGGACACAAAATAATCCAATTACATGGAAATATAAATTACTTCTGGACAAGGAGAATGAAACAGTTGGAACTGGGAAGAAGAAACCTGGAAAGGGTAGTGACAGAGGGAGGAAAAAAAGATAGAACTGAATTATGTGAAGAGCATTTCCTGAGCCTGTGATCAAAAGTAACAAATGGAATGTCCTAGGCGCCACGCAGAGTACAGACACACCAGTCCCAGCCTCAGGAGGTTTGCAGTTGCCTTGTCAGGCAGGCAGATGGGCTTAAACAAAGAAACATGAGCTAGCTGGGAAAACAAGGCAACAATAAAACAAGAGTCTAGCTTAAAAGCAGCTACGCCTGTATGGGATGTGTTGGTAGTAGAGATGTGACTCACCAGCAATAAAACAAACTGTCTGCTTTTGTGATACCTATTCCACTTCAGGTCACAGGCAAGGCAGCAGAGAGTTGCACTGTACAGCTCAGCTGCAGAAGTAATCTGCTGAACAATTGGAAAGGAAGAATCAAAACAGCTAAAATGCTTTAATTTCCTAGCATTTGGTAAGGAAACAATAAGCATCCCCTCAGTTGAGACTTTTATATCAATCACAGAATCATAGAATCAATAAGGTTGGAAAAGACCTCAAAGATCATCAAGTCCAACCTGTCACCCAACACCTCATGACTACTAAACCATGGCTTCACAAGGCACTTCATACACTTAAATGTGACTCATCTTTCACTGGCAACGTGGTAGATGGGAAGCCACAGAGCAATTGATATTAACTTTATTGAGTATTTTTGTACTTTTTTTAGGGTGAAAATGATGAGCACTATTTATACATGGATTCTCTTCCACCAGCGGTTTTTGGTTTACTATTTCACTGGAGGAACTACAAATTGAAGATGGAAAGGCTGAGGGAGCTGGGATTGTTTAGCCTGGAGAAGAAGAGGCTCAGGGGAGACCTTATTGCTGTCTACAACTACCTGAAGGGAGGTTGCTGTCAGGTGGGGTTTGGTCTCTTCTCCCAGGCAACCAGCACAAGAACAAGAGGACACAGTCTCAAACTGTGCCAGGGGAAGTTTAGGCTTGAGGTGAGGAGAAAGTTCTTCACTGAGAGAGTCATTAGCCATTGGAATGTGCTGCCCAGGGAGGTGGTGGAGTCACCATCCCTGGAGGTGTTCAAAAGGGGATTGGACGTGGAACTTGATGCCATGGTTTAGTCATGAGGTCTGAGGTGACAGGTTGGACTTGATGATCTTTGAGGTCTCTTCCCACCTTGGTGATTCTGTGATTCTGTGAAAATACATTGTTCCCTATATAGACTAATAAGTTTTCTTTGTGCTTTCCAAAACAACACAAACTTATTCACAGTTACTTCTTATCGCTCAGAATGATTTGGTCATGACTTCACCAGTGATTCTTGGCACTTGCTGTTTTAATCACTCTAAACAAAGTCATCAGGGTTCTGGCCCAGAGAACATTAGACTTTATGTGTGCAGCTACTGACCCTTCAGTGTGAGGTCATCTCAGGCTCACGTATCAAGTAAAAGCCACTGTTGGCCTAGTCTCACCCTAACTTTTGCAACAAGAGATCACTGACTTCTGACTCATTTATCAGCTGCTGAAGATTTGTTTGTTTGTTTTCCCTTTTATTGTACCAAATGTTTCTTAGATGTCTGCAAGCTTTGTTTTCATTTTGTTTCTTTTTTTTCCCTGTAGAAGTGTTTCCCTGCAGAGCTTTCTGAAGCGCTCATCATCTTTTCTTTCTCAGATCTTTGTGTTTTGGGACACGAAATTCAAGTAGTGACCTATCTACTGACAGATGCAAGATATCACATTATTTGTAGCAGAGGGGGAAATGTGCCCAGAACCACAGATTTCTAAGAAATTCAGTGGCTTATTCCAGGAATAATATTCCTGATGTACACCGCTCTGAAGCCATGACCGCTGGGTGCTCTGTTTGCTCACATATGCTCACAGCATGGGCAGCAGTTCCACAAGCTATACATTACTAGATCCAGCCAGTTTGCCTGCTTACTAAGTTGTATTTTATGGCTTGCATCGAGCATAACTACATCTTGAAGAGCCATTGCTCCACATTTCTTTCATACCTGAAGTCAGTCAGATGTGGGGACAGTTCTCTCGCTGTGACATCCCGTTATGCCAATCAGTACTCACTAACAAAAGCTGAAGGTATTTCACCAAGCTTCTACATGAGAAAAAGAATGGTAGTTCAGTGACAACAGCAGCAACAACAAAAAAGGCAGAAGTAGATTAAAACAATCAGATACTTACATGTTTAGTGTTACAAAAACAGTGGGTGAAAGCCAGTTCATTAACTCATGAGTCCACAGTATCACCATGCAAGATACACTTGCCTGATAGATTAATTCAGACTGAGCCCAGTCCTAGAGATGAGGAAAGCTGACTTCTATTCCTGACTTCAGTGACTTCTATTCCTCCCAACTGCACCTTATAGACTGGGAATACCTGTACAATGTACCTGTGCTTTCTGAAGTGCTAAATAATACACTACCAACTCTCTCTATCTTAGGCTCATCCTCAAAAAGAATCATTTCAAACCATTGGCATTTCATTGCCTACTGTGTCTGGTAACAAAGTCACTTTAATAATGCACTGATCTTATTTTCTTGATGTTCTTTTAAAATACACAAAATTGGATTATTTCTTCCATCCACAGTCAGGGACGAGAAACCCAAAGAAAGCACTGTTTTGCACAGGAAGTTTACAGCAGAGTTTAAAGCTTAAGCGTGGCTTTCTGCCAAGCCACTGTTCTGAGTCTGAAACTCATAGGCATCCTTTCAACTTCCCATTTATAGTGAAAATTATAGCCTATTTACATACTTAGCATTTATAACAAATGAACTTGATCCTAGCCACAATTCTCTCTCCTATTCTGCCGTGACCACACAAACGGGGACAAAATGTTTCTGTTTGATTAAACCACATCGAGGAACACTCGAGCATAAATGACTGTGCTTCCTGACTTGCTCCAGTGGACTCTGTCTGTGCATAAAGGTGAAATCACATCTGATCTAATTTGCTTTGCCATTTAAACCCCTCATCTCACCTCCTCTGAAGGAGCAACTCTAAAAAAGCTGACCTGATTCTTCTCCTGTCCCACCCATTTATTTGCACAGGACCACAGATGATTCGTGCAGTCAACTGTTCTTTAAACACTCATTTAGAACAGCAGCAGCCAGTTCCATTCACCTACCTGAAGTGTAAGCAGGGGGAAAAAAAAAGTATGGCTTAGTATTTACTGAAGAAAATGCAACCAAAAAAAGACAAGTGATTCAAGGCTGGAATTTACCCAGCTAGAGCAAGGCACTTCAGCAGTCACACTATGTCTGTAGTAGTCTGCCACCAAGAACAGAGAACAGTAAGACCACATGGAAGTTAAAACTATGCATCACCATATGGTCGATTGGGAGTATCTAACTCTGACAAATACCTGAAGATTTCTACTTGTTTGCACTTTCAGAACATCCCCACAAATTAAATCAAACATAACCCATGTTCTGAGGAAATAGAATCATGGAACAGTAGGGGTTGGAAGGGACCTCTGGATGTCATCAAGTCCAAGCCCCCTGCCAAAGCAGAGTCACTTAGGGCAGGTCATACAAGCGGGTCTACAAGGAACATGTACAGGTGGATCTGGAAAGTCTCTAGAGAAGGGGACTCCACAACCTCTCTGGGCAGCCTGCTACAGGGCTCCATCACCCTCCCAGTAAAGAAGTTTTTCCTTATGTTGAAGTGGAACTTTCTGTGTTCCCACTTGTGTCTGTTGTCCCTCATCCTATCACACCACTGAAAAAAAGACTGGTCCCTTCTTCTTGACACCCACCCTTGGGATATTAATAAACATTAATAATATCTCCTCTTCTCCACTGTCACTTTCCTCTTTGAAACTGAGAGCTTACCCTCTGCACCGTAGGAATGCATTTGAAAGGAAAAGGTGGACCATGAGAAAGCTTTCTGATAGCAGGGATAAAAAATCCCTCATTTGCAAATTGCCTTTCCCCTGTAATCAAATTCCACATGAAGGCTGTCATTGGAATAAGATGACAGCCAATATCTCACACGAGAGAACTCTTTGTGGGAGTTTTGCCTGGACTCAAAACTCCAATGTCTCTCATCTACTGCCATCGCTTTGATTAGCTGTTTCTTTTCATCTCAGCTTCTGATGCTATCAAAGTCATGGCAGCAGGTAGTAAGAAAGGTAGGGGGCTTATGAGGAGGGGGTTGTCTGCTTGGTGTCATTTTAGATAGTCTTTGTTGACGTCAAAATATTTTTATCAGGGTAACTTGTGAGGGAATTGTCTGCTGAAAAACCACTGCTGCTCTCCGAAGTGTCTCAAACGGCTGAATGCCAGAAAGTGGGGGTGGAATGGGAGGAGTTCAGCTGGCAAAAATATGTGCCATGGAAAAAAATACTTTCAGTAAAACACTAAGCTTTTTTCTTCTTCTTGTCTCCTCTCTCTTCTCTTCTCCTCTCCTCTCTCTTCTCCTCTCTCCTCTCTCCTCCTCTCTCTCTCTCTCCTCTCTCCTCTCTCCTCTCTCCTCTCTCCTCTCTCCTCCTCTCTTCTCTCTCTCTCTCCTCCTCTCTCCTCTCTCCTCTCTCCTCCTCTCTCCTCCCTCCTCCTCTCTCCTCCCTCCTCCCTCCTCCTCTCTCCTCCCTCCCTCCCTCCTCCTCTCTCCTCCCCTCCTCCTCTCTCCTCCCTCCTCCTCCCTCCTCCCTCCTCCTCTCTCCTCCCTCCTCCTCCCTCCTCCCTCCTCCTCCCTCCTCCTCCCTCCTCCCTCCTCTCTCTCCTCCCTCCTCCCTCCTCTCTCCTCCCTCCTCTCTCCTCCCTCCTCCTCTCTCCTCCCTCCTCCTCTCTCCTCCCTCCTCCTCTCTCCTCCCTCCTCCTCTCTCCTCCCTCCTCCTCTCTCCTCCCTCCTCCTCTCCTCCCTCCTCCTCCTCCTCCCTCCTCCCCTCCTCCCCCTCCTCCCTCCTCCCCCTCCTCCCTCCTCCCCCCCTCCCTCCTCCCCCTCCTCCCTCCTCCCTCCTCCTCCCTCCTCCCCCTCCTCCCCCTCCTCCTCCCCCCCCCCTCCTCCTCCTCCTCCCTCCTCCTCCCTCCTCCCTCCTCCTCCCTCCTCCCTCCTCCTCCTCCTCCCTCCTCCTCTCTCCTCCCTCCTCCTCTCTCCTCCCTCCTCCCTCTCCTCCCTCCTCCTCTCTCCTCCCTCCTCCCTCCTCCTCCCCCTCCCTCCTCCTCCTCCCTCCTCCCTCCTCTCCTCCCTCCTCCTCCTCTCTCCTCCCTCCTCCCTCCTCCCTCCTCCTCTCTCTCCTCCCTCCTCCTCTCTCCTCCCTCCTCCTCTCTCCTCCCTCCTCCTCTCTCCTCCCTCCTCCTCTCTCCTCCCTCCTCCTCTCTCCTCCCTCCCCTCTCTCCTCCCTCCTCCTCTCTCCTCCTCCTCTCTCTCTCTCCTCCTCTCTCCTCCCTCCTCCTCTCTCCTCCTCCTCCCTCCTCTCTCTCCTCCCTCCTCCTCTCTCCTCCCTCCTCCTCTCTCCTCCCTCCTCCTCTCTCCTCCCCTCCTCCTCTCTCCTCCCTCCTCTCTCTCTCTTCTCCTCTCTTCCCTCTTCTTCTCTTTTCAGTTCAGTTCACTTTTTCTTTCATGGAAAAGTAGCCAGTGCTGTTTTTCATCCCCTGACCCCTTTGTAATGTCCTGAAGAACGCTCTTCTATGTGCTGAACTACACTTTTTGGCAAAGTGAAGAAGTTGGTCTCTCAAATATATATCCCCAGTCGAGATTATTTGTATTATAATAAAAGACTCGGGATGTTTGCAGCCCACATTGGTTCATGTCCAATGCATGTAACAGGAGGAGAAGTGTGGAGGACAGAGTTCTGCACACACATTCAAAGGGCAAGAAGTTTGTTTGCACTGAAACACTACAAAGTAACGTAGAGAACTGATTCGGGGGTCATTAGGTGCTTGGCTGTTGTGCTGTATGTGGATACTCACAAGCCTGTTGCAGACTACAGGGGGTGCATTAAGAAGAGCTGGCTAGCTCTGTTGCTGACGGCAGCTACCTGTCAGGCCCCTGCCTGTTTTCAAACCCTGAGAACAGAAAAAAAAAGGTCAGGAAATTCAACCAGCAGCTGAGAACTTAACTTGATATGCTGGCCTCCCCCAGATCAGGACCCAGGCTGTGACAGGGTTGGGTGTCTGTGACTTTGGAGCAGCCAACTGTGGTAGAAGAAAGGAAGTGAGGGAGGTCATGAACAATAGCAACTTCAAGGGAATGGCTAACATGCTCTTAATTCATACTCTGTCTTTCTGAAGTAACTTCCCAGAAATTGAAGTCCAGATTCCACCTATGAAAGAACTGAGTTTGCATTGTGCTTCAGCTACTC
This sequence comes from Picus viridis, assembly GCA_033816785.1. NCBI lineage: Eukaryota > Metazoa > Chordata > Aves > Piciformes > Picidae > Picus > Picus viridis. Next base: position 27,325,330 of record CM066574.1, read on the forward strand.
AGCCAATAAAGAGGGATAATATTACAGTAACTTACAGGAAACTCAGGATAATTCCAGCAATGTTTGGGAAAACCATAATAAGTGATGAAGAATCAGTAAATCAACCTGGAAGAGACCTCAAGAGATCATGGAGCTCAACTTAAGTGGTGAGAGAGATAATCTTAGTGCAAAGTTAATCAATTACCTCACTTCAAAAGCATACATCTGTGATCCTGAGCCGACAATGTGGCGGATAGCTTTCTACTCAATGCTTCTAAAAGCTCCTCAAAATTCAGATGGTATGTATTGGCTTCTAGTTTCAAACTTACTTTCCTCAGCTGACAAAAAGTGGAGTGCAACACCAGCTACACTGACAAATGGGAAACTCTTCTAGTAACATCATAGACAGCATTAGGAAAATCACAGAATCATAGAATCAATAAGGTTGGAAAAGACCTCAGAGATCATCAAGTCCAACCTGTCACCCAACACCTCATGACTACTAAACCATGGCACCAAGTGCCACGTCCAATCCCCTCTTGAACAAGTCCAGGGATGGTGACTCCAATGTCTCCCTGGGCAGCCCATTCCAATGGCTAACAACTCTCTCTGTGAAGAACTTTCTCCTCACCTCAAGCCTAAACTTCTCCTGGTGCAGCTTGAGATTGTGTCCTCTTGTTCTGGTGCTGGTTGCCTGGAAGAGACCAACCTCTGCCTGGCTACAACCTCCCTCCAGGTAGCTTTAGACAGCAAAAAGGTCTCTCCTGAGCCTTGTCTTCTCCAGGCTAAACAATCCCAGCTCCCTCAGCCTCTCCTCACAGGGCTTGTGCTCAAGGCCTCTCCCCAGCCTCGTTGCTCTTCTCTGGACATGTTCAAGAGTCTCAATGTCCTTCTTAAATTGAGGGGCCCAGAACTGGACACAGGACTCAAAGTGTGGCCTAAGCAGTACTGAGTACAGGGGCAGAATGACTTCCCTGCTCCTGCTGTCCACACTATTCCTGATGCAGGCCAGGATGCCATTGGCCTTCTTGGCCACCTGGGCACACTGCTGGCTCATGTTCAGCCAGCTGTCAATCAGTACCACCAGGTCCCTTTCTGCCTGGCAGCTCTCCAGCCACTCCGACCCCAGCCTGTAGCTCTGCATGGGGTTGCTGTGGCCAAAGTGCAGCACCCGGCACTTGGACTTGCTGAATGTCATCCTGTTGGACTCGGGGGATTTAACAAAAGACAGAAAGAAAAGAACACTTTCCTCTCAAATGCTGCCTGTATGGACTTCTGAAAAGTAAAATGTGGTTTCCTTGATTAAAAGGGAGGGGGAAAAAAAGAGGAAAGAAAAATAAACTTAAAGAAAATTGCATGAGAGTGAGTTAATTCCTTGCTTGGAGAGACCAATGAAGCCTTCCTTGAAACATAACTTCAATGCAGCTTACACAGCACCATCACGGTTTGTTTTTTTCCTGGGCAAAGAAGCTGCACATGACAAAAAGGCTGTTCTTTTTTGGTGGAAAAGTTATAATTTTTTAGATACATGTATTTTATGTCACTTCATATAAAATCACTATAAAATACAACTTTCTAAAAGAGCCCAATCATTCCCTTTTCCATCAACATCTTTACTGATGATCTGGATGAGGGCATTGAGTCCATCATCAGTAAATTTGCAGATGACACCAAGCTGGGGGCAGCAGTTGATTTGCTGGAGGGCAGAGAGGCTTTGCAGAGGGACCTCGACAGGCTGGACAGATGGGCAGAGTCCAATGGCATGAGATTTAACACATCCAAGTGCCGGGTTCTGCACATTGGCCACAACAACCCCAGGCAGTGCTACAGGCTGGGGTCAGAGTGGCTGGAGAGTGGCCAGGCAGAGAGGGACCTGGGGGTACTGGTTGATTGTAGGCTGAACATGAGCCTGCAGTGTGCCCAGGCAGCCAAGAAGGCCAATGGCATCCTGGCTTGCATCAGGAACAGTGTGGCCAGCAGGAGCAGGGAGGTCATTCTCCCCCTGTACACTGCACTGGTTAGGCCACACCTTGAGTACTGTGTCCAGTTCTGGGCCCCTCAGTTTAGGAAGGATGTTGACTTGCTGGAACGTGTCCAGAGAAGGGCAACAAAGCTGGTGAGGGGTTTGGAACACAAGCCCTATGAGGAAAGGCTGAGGGAGCTGGGGTTGCTTAGCCTGGAGAAGAGGAGACTGAGGGGTGACCTTATTGCTCTCTACAACTACCTGAAGGGAGGTTGTAGCCAGGCAGAGGTTGGCCTCTTCCCCCAGGCAGCCAGCACCAGAACAAGAGGACACAGTCTCAGGCTGCGCCAGGGCAGGTTTAGGCAGGATGTTAGGAAGAAGTTCTACACGGAGAGAGTGATTGCCCATTGGAATCGGCTACCCGTGGAGGTGGTGGAGTCACCTGCACTGGAGGTGTTCAGGAGAAGACTTGATGGGGTGCTTGGCTGTATGGTCTAGTTGTTGGGTGGGTTGGATTGTTTGATGGGTTGGACGCGATGATCTTGAAGGTCTCTTCCAACCTGGTGTATTGTATTGTATTATTGTATTGTATTATACCTCAAAAAAACCCAACCCAACCTACAGCTAACCTTCAACATAAATTGTGAACCAGTCCAGTGGTCCAGATCTCACAGTCTATTATGCTGTCCACAGCTTTGCTCACTTGCTTACTGCTTTGCACTGCCCAGCTCCTTTAAATCTTCTCTCACTTGTACTGTTGGACAATTCTTCTGCAGAGTGCAAAGCCTGGATAGCAGATTCCAAATCCACAGGTAAAATTTGTTGGCACCACAGGCCAGATCCACAGGGATATTTGTACATGTAACTTTTTTTTCAGTGACATCAGAGTGGGGGGAAAAAAAGGACAATTGAGTTTTTGATGGTCAGAGCTCACTGAAATATCATTTAAAGATGCATTTTGAAATGTGTGCATCACTGAAGCAGTTTCAGGCCTGTCTAATTCAAATTCAGTTTCCCAGAACTGTTTAGGTTAGAAAAGACCTTTGAGATCATCGAGTCCCAGGCTGAAGGAGGGCTCAAGGGGTTTGCATACCAAAGGACTGCTTTGTTTGTATTGTTTGTCGGTATGCACAAGATACACAAAGCTTCACATAAAATTTGCAGGTTTGACTACCAACCAGCTGATGAACCTTAACTGGGAACATCCACAGTATCCAAACTCTGTGTTCTGCCAAATATACATTTGAATTATACAAATCATCAATATGCAAACCAGCTGAAACTTCTGAAGAGAGTTCAAAGTACTCCCAAGGACCCCTATTGCCTCCCATCAGTCTCAGAACCCTGCTGGTTAGACACATTAAATGCTTGGATTCTTTCTAATGTTTTGTTTTAAAGATTTTTATCTGTTTGACTCACTGACAGTACCTAGTTGGTGTTGTCATCCTCAGTCACAAGGGCCTTAGGCTGAAGAAGAATTGCATGTCTTATAACAGCTGTCTTGGGGTTTTTACAGATTCTTGTGTCTAGGCCTGAAGTTTCAAGTCAGCTCTTTGCACAACTTGAAAAGTTTGCCTAGTCAGTCGCCTTTGTTAAACTTCCTCGCTGGTTTCTGTCCTGCACATCACACAGAAGTGTCCCTTTTCACCTCTGCTATGTTTTGCTGAATGTCAGAGGTCATGAATTCAAATACTTGCATTGCTTGCTTCATGGAAGAAGACAAAAACATGTCTTCTTCTAAGCCACTCATTCAAATTCAGATTCTTAGAATCACAGAATCTTTGCTGTTGGAGAAGATCTCCAAGATCACTGAGTCCAGCCACTAGCTAATTTCACCTAAAGCACATCCCTCAAGCACCACACCTCTGTGTCTTTGAAACAGCTCCAGGAATGGGGATTCCACCACCTCCCTGAGAAGCCTATTAGAGTCTTTGAGAACCCTTCCAGTGAAGCAGCTTCTTTTCATCTCCAACCTAAGCCTCCCTCGGTGCAACCTGAGGCCATTTCCTCTCCTCCTATCACTTGCTCCTAGGGGGAAGAGACCAGTCCCCACCTCCCTTTCAGGGAGGTATAGAGAGGCAGAAGGTCTCCCCTCAGCCTTCTTTTTTTCCAGGCTAAACACCCCCACATCCCTCAGCTGCTCCTCACAAGACCTGCTCTCCGGACATTTGCTTCATTTCCTGTCTACTCCCCTTTTAAAGGTCATTTCATTGTTTATTATTAACTCTAGGTCTACAATTTCCTCCTGAATGCATGTATTTGGACAGCATGCCAGAGGAAAAGTATGGATAGCATTTCCTTAGTACAGATAGTAACAGTATGGACAGTAACTTGTAAGCTGTCTTAGCTGACATCAGAAGTATCTTCCCTTACCAAGAGCACTTTGCACTTCATAATCAATCAATTGTAAGCTGGTTTTCTGCTGTTAGTAAGTATTATCCCTAGTATATTGCTATGGTTCGTGCTTCATCACTAAGTAGCCACACATGCAACTAATTTTTCACAACAGTTTTCTTCCTTGGAAGAACCTCACTTTTGAAAGACCTCATTTTCAATACCTCAAGTCTAGCCAGAAACATGAATTTGCAAATAGATGAGACCAGACTAGAATAGAATAGAATAGAATTAACCAGGTTGGAAACGACCTTTGAGATCATCAAGTCCAACCTATCACCCAACACTATCCAATCAACTAAACCATGACACCAAGCACCCCATCCAGTCTCTTCCTAAACACCTCCAGTGATGGTGGCTCCACCACCTCCCTGGGCAGCACATTCCAATGGCCAATCACTCTTCCTGTGAAGAGCTGAGCCTTGAAATCCCTCAACAAATACCATGCCCTGACTATCAATCCAAGCTGCCTGAGAAGGTGAGGTAGAGAGAAGCTGGGAAGTGTTCAGTGTCAGTTTCAGCTGACAGCCCTGTGTATCCAGACAATCACAAACCAGCAAGAGAGAAGTAAAAGGAAGAGCACACCAAACCAAACTCCATTCATGGATAGCATAAAGAAGGATAAGGGAAAACTCCACTGCCAGAGATCAGCATCTGACAGGGTATAATCCACCCAGGCATGGCCTTGCCTACAGTCACATAAATCAGGGGATGAAAGCCCTGAAGTTTGGATCTTGGGAATCACCTCTCCAGTGCTACACCTTGCCAGCTTGGAAGCCCTTCCCCTTTGATCAGAACATGGGACAGGGACACTTCCTTAGGATTAAGAGCCCTTCCCTGGAGGGGCAAGAGAATACTTAGCATGCTGGGAGTTTGTAACCCAACCCCAGGTGATTAACTAGCACAGCATAGAATGTTTAGCACACTTTTTAGGTTGCTATACTATATTCTTGATTTTAAGTTGCTGTCAAGCATTCTGCCACTGGATCTGTGAAGACCTCAGATAGTGACACGTCAGATCGGTGAGTGAAGTTCAGATTCATCATTTCCTTGCAGTTACATCTGTGAGTGAAGCTCAAAGCAGCTGATTCCTTGAACCCTGCAGTCTAGTTCTGACATAAACAGCAAGGGAAAACAGAGGCAAAGGCTTGGAAAAACTTCACCTTGTACTTGGCCTGCTTGGGGCTGAGCTGGTACTGGCGCAGTATTTCCTTGAGGCTGTTCACAAACTTACTTCCTGCTCTGGGACATCAGAAGGAGGAGTTTAATTCTCACAATTTTTCATATGTCTTTTTAATGAATTACAGCTGGCTGTGCTCAAAATACACACATCCTTACATATTTACCTGTCACCCCAGCAGCTGTAAGTCAATCTGTACTTCACTAAATGCCTTCTATTGACATTTTTCATTGTGTCCAAAACACAGGACCAGTTGATGTTTGTTTTTCCCACAACATGCATCCTTGTTTCTCTCCCAGCTAACTTAAGGCATTAACAGCGTCTGGGAGTAATAAACCTGAATCTAAGATTTGTTTGTAAACAATCAGATGGAAAACAGCTCATTTCCCTTTCCAGTATATTCTCTACTGCCACTACAATGTGTTAAACTTTTTAGAGTGTTTATTTACAACACAACCAGAAACTATTTGTATTCAAATACTTAACAAAGAATGTGGCAAAACTTCGACTAATGTTACCTCAGGGGGGAAAGAATTACTTGTGGTCTTGACCTTGAGAAGCATCAGGAAGTTTGTTAAAATCTGCTGAGCTCTCAGGAGAGCTAGAGCCTGTCTCAGCTCTCTCCTGTGGGGTTCTGCCAGCACCAGTCACAAGGCTCCACTCTGTACACACAGGGCAAGGGTTATCAGTGAAGTACAATACCATTATTTTTGTCAAGCTCTCCTTCCTAGAAGCAGGAGTATGAAATAAGGTTCAAGATAGAATCAGAGAACCATTTTGGCTGGAGAAGACTTTTAAGATCATAGAATCATCTGGACTGGAAGGGACCTGTAAAGGTCATCTAGTCCAACCCCCTGCAGTGAGTAGGGACATCCTCAACTAGATCAGGTTGCCCATCAGAGCCCCATCAACCATCACCTTGAATACCTCCAGGGATGGGGCCTCAACCACCTCTCCGGGCAACCTGCTCCAGTGCTCAACCACGCTAGCTGTAAATAACTTTTCCCTAACATCCAGCCTTAATCTACTCTTCTATAATTCAAACCCATTGCCCCTCATCCTATCACTGCAGGCCTTCATAAACAGTCCCTCTCCAGCCTTCCTGCAGGCCCCCTTGAAGTCTCCCCAGAGCCTTCTCTTCTCCAGGCTGATCACTAGTTACCCACTATGAAAAGGCAACATCAGTAGCACCACTCAACTAATTGTTTTAAAGTCTCTGTGGATAGGAGCAATACAGAACAAAGAACTTAATCTTCAAGCTCAGATCTCAAGGATCCTGGGGAAGGGCACCATTGGAAGAATGCACTCAGCATCACCAAATGTTCTGGAGCAAATCTGCAAATCAGCTCCTCTTCAGTGGACCTCAGCCAGTTTAAATTCAGATGAGTATTTGCCCCAGTTAAGAGTTTGGTTAATACCATAGGCAGTGTTCTTGCCAAAGCACACTTGCACAGGACCATCACTTTTCTAGCAAAACAGCATTTCTGTGGAAAAGGGAGCACACAACAAAACTGATTTTAAGAAGTTAGGAGGCATTATACCTTCTGTTTACAAGTAGCCAGCAAGACCAACTCTGTTACTTAAAACCGAGAAACATTTGACAACAATTATAATTGCCACAGACAACCCTGACCCAGTTCAAACTGACAGATGAAAACCGGTGTCCCTCACAATTGCATTCTGCTCACTCTGGCACAACTGAAAAATCTTCTCACAGAAACATTAAAAGTTTGTCCAAATCCTCCAGATGCTTCACTTGATCACAGAGTTCTTTCCTCTGTGTACAAAGTCAGGTTCAAGTAAGAAGGAAAAAAGGGGAAGGGGGGAGAAAAGGAAGGGGGAAGGGGGGGAAAAAGAAGGGGGAAGGGGGGAAAAAGAAGGGGGAAGGGGGAAAAGAAGGGGGAAGGGGGGAAAGGGGGAGAAGGGGGGAGAAGGGGGGGGAGAAGGGGGGAGAAGGGGGGGGAGAAGGGGGGAGAAGGGGGGAGAAAGGGGGGGGGAGAAAGGGGGGAGAAAGGGGGGGAGAAAGGGGGGAGAAAGGGGGGGGAGAAAGGGGGGAGAAAGGGGGGGAGAAAGGGGGGGAGAAAGGGGGGAGAAAGGGGGGAGAAAGGGGGGGGGGAGAAAGGGGGGAGAAAGGGGGGGAGAAAGGGGGGGAGAAAGGGGGGAGAAAGGGGGGAGAAAGGGGGGAGAAAGGGGGGAGAAAGGGGGAGAAAGGGGGGAGAAAGGGGGGAGAAAGGGGGGGAGAAAGGGGAGCTTCCAGATGGAAGTGTAAGAAGAGACAGCTCTAATACATCAGAGTTCAAAGACGGGGGTTACAAAAACCTGCTTGCACAACTGGGAGGAGGCATTGCAGTTTCACCATTTCAGCATCAGTGTAAGACCTAGGAGGAGGCCTTCTATTTTTTCTCCCTCATAATCACATCTTATCATTTCTGGATGTTCTCACAGCAAAGAGATAAAGCAAAAAAACCCAAAAAAACCAAAGCAAACAAATAAAATAACCAAAGAAAGCAAACAAAAAAGACCCCAAACAAATCACGCCACAAATCCCATACAGGGACAAATAACAAATGTTTGGCTAGGGAACAGTGCTTAATAGCAGATTTCACTTCATTTCATCTAAGACTTCGGATTCTTTAGCTTCAATCTTCCAACCAGTGTTGGGGCAAAATCATGTTTTTAGAGTTTTGACTACCCAGGGAACATGCCATTTCATAATTGGCCTCTAAGTGCACAACAGAATGCAACTCTTTTCCAGACAGGAAATTTCAGAATGACACTGTGCTCAAATGTTTCTAGGAATTAACTGACAAGGGGTTATTTATTGAACAACTGCAAAACTCATTCTGAAATGAGCTACAGCCGTGTCTTCAAGGAAACAAACCTCTGTATGGCAAGGGTGTGCTGGCGAAGAGTCAGATGCAGTCCAGGGCAGAGGTTAGTGATACAGCAGGTGTGGGTTGGAAGGGACCTCTGGAGATCATCCAGTCCAACCCCCTGCAAGAAGAGGGTCACCCACAGCAGGTTGTCCAGGCTCAAAATGCCCAGGTGGATTTTGAATCTCTCCAGAGAAGGAGACCGGAAAGTTTTCTCCAGGGCTCCAGCACCTTCTCAGGAAAGTTTTTTTCCTTGTGTTTAGATGGAATTTAATGGGGTTTGGTTTGTGCCTGTTGCCCCTTGTCCTACCACTTGGCATCGCTGAAGAGTCTGGCCCCGTCCTCTTGACCTCCATCCTTAAGATACTGATAAGATCTCCTCTCAGTCTGGTCTTCTCCAGGCCAAACAGCCTCAGGTCTTTCAGACTCATCTCTTCACAGAAGTGCTCCAATAACTTCATTCTCTCTGTAGCCCAATTCTCTGAGTCTTTCCTTCAATCCCCTAATCATCTTTCTAGCCCTTTGCTGTACCATCTCAAGCAGTTCCCTGCCCTTCTTGAACTGGGGAGCCCAAAACTGTAACCAGGACTCCAGATGTGGCTCCACTAGTGCAGAGTAGAAGGGCAGGAGAACCTCCCTCCACCTGCTGGTCACACTCTTCTTGATGTACCCCAGGAGTGCACTGACTTTCTTGCCCACAAAAGAACACTGCTGGCTCATGGGGAACTTGTCCACCATCACTTCCAGGTCCCTCTCCTGAGAGCAGCTTTCCAGTTGGTAGCTTCTCACTTGTACTTCTCACCTATACTTCTCACCTGCTGCAGGGAGTTATTCCTCCCCAGGTGCAGGACCCCACACTTGAGCCTTTCTCTAATTCCTCATATTCCCCTCTGGAAACTTACGGGTTGGACCATGAGCAGCTGGAAGGATGTGCAATAAGCCAGCAGAAAGGCCACAGCAAGGGCACAGAGGTACAACTCCCCTGAGCTCTTTGTGCCCCACTCCAATAGGTTTCTAGACCACATTCAGAGCACGACTCTTCATTGCTCACATCCACCAAAACCACCTCTATCATTTCATGCATAGTAGAAACCAGGTGGTACCATAAATTTAAACACCACAGCTACAACTTCAGAATGCAATAAAGCTGAATGAATTACACTGGTCAAAAGGGCCATCTCCACCAAGGACACTGGCAGACACAACAAGTCATTTTCTGTGGAACAACACGTGGGCACGTCTCTGTGTAATACTCTGTGCAACCTCAACTAGCTGAATTGCATCCAGAAAACTCCAGTTGTCCAGGGTCAGGGCTGGGCCAGCCATTAAGGAAGTGCCAGATGTTCTCTGTGACCCCCTCTGCTTCCCAAAAGGAATAGGAGGGGAATAAGGAAGAGAAGCTGATGGGCTGGGAAAGAAACTAAACCAGCTTTAGTGAAAGCTATAATAATAAAATGAAATAGCTACAAATAGAAACAAACCAATATTGACCCCAACACCTGATGACAATTAGTCACTGTCCCCTACTGGTGCTGTGGGCAGGCACTGGGGAAGTCCCAGACTGGACTCAGCAGCAGATGAGAACCAAGTTCAGCAGCTGGAATCTGAAACTGAATCCAGGAACTCATGGATTGAGATTGAAGGCAAAAGGGACAGAGTCCTCTGTGGACACCAGCCACTGAAGAAGAGAACTTGATCCTGGTGATCACTCAGCTTGATCCTGAAGATGGTGTTCATGGGATGGAATCCCTCGGTGGTCAGTTTAAAGTCAGTTGTCTACTCCTGTCCTCCCAGCAGCTTCAGCCTTTCCCTTCCTGCAGCCCAAGGTGCCACACAAGGCATAGCAGTGCTCTGGGTCTGCGCTCAACCCTGGCTGCTAATCCTCCTCACCAGCACTGTCACGGCTAGCAGCAGACGCTGTGTGTGCAAACCTACCCCGAGCTGCAGAAAGTGCTAGCCCTGGGCAGACACTGAGCTGGGAACTCACAGCGCGGAGCAGTCAGTGCTGCTCTGGCTCACAGCAGGACAATTGAAGGGAGTAAGTTTTACAGTCCCCAGCAGGTCTCAGGCGCTGTCCAATCCTGCCATCTGCTGGGCAGAAATTTTCAGCTGTCATCCTGGCAAAAACGAAATAAACCGAACGAAAACAACGGGGGAGGAATTGTCCACATTCATTTCCCAGCACTGCACCAGGCTTTTCAAAAATTATTGCAAAAATAGTCCAACCTTTGGCTTATTATCCAGAATTCTCTCCCCATGTCAGCAAAGCCCTGGACCAGAAGCACTGCCCGCCCACCCATATACCTTAAGAGGTTGTAGAAGAGCTGTATTTTGCTTTAAAGCCCAGCTGCTGGAGTCATGTCCTCACAAAAGCCTTCTCTGGTTTTATTTTTGCCAACATATTTCCAGACTTCATACTTAGAGAAACATTTAGCAGATTATAGTATCACAGTGTCAGTCAGGGTTGAAAGGGACCACAAGGATCATCTAGTTCCAACCCCCCTGCCATGAGCAGGGACACCCCACACTAGAGCAGGCTGGCCAGAGCCTCATCCAGCCTGGGCTTAAACACCTCCAGGGACGGGGCCTCAACCACCTCCCTGGACAACCCATTCCAGGGCTTCACCACTCTCATGGTGAAGAACCTCCTCCTCATGTCCAGCCTGAATCTCCCCACCTCCAGCTTCATTCCATTCCCCCTAGTCCTATCACTACCTGAGATCCTGAGAAGTCCCTCCCCAGCCTTCCTGTAGGCCCCCTTCAGATACTGGAAGGCCACAATGAGGTCACCTCGGAGCCTTCTCTTCTCCAGACTGAACAGCCCCAACTCCTTCAGTCTGTCCTCACAGGAGAGGTGCTCCAGCCCTCTGATCATCCTCGTGGCCCTTCTCTGGACACCTTTCAGCACCTCCATATCCCTCTTGTAATAGGGGCTCCAGAACTGAACGCAGTACTCCAGGTGGGGTCTCACCAGATGATAGTTTGTTTGTTTTCAAGTATGAATGTGTGATCTTAAGGAGAAAAAATCACCAATAATTGTTCTAAGAAAATATTCCTTTTCTTTTGAAACATTAATAGATATAGTTACGCACAACACATCTTCTCATGGTATATATTCCTGTTTAGATCCAGTCTTTACCAAGTCTGGTATGAAACCATGACCCCCAGCACCCCATCTCAGACTCTCTGCAACACCTCCAGAGATGGGGATTCCAACCACTTCCCTGGGGAGTCTGTTCCAGTGTTTGAGAGCCCTTTCAGACTGAGTGTTTCACTAACACTTTGGGTTTGGGAGGGGTGGCGGGGTTGGGTCCTTTTTTGTTGGCGAGTTATGTTCTTGTCATGAAACCATGCAGCTTGCCACGGGACAAGCTGAGTAGCTTCAGGCCCAAGGTCACTCACAATCAGTAGGTGTTTGTGCCAAATGAACATCCACCAAGCTGCTGCCAAAGAGCTGAAGGAAAGAGGTTATGAAGATCAGACGGCCCTGTTTTGGCTGGAACTGAGGAAGCAGAAGTCAAGCAACAGAAACATCCAACTTAAAAGCAGCTTTTGAGGGCCAGGATGCCTCAATACACTAATGAGGGAAATTAAGCACATACTAAACAGACATGACTGTGCCCCTCAACATTCCTCCCAAATCATGCTAAACATCACCTAGAAGGCAAGGACAGGCTGAGCTGGGGTATAAAACCCATAAAAGAGACCCCTCAAGGTGCTGCCTCTGGCATCAAGCAGTGTGTGTGCTGTTAGCACTGGTATCAGGGTCAGCAATAGGGGTGCAGAGTGGGCCAGCACCACCATCAGCTGCAGCTGAGACCAGGGGAGACAACAGAGACAAGGCCTCTCACTGGGCTGCGCTGCTTTTCCTCCACCCAAGGCAGGGACACCTTTCTGGGTGAGAACTGCACCTTCAACACACGGCTGAACTTTTGCTGCACTCCTGTTCTCTCTGAGCCACAGCAAAGTTTGTGTCTCTGACTGTGTCAGGTGTGACCCAGGATCTATCACCCTGAGAGCACCTTGCAGCCAGTGCCTTTATCACCAGCAAACCCCAACCTGTTGTGTCTGTCCTGTTGCTGGGAACAATTAAACCCTTTGTTTGCTTTAACATTCTGAGCTGTGTCACACCAAGTCCTTACTGATGCCCTGAAAAGTGGAGGCAAAAGTTAATTTTGCCAAAGAGTTCCAGCAAGAGTCCTGGGCTCTGTGACAGGCAGTCACCAGGGTCTTACCCTCAGTGTGACAGCTAGGAAAAACAAACCAGATGACTGGGTAGTGACTCAGTAGCTCTGGCATTCCAACTACAGGAACTCCTGAAGTGTGCCACAGCTCAATAACCAGCTGCATGCTCTGTTACAGGCTCTCCAGCAGATGGAAGTGAAGTTCATCTTTTGGATCATTCAAAAGAAATTGAATGGTCCTCGGTGCTGTTCTGACACAAGTGGAGGGGAACAAAGGAGAGATGCTTCCCATCCTCATGAGAAATGCTGTGAATGAGAAAATTTTACTTCAGTGAAAATGTGTATAAATATGAACTGTGAGGTCATCAAGACACTTCAGGTTCTAGTGACAGTCATTAGAGGGACCAATAAGGCACTATTTAATCCTGAGAATGCAAAATGTAATCATGTTCTGGTTCCTTATTCGCATGTTTCATGCACATATAGGAACACAAGAGAATACCTTCTTTGTGAGGAAAGGCTGAGGGAGCTGGATCTCCTCAGCTTGGAGAAGTCTGAGGGGTGACCTCATTGATGTTTGTAAATACATGAAGGGTGAGTGTCAGGAAGATGGAGGCAGGCTCATCTCAGTGGTGTCCAGTGGTAGGACAAGGGGCAATTGGGTGCCAGCTGGACCATAGGAGGTTCCATGTAAACACAAGCAGATAGAAAGCCCCCATGAAGAGAAAGTGTCATCTCCAAATGGGCATTTTTTCTTCTGTACAGGAGGAAGTTGTCACTACCCATAACTCACCTTCATTTGTTCTCCACGCTGGACTGAATACAGGTTTTGCTGTGAGGGGTTCGTCTGCTGACCTTGGCAAGACAACTTGTGCAGGTTTCTGCCTGTTCACGTGAGGCACTTCATCCACCTTTCCCAAGCCCTCACACGTGTTCTGTAAGGGTATCTTCGAGGGTAAGGAGGGGTTTCTTTCCCCACCTCCTTATGCCTTCCGATGCTGCCTTTCTCTGGCACAAAGCAGGTCCAGAACTTGCTTCTACAAAGCTGACACCAACCTGACCTGCAGATTGCACAGGGAGCAGAATGCTGCTCCACTGACCAATCTCCTGCTCACACTCCAATATTCCTCAGTCTGCCCGCCTGCTCCTGCAGCTCAGACACCAAGCAGAGCGGTTCAACTCGGTCACACCTCCCATTGCAAAGATTGCAACAATTTTCCTCCTTTGGGAATAGTCCTTCACACATCCCACCCAGAAACCCAGCTGGCCACGTGCTTGGAAACAGGAGTGCTGTCCATGTGGTGGCAGTGGTTCTGCCAGGTGCTAGAAGCTCAGGTGAAGCACCTGTTTCTGCTGGGGGTCACCGTGCTGCCTCCTGCCTGCTCATTCCCTGGGAAACAGCTTGTCTGGTGCTCATCAGCTGGGCTGAGTAGGCTCTGTCTGGCCTGGTCAGCAGGCCAGGGGTTAGTTGCTTGGCAAATACCCCTGTTCAGGAAACCCCTGACTTACCCACCTGTGTCCTGCCCCTGCTGACTGTTGTGAGGAGTCACCAATGGAGAGGCAGAAACCCAGCAAAACAGCTCCCTCAGGCTGCTCAGCCATCCTCCACCGTGGGCTGTGCCACTGGGAGGTGTACCACTGCACTACAGAACAGGAGGACACAGTCTCAAGCTGCACCAGGGGAGGTTCAGGCTGGCTGTTAGGAAGAAATTCTTCACAGAAAAGAGTGATTGGCCATTGGAATGGACTGCCCAGGGAGGTGGAGGAGTCAGCACCACTGGAGGTGTTCAAAAAGAGCCTGGATGAGGCACTTAGTGCCATGGTTTAGTTGATTAGCTGGTTTTGGGTGATTGATAGGTTGGACTCGATCTCAAAGGTCTTTTCCAACTTGGCTAATTCTGTGTTCTGTAAGCTGCTAACAAGCTGCGTAAGATGAACTGGGTGGGCACATTACTTTGCCTTTGTTTTCTTTGAGCATGGGTGTGTAAGAAAATATGCTCACTTTTAGCTACATTCACTGCTCTTGGGCTACACTACAGCTGTCAGCTGACAGTAGGTCAGAGCAGGAGTAGACAATAAAGCAAAAGAATCAGCACCTCCTCTACTGAGCTTTGTTGGTTGCAAGTATTTGACAGCAGAGCATGCAGCCAGGGCATGCCCTGTGCAGGTGACCAGAAATCCCAGGGACAAAGCCACCCCTCTGCAGGCTCCTCTGGAACATCCAACTCCAGGGCAGAGCTGACAGCAACATGATGTGGAAATTGAAGCCAAGTCCTCACTGCACAGTGTGGGCATCCTGTAAACAGCCCCATAAACAATGCTACTGACACTTAGTCTTATCACAGGCCCCGTGCTGCTTTGCTTCGTGTTCCCAAAAGCATCTGGAGTGGGCCAACAACTGGAACCCCAGATATCAGTTTGAAAAATAAGCACATTTCCAACCCTGAGCAACTCCTGAAGATCTACAGCCAAAAATCCCAAACAACATAAAGCAATTCTTGGGACATCCTCCTGACTTCTTGAGGCTTTGTAATTTCCCAGTTCAAGGTCAGCATTTCTTTTTGTCAGTAATGCAATTCTTTTGTATTTTCCTTGATGGCCTATTTAGACTTTCCACTGTATTTTTGAAAGTATTTTCCATTTCTTTTCCTATATTACTGCTATTGTGTCAACCTAAATGTAAGGCAAATGAAGTCTTAAGCTACCAAGGCTTTTAATAGAGTAGAAATAGGAAGAAACATTGATGGTACTGGAGAAAAAAAACCAACAATCACAAAGCAATCAAACAAACAGGTTACCTCCCCATACTCTCCCTTTTCACCACAGCCCCCCACTTCCCATGTCTGTTTCTCTGTGTATGGACAGCAGCCAAGTTTCCGCAGCGGTTTGAGGGCACAGAGCCTCATAAGCTCACACACTTCACAAAAATCACAGAATGGAGACGTTTGGAAGTGGCCTCTGGAGGTCATCCACTCCAACCTGCCTGCTAAAACAGGGTTACCTGGAGCAGGCTGCCTAGGCAACCCAGGCAGGTTTTGAAAATATCCAGAGGAGACTTCACAACCTCTCTGGGCAGCCTCACAGGAAAGAATTTGTTCATCTTGGGTGGAAACTCCTGGGTTCCACTTTGTGCCCGCTGCCCCCCGTCTGGTTGCATCCTCTTGCTATTGCCCCTTTAGCTATCGATGAGCATTGAGAAGATCCTTCTGTCTCCTCTAGGCTAAACAGACCAAGACCTCACAGCCTCTTCTCCTCTGAGAGATGATGCCCTCTGTTGGACTCTGTGTCAAAAGAAGGCAACAGTCCTGGTTTGACATCCCTTCCAGCCACATGCGCTGCAAATCCCTTTGCAGTTACTCATCAAGATCTTTGCATTCCCCAGCAGCTCCCATTGGCCCTCTTGGCAGCCTGCCAGACTTGTTAAGTCTCCTGCACACCTCCTGTTTCTGACCTCATGATCCTGAGAACTTCTTTAGCTGTTTGCCCAGTTTTCTCTGCACGCACTGCCTGATGCAGTTCATGCCTATTGTAAGCCCTGTGCTAGATACCAACAGCAGGAGAAGAGGAGGGGTTTACTCTGCCTATCTGGTGGGCCAAGGTTTCCTGCTCCAAGTGTTTGCTAATACAAATAGGTTAAAAAAAAAAAAAAAAAAATTGAAAATCACAAGGCAGCAGCTTATGCCCCTTCAAATGAGTCTGGCTGTTCACTTCACAGTCCCCCCAAAGAAATAACTGACAGAGTGAAAAAGAACAAGACTCTGCACCCTCTCAAAGATAAAAACATAAAGGCTGAGTACTGAGTTGTTCAGGTCTGCCAAAGGAAGACTGAGGGACACAAGGGGGGGTGGTGTCAGACCTCTTGCTATAAATACCTCTGGAAGAAAACAGTTATTCATGCTAAGGGACAATGCTGGCGTTAGCACAACTGCATATAAACCAGCTGTGAATACACTTAGGATGAAGACTGAAGGCAGATTTTCATCTACTGGAGCAAAGAACTCGCTGAGCAGCCTCCAAATAGGAGCAAATAGTAGCACACGTGCATCCAAATTCCGGAACAAGAGTCTAAGAGGGGACTGGACTCTGACACAGAAGATCTATTTGACTGCTACATCTTTGTCATCTGTTCCACACTATTGCTCATTCCAATAAAAGATGAATACTTCTAGTGAGTAACTCTTGCATGTTACACCCATGCTTAAGCCTCAGGATGGCCTGTGGTGCTGAACCCCAGCCAAGCACACTGAATGCAAGCTTCCTGCCTCTAGAAAAGGCATCACCAGGCCATGCCAGAGTTTATCAGCCCCAGACATCATCTCAAGCAAGCATGCACAAGTCAACTTTCTCTGGGTGGCTGACACACAGATTTTGCACTCAGAGAGCTATTTCAGCCAGGGGATAGGTTTCTCACCCCCATCATTCTCCTCTGGGAAGTTTTTCTAATGTAGTCCCTGCAGAGGCAGTTCAGCAGGTACAGACATCTCAGGAAGTGGTATCTGTGTATTCATTCTTTTTACGCTGAAATAGCCAGTGCAGGCTGTGACAGTTTCAGGCTATACCTTTAAAAGTTAGCTGTAGAGTTCAAGCAGAAGAGTGGGGAAGTATAAACAATTCACAATTGGGTGCAAAAAGGAAAAGAAAAGATTCTTCTAAACAAATTTCATTGGCCAGATGTGCGAAGGGGACAGCAGACACCTTTCCCACATTCATTCCTTTCCTTTCTCTTGGCTGCTCTAGTCTCCTTCACTGGAGAAGGATCTTATCTGCTAACCCTGAGATAAGAATACTAGCAATGCTTTGAGCTAACAGCACTCCTAACTTCTTTCTCTTTCCTTCTAATTAAACACAGAAAGTGGGGGGGAAGGTAGGGGAGAGCTGGAGCAGTTCCCCCGCTCCTTTTGGGATCCCATTAGGGGTTCAGGGTGGTTTCTGTGCTGTTTTCTGATTGTAAAGACCTGTATAATATTGCAAGTACTGTGTATCTGTACACAGTCATTGCACACCACTGTAGAGTGCAGTTATTGCTTGCAAATAAAGCTTCCATTCGCTTTCCCGAGCGAGCCGAGCTTCTGGTAATGTGGTGGTGAATCCCCAAACCATTGCATTACACAGGCAAAAGGTGCTTTGACACCATTACAACCACAAATGAACTAGCAAACTCCCGTGATTTAACTGGGCCTGAGCCCTGTGAAGTCAACCCCTTGAATCACAGAATCAATAAGGTTGGAAAAGACCTCAAAGATCATCAAGTCCAACCTGCTACCCAACACCTCCTGACTGCTAAACCATGGCACCAAGTGCCACGTCCTAATCCCTTCCTGAACACCTCCAGGGAGGGTCACTCCACCACCTCCCCAGGCAGCACATTCCAATGGCCAATTCCCCTTTCTGTGAAGTTCTCCTCACCTCAAGCCTAAACTTCCCCTGGCACGGCTGCTTGCTTACCAACATACCTGCACAGAGCTGGTTTGGATGCCATAATCTTTTCCTTTTCCTCTTCAGTGCCAAGGAAAAGAGATGAAAGTGAGAGCCCCCGCTTCAGCCCCTGAGCTATTCTTACCTCACCAAGGTGGTTTTGCTCGCTGGCTTGGTGCTCTTCTCTCTGAACAGACTGCCCGGTAACACCGCACCGTGACATTTGACATTCATCATTTTATTATCATGTGAATTAGAGGCCGTGTCTGAAGAGCAGAGACAATGACTATACATGGGATTTATAGAACATTCATTTACATAACGGGGATCTTTCAAAGCTTCTTTACACAGTTTCAAGGCAAAAAAAAAAAAAAACAAAACAAAAAAAAAAAAAACCAACCAAAATAAATCTTCACTAGTAGGTAAATCCAAGAAGGAAACATTGAATTTTTAATTATACTGCTGGATACAGGGAAACCATTTAATTAACAACATGGCTTTTAGCATTTTTGTGGGTTAACACTGTACGATTATAGTAGTACATTTACTAAGCAGGTTAATAGGAGTCTGGCTAAATACATGTGTCATCTTGCTGCCCTCAGTTACAAAACTGCATATACACATCTACCAAAAACCTTGAAGGAAAGTGCTGTATTAACTATTTAGCCTCGTGTTTGCCATGGACATCAGTCTGGTGGGTGTCTTTCTACACGCTACGAAATGGTACATACCGAACTATTTTGCTTTGTGTGTCTCTCTTAATTCGTTAAAAAGCAAAAGCATGTGGCAATATAACATCCAAAAGGAATGCAGAACAGAAAACTTCCCTTAGAAACAGGACAACTTCTTTTTCCCCTCCCCCCCCGCTTACCAAGTGGAACTGAACTCCCAAGATACACTGGGAATGTCAGCATCCGATTCCTTATGCCCTGGACTTCAGCAGGCCTTGAGAAAGCACAAGGAATAAATGTAAGGCCCTGAATGGAAACGGTAATACATGGGAAAAGACAAGACTATCTTCAGCCCAAAGGCCAACACTTGGTGTCTAACAAAGAGACACTAAAAATTTAAGTATCATCTACAGAAGTGAAAAAATATAGTAAAAAACCCTTCCTCATTTCAATGCTCACAACACATCAGATTTAAATCATCTAACTGAGATTTAAATCTAACTGAAATGTCAGCTGAAGCAATTCAATGGGCTCCAACTGGCTGACTAGATTAGGCAACTTCTAGATTAGGGAACTTCTCCTCTTATGTTTCCAAAGGATCAAAGCTCCTAGCAGGAAGAACTGCACTCTTTTTTGGATGGTACTTGAAGACCCTTTAAGCAGTATACCTCTGTGTCAGAAGAACAGAATTATTTAGTACAAATCAGAGGCACTTGCCTTCATTGCTTCAACGGTAGCTAGCACACCTTGGATTGCTTCACCCTTCCACACACATCCAACGCCCACTGCTACTAACACACCACTTCCTCATCCAAGTACATTAAACTTCCAATCTTTCTTCTCTCTCCTCTTCTCCCTGTCCCCATGTCCCGCCCCCACCCCCACCCCTTTTAAAAAGTATAAGGTCATTTATATAAAATTCAGTTACACAAACAATTCAGTAACACCTTGGCTATGGCCACTGAATAAGCTTTCCATGGTCCCAGTATGATAGGAAATAGGAATAGATCTGCTAACAAGTAATAGTTCATAATAGACAAATGTAGCTCTAATTGATGAAACCTTAACATACAGCCCGACTAGAGTTTCCCATTCCATTTAACCATTATTTAGTAGAGTGGATAAAAAGGATTAAATCCTCCAAGTGCACACAGTTCCTAGTCATTCCAGTGCCTCACTCACTGGCATGCTGAATTCAGCATGTCATTTTATTCCTCAGATTATTAACATCATAGTGACAGACACACATCAGAAAGAGGGAGGCAAAGAAAACTGCTCAGCCCTGTCAAACTGAAACTGCTTTGTTATCATCAACTCCAGTATGGGGGTCTAGTACCGATTGGTTTGGAGCGAGTAGGAATTACACAGCAGACCTCAGCAGTTTGCTCTGCTTGTGAAGGTTTCCACTGCCACTTCCTGCATCAGTGTCCTGTAATGCTAACTAGTACTTTGTCAGGTGTTAAAGACAATCATGTGTTCAGCAAGGTACAGAGATATGCACAATTGGGAGGGGTTGGAGAAATCATCCCATAAATGCCTGCAAGAACTGGGACAGAGCTAACAAAATCAATTCCATTCCCTTTTGGATTTCCTGACTCAAGGCATAATTTAAAAGGCATTATGAATCAAAAATACAGATAAAAAAATACAACAATTAAAAAAAGAAATGCCTACAACTCCACTAAAAAGGAGTCCAAAAGAATGCATAAACGTAATGGTGTTTTAGGTGGGGGGAACAAATGTTGCTAGCAAGACAGTAAGTATGAGAGGCAGGAAATGGGAAACATCTTGTCACTGTAAGACAAAAGCCAAACTATGAGTCTACTGTGTGTAACAAGGCACAGGCTAGTCACACTTTTACTTATGCAAAATAGTGCTCAACCATGGTCTAGTTTGAGAATATCTGCAAGACATACCAAGATCTGAGAACTACTATAAATAATCTGACACAGGTAAAAATATATAAATTATAAAATTTTCTTCTTTGCTTTTCCCTCATTTTTTAATCTTTCCATCATTAAAATACAGAATCTTAGTTCTCTGTATAAAACAAAAATGATACAAAACCCCCCAACTACAGGCTAGAGTTCCACACAACCTTTTTTGTTTGTTCCACCACCTCTTCCTTATTTTTCAAACTACACCAGCCCAGCCTTCTAAACACTAAATACAGAGCAATGTCCCTGAAAATTCCACATTGCCACTTCTTTCTCACAAGAAGTCAACTTGCACAAACCTCCTCTTCACATACACCTCCCCCTTTCTCCACTCAGTTCCCAAAGAGAAGAGCAAATAGTCTTCCACAGACCATTATTTTCTTCAGAGCATGTTGGCAAGGCCTATAGCTACCATTGATGCAATTAAGGCAAGTGTCTTTGTGAAGGTTATACAGAACATTTTCTGCACA
Organism: Picus viridis; assembly: GCA_033816785.1. Lineage (NCBI taxonomy): Eukaryota > Metazoa > Chordata > Aves > Piciformes > Picidae > Picus > Picus viridis. Next base: position 27,346,396 of record CM066574.1, read on the forward strand.
AAGAAAGTAGCACAGCCTAGTGAGTGCTTCTGCTCCAATAAATGATGAGAAACAGCATGTGAAAAGACATCAGAAACCCTTCAGGAGAAAAGCTTCCAATTTATGCTTCATTCAGGTGTGGGCTACATGGGCCTGGGTGGCACCCAGCTTCTTTTGTTTTGTCCTCTGATATAAAAATCAAAGAAATGCTTTGTTAAGTCAGAGGCATCTTCAAAGGAAAGGCTGAACTCTTGCAAACACAATGCAGATGACTGTCCTCTGCTTTCCTTCTTGGGAATGACAAGGTTCAGACGCTGCTGCTGAAAAGGCTTTCTCCCTCTCAAAGTGCTTCCCTTCAGTTACATCGCTGAAGAACGCTGAGACAAGGGGGAAAGGCATCAGATCTTCTTCTGAGATCCAATCATGACCTTTGATACAAAGTTCACAATAGCACTGGCAGGTTGCTCTGGATCATGCTCTGCAAATAGGTGGCACACGTTGTCTGTGGCGCTGCCTTGCTTCCTGGCAACAAACCCAAACACTCTGCAAGGACAACAGCAGCACTGTGTCAGAGAACAGGCATTGCCTCATTTCACACAGCAGAAAACACACAGCTGAAACCAAAAGCACAGACCAGACTTCAGCTGCTAAACACAGTGGTCCAGATGCCCCAGCCAACTCAGGACCTCCTGAGTGGCTCAGCATGGACAGAATCCTCCTTCCATTCTGTCTGTATTGCATCCCATACTGCTTCCTTTCAGAGACATGCTATTGACCCTGGGGACATACTCAGCCTGACTGAAGACAGGTTTTGGGGGCCACACATCTTAGTGAACAGAGTACTTGAAACAGGACTTAAACTATCTATTTCTTTTTCTTTTAGAAAGTAGTGCCTGAGCTCTCTCTGGTTTGGCTTTTTCTTTTGGTGATGTGGGGACAATGACTTTTGCCTTCAAAAGAAACCACTTTATAATGCACCAGTAATGACAGATTTACATTACATGCCTGTACTACCAGGGAGTGTTTACACCCATGTGTCCAGTCTAAGTGACACAAATGACACAAGCTATCAGCCTACATTGCACAAGTAAGCTTGTGTCAGTGTTGCTGCATAAGTGGAACACAAAACTGAGTAGCAAATGGCTCAGTTTTCATTTCTGAAACATCAGCCAAATCACTGATCTGCAGTCCAAATAAACCAGGCTAGCTCTGGCTCTGCACGTCATATAATTAGGCCCTGACTTGAAGAGGTGCAGATGAAGTAATTCAAGTCTAATTACAGCGAGCAGAGAGACTTTTGTCTCTGAACAGCTGCTTTTCCTTCCACACCGCTGACCAAGGTAATTTAGAACACTAAGAAATGGATGATACCTCTAAAACATTCAGTCAAAAGAAATGCAGACAGGTGCCACTTACTTTGCAGAAAGGCCATCTTTCATCCACCTTGTTGTCCATCAAGCAAGCAGTAAAAAAAACAAAAAAGAGAAAGAAAAACAAAACCAAAACAGGGAATGAAGAAATAAAAATGAAATCTACATTAGTTTTGTGTGTTTTCTTTAGACCAACAATATAAACAACATATGAGAAACACTGCTTGTCTTCCTTACTTTCTATCCTGTGGATCCAAAGCACAGAAAATAACAGTGTTGACCGGGTAGTGTCGCCGAAAAAAGAGTCTGCAAAGGAAGAAATAAAACTAGTGTTAGGAACAGTTCAGATGCTTGAAGTTTTGAACAACAAACAGCCCTGAAATACAAATCATGTTTGCTCTAAATTTAATAATAACAATATATTCTTTTTGCTATCCCCAAGTGGTTTTTGAATGCCACCTGAGCTGATCCAACCAAGGAAATCCATACTTAGAAGGGTAACGTCAAGTTTTTGAATCACAAAACCCCCTGACCCTCAAGCTAAGAAAAAGAACTAGAAGTATGAAATGTAAGTTTTCTGAGAGCTGTCCCTTTAGATACACCAATGGGAAGTGCAACTTCATGGAACTCAGAAAGGATGTGATACAGTTTAAAAATACATGCACTCCTGAGCATTACAGCTGAAGGTTTTGCCCTTGATCTGCTATAAATGCTTGCAGATCCCACGGCAATTAATCTGGCACTTCTATTTTTTTAACCTATACTGAATGCCTGTTTTCCCTCTTTTGCTATTTTTGGTAACAGCCTTAATAGCCATTTGGTACAAAGTAATTAGAAATTAACTTTTTATCATAGTATCTCACAGGCTATTCAAAGCACTATTACAAATAGTGGAGATAGTGTCTGCTTAGGCCAACTCTATTCAGTGATCCTGGTGAAAGACACCCTGAAGATTCATTATTTAACTTTCAAATGCTGCCAAAGTAATTTCCTTTCCCCTTTTTATAAGGAAGGACACCTAAAAAAAGGTGTTGTGACAAAGTGACTTTACAGAGGTAGAAGCTGCATGTGGAAGTAATGTCCACAGCGCAGAACATTTATCCTCCAGTACTGCTGACAGCTGACACTGTCACCATCATTCTTCAGACAACCCTGTCACCCTCTGAGACAGAGACTGCAGAATGTAACCGGAACAATCAAATCAAGAGTAGCCAACACTTGTTGGAGACAAAGTGGGATATTCCCTTCCCATCCCTCTCATTCTTACTTTCTTTGATTATCAGTCAACGTGATTCCCTGTGCAGACACCTTGAAATGGACAACAGTTGAGATGGGAGAAGGGTCTTGCATCAACGTCATGCTCAAAGCTTTCTGCACTGCCTGGTAGCCGGTGAGGGACTCCATCTCCACTGAATTCAGGTACCAAACGTTACACGCTGTAATGAGAGTGGGCAAAGATTTTCAGAGGTCATTACCCAACAGCAAGACAACAGCTATCTTCTCAGCAAAACCAAACCAAAGGTACATTTGCCACCTTAGTAAAGCAAAGGGGGAAGGACAACAGCAAACCACCAAACTTTCTACCTGTGCCTCACTTGGTCCCACTCTTGCTTTGTAGTTCAAGACTATATTTTTGGAGGTGCTAGGCCTTTGTTTTAATACCTTTACATTGCAGCCAATGACTGTGTTTGTCTGTTACCCACAGATCCTGGCATTTAAATAAATACAAGACAGCAGCCGAGAGGCCACTCATAGGTATTACACCAGCAAAGGCATTCCTGAGGGGACAGCATGGGGACAGCTTGCTTTTAAGTTCAATTACAGCAGCCAGTAAGAAAATACACATTTTGGAACCATGGGTTCATGTATTTTACACTTTCAAATGGTATTTAAAGAAAACCATTCACTTGTTAGACAAGACAAGAATGTTTTCACCTCATAAAGAACGACTTACTGCAAAACTCACTTCTCATTAATTCCACAGTGGTTTCTACATTTAGCAGCTTTAGGGCAAACAAAACAACTTCCACACTGAGAAAAACTGCTGACTTACCTATCTTTAGGTCTAGTCTTTACCTCAGCACATGTTTGTTTTTAAAAGCCCTAGTCTTCTGGAGGTATTAACAGCTTCTGAAGTATCTCTATAAAACAGAAACTCGCTGGTTTCTAAGGTAGTTAATTTTTATAACTGGTCTCAAAATCTGCAGTGAGCATTAAAAAATGCAGCATTATACAGCAGTACTATAGAACTGTACAGCACTACATGGTAGCAGTGCCATGTAACATTATGCAGTATTAATTACCATCATTAGATAGTACTACTAGAATTATTTGTAGAACCCTAGAATCATTGTGGTTGGAAAAGACCTTTAAGGTCATTGAGTCCAACCAATATCTCGTTCGACCAAGTCTGCTGCCAACCCGTGTTCCTCAGTACCACGTCTTTACCCCTCTGAAACACATCTAGAGATGGGTATTCAGCCACCTCCCTGGGAAGCCTGTTCCAGTGTTTGAGAACCTTTTCAGTGAAGAAGTTACTTTTACTATCCAACCTAAACCTCCCGTGGTGCGACTTGAGGCCATTTCCTCTTGTCCTATCCCTTGTTGCCAGGAAGAAGTGGTATAAGTCATTTGTAATGTACTTCTAAAATTGTTTTTCATATGGAAAGCCCTTCTTAGTTGCCATCTAGAGCATGAGAAACATCTGCAGCTAAACACTGGCACCAACAGACTTTTTCTTTTGCTTTTAGGCTGGGAATGTGCTCTGTGGAGAAGGCTTAGTCCCTTGACTGTGTTAGCGGTAACAGATAAGAAAACCTGGGAATTATTTGGTGTAGAAAATGTTGCCATGAGGAAGGTTAATAAAGCAAGGTGTGCTCCAGAGGAAAGTCACTTCTTTGTGCAGTTTCTAGTCATCAACTGTTACTCTCTAAGAAGGAAAGGATTTCTGGTCAGCTTCTGAATTTAGCTAATGACTGTGAATGCTCATTAGGTTTTTCAGACAGCTATTATTAAGCAATCATTCCAGGAAAATTTTCTTTTTACTTGTGGAGCAGGAGGAGGGTGGGGTAGAGCAATGCAGGGAAGAAGTGCATCTGCTTTGACTAAACTGCAGGTGCTCACACAAGCTCAGACACTTGGAAAAGCAGCAATTCACATGTTTCAGGTCTGCACCTCAGCATGGGAACCTCACAACTTGAACGTTGTTATGACTGCAAAGGGACCTCCGAAACACGGAGAATCAGTGGGAAATGATGTATTAAGGGCAAAATCCCTCTAAGAATCTCTCCCAGCTTATTTATATATATTCAGGTTCCAAATCCTTCTTTAAAAACAGAAAAACAGGGATAAAAACAGTACTAAGTTCCACAAATGACCTACGAGGTGACAGACTCCATAGGGAGTTACCTGACTCCTGCCCCAACTGAAGTAAACAGTGTTTTTTTCTTTGAACAGCATTGCCTGAGTGAGAAGACACCAACACATGCTCCTTTTGCTGGGTTTTCAAGAGGGAAAGTTCTTTAAAAATAAAATCCATTCTGCTTGCTTTGTTCCCCATTGGCCACAACAAGCACCACCAGTGCTGGCTGCCAGAGAGGCCAACATGTGCTCACTGCTGGCACAGCGTCGCAAAGGCTTGCAGTTGCCTCAGCCACACATTCCTGCCTGATGACAACACTCCAAGTGGTACTTCACATTTTTAAGTCAAAGCAGATTGCTGCACAAGCAAGGAGCAACATTCTCTCCAGAGACGCTCAGCTTGGCAGCTGCCCTAAAATGGGTGACTGCAATGAGTCATAGTGTTCACAGCAAGGCAGGTCTAGCCACAACACTTCTGCTTGTGGCTCCAGTGGTGCCAAAAGAGAGTGGCAGATGTAGCATACTCTCCTGCTCCAACATGACTAATCAGATGGACAACTCACGGGAAAATTCACAGCAGCTTGAGGACCAAGAATCATGGAAGGGCATGGACAGGACACCCTGGACATGTGCACTGTACAGGTGAATTACACAGTGGCTGAGTTCTTACTAAGGCTAGCTCTGATACTGTGAAGTGGCACTCAGAACACCATGTCCAGAGCACTAGGACACCACCACACATTTTCAGACAGGCCGCTCCACCAGTTGTTGTTGGCTCAAGCTGCACACAAAGACAGCAGATCAGCAGCTATTGGAGAGCAATATAGATGGTACCAATGTAGAGCATCACACTATTTGGAGGCAACCTTGTCAGGCTGCTTCTGTCACAGAAATGCATTCATGGTAATATGTTCCTGGGGAGAAAAGCTGCCCAGTAGAAGATGACCTGGGGGTGTTCATTGACAGCCAGATGAAGACGGGTCAGTGGGTTCCCAGGTGGCCAAGAAGGCACACAGGATCATGGCCTGGATCAGCAACAGTGTGGTTAGCAGGACCAAGGAAGTGGTCTTCCTCCTGGATCACCACTGGTGAGGCCACACCTTGAGTACTGGGTTCAGTTTCAGATCTCTCACTCCAAGAAGGACATTGAGGTCTCCCCTGAGCCTCAACTTCTCCAGGCTAAACAACCCCAGCTCAATCAGCCTCTCCTCATAGACCTCTCCTCGAGACCTCTCCGCAGCTTCTTTGTCCTTCTCTGGACACATTCAAGAGTCTCAATGTCCTTCTTAAATTGAGGGGCCCAGAACTAGATACAGTACTCAAGGTGTGGCCTAACCAGTGCTGAGTACAGGGGCTTTCAACATCCTTCGGTCCAGCCTCTTCCATCCTTTCAACATACAAAATCTGGCAAAAGTCAAATGCAAGGAAAAAGTTGAACAGACCTGCACCCTGCTTGAGAAGCTCCGCTGCCGAGTTTGCAGCAGTTTGTGGAGAGGTTTCTGCTATCTCCTCCAAGGGATCTGAAAACACAAAACATTGTCCATGACTGTCCATGTCCTGTTTGGATTTGGTTTGACAAATCAACACACAGAGTCATGCATGAGTTTAGCATTTGTACCAGACAACTCTTTGCCAAAAACATGAAACAATCTTGTACCTGCAACTAGATTAATCAATGTGGGGTTTGTGTTGCATCAGGTTTTTTTAGCCTCCAGTGCTGCTGCAGGGATGCTCAGCCTTGATTTCCTGACAGTAAAAGACATAGCTACATAGCTTGTATGTCATGTTAAAACAACACAGGCAGCTGTGTTGTTCATTACAACCTCAACATCTTTTACACAGCACAATTATCTCATTTAATGTGTATAATTCACACTAACTTAGGTGCAAAGACTTTGTGTTTCTATGAAGAAATGAATGAACTGCATTTTGATTCCAAAGATGACAGAATAATCCTTCTTTCATACCTGTGTAGAAAACAAACCTCTCAACTATTCAGACAGCAGTGTACCGATAGCAGCCAGCCTTCATCTCCTCTCTTAAAATTAGTGATAATACTCTCCATTGTGTTGCTTCAGCTATATAAATGCTTGTAAAACAGCTCATCTGCTGCATTTAATGTGATGCTTGCTGTCTTTGAATCATTCAAATGAAAGAGCAGCAATGTGACGAATATCACATGCTCATCTACACAAATGCTACAAACCTGCCACGTGCTGCACCCAGAATCATTAATCACAGAAGATCTTGAAATGCATGACTCATCAGATTCAAAAAGAAACCCAAAATAAAGTTTCATTGTGGTATGTTTATTGGGGTCAAAGCAAATGTTTCAGATCTGCACCTCTACCAGAACAGAAGGAGCTTTCCATTTTAGGTGAGGAGGATAAGGATAACAAGCCCACCAAGCATACTGGTTTGCCATATAAAGAGATCTCTGGCCACAATCACCAGAACATCTTTTTGTGCTAAAATGGTTTCATTAATGTATTCATATAATTCAAATTGTATGTTTGAACACTGACATATGGCCTTTAACAGAAGTGTAAGGAGTTCAGTAGAAAACCACAGGCATGTTTAAGATTTCAGGAACACATGTGGTGTTTACTTCATTGTGGGAGAGTAAGAGACAACTGAACTGTGGGGCAGGAACAGCTACATTTTGCTGTTTTCCTAGAGTGGTTTATGAAATCACCAAAACCAAAATGAGAATTACAGTCCCATCATGCAACACAGGCTATGTGACCTTTTACTTAAACAACACTGGGACCTGGGGAAGTTGGTATTTCCTTCCTGCCAGTGTCACTCTCAAAGCACCTTCTACTCTTTACCTATTTTGCCTTCCCTGAGGCACTTTTGCCACTCAGACCTAAATGAGTGCTTACATCTAACCATACATGGGCATAATGTCATGTCTGAGAAATACAATTCTCTTTCTCCACACTAGATTACTACACAGCTTTCCACAAGGCATCACTATTTATGACTGCAACATCACAGTACTGGTCTTCTCACAACCACAGCTTGGGTAAGAGCCATCAGCAGTACTGGAGAACCCCTCGAATGAAAACACAGCTTCCTTCCCTGTCAGTTCTTGCTTAGATCTCCACTTGTGACACGTTCACCAGCCTTCAGACACTGGCACTTTGAAGCAGCACTTGGATGAGCGTATCTCTACTGTACTTTAACAAGCATACCTCTGTCTGGGATGAGAAGCTTGCAGGGCAATGCCAGTGGTGTGATGGAATGCTGGTACACCAGAGCTGTCAAACTACCTGTGGTGAGAAGAGTAACAAGATATGCACAGTTAACTTGGTGGACAAGAATAATGCTTATCAGGCATTCTGGCACCCAAGTATTTTAAAGACCAAGTGGCCTCCCCCTGCCCTTTAAAAAAAAATAATCCTCTTGGCACCTAAGCCCAGATGTTCTGTCAGCTTTAGGGTATTTGTGTTTCCCAGCACTGTCCCAGTTGGAGGCATTCAAACTCACTAATCACAACCGTATGCTCCCTTTCCCTGCTCCAATTCTCAATGGCTTAGCTTTACATGATGAAAGCACAGAAATGACAAACCCAGTATGGAGGTCAGTGAATTCCTTCAATGCTCTTAAATTCTGCTACAGTAAATGTAGGGAAATCTTACACAAGTACAGTAAGAGCAGAAGGGGTCAATGCTATGTGATGAGGTAAAGAAAGAGCAAGGAGCTCTCCCTCTACACAGCAGTGATATATGTAGCACTTTCTATTCAATCCTCCTTTTCTATTCAGTCACTTTTGAGATTTGGGCTTGGCTTAATTACAATAATAAAACATCAGTCATCCTGGGTGTCAGCAAGCCTGGCCATGCTCTGACGAGTGAGGACAGTGTAACCATCAGTCTGTACAAAAAAACATCCCTCAATGCTGTTTACTAACAAATATAGAACGCTGCAACCAGGCACTTGGAGAAAAATCACAGCTAGCAAAACACAACCTCACTGCTGCTCACAACCCACCCCATGAAATGCTCCAGGTGTGGGACTGAGTGGCTAGAAACCTGCCTGGTAGAAAAGAAGCTGTGAGCGCTGACTGACAGCAGCTGAAGATGAGCCAGTGTGTGTCCAGATGGCCAGGAAGGCCAACAGCATCCTGGCCTGGATCAGGAATATTGTGGCCAGCAGAACTAGAACAGGAATTGTGCCCTAGTGCTCAGCACTGGTGAGGCTGCACCTCAAATACTGACTTTAGTATTGGGGCCTTCACTACAAAAAGGACATTGAGGGAATGTCCACAGCAGGGCAACAAAGCTGGTGAAGGGTCTGGAGAACAGGTCTGGTGAGGAAGTGGCTGAGGTAACTGGGTTTGTTTAGTCTGGAGAAAGAGGCTGAGGAAGACCTTCTAGCTCTCTATGACTCCCTGAAAGGAGGCTGTAGTGAGGCAGGTGTTGGCCTCTTCTCCCAATAGTGATAAGAGGAGAGGAAATAGCCTCAAGTTGCACCAAGGGAGTTTAGTATGGATATTAGGAAAAATTTCTTTCCTGCAAGAGTGGTCAACCATTGGAACAGGCTGCCCAGGGAGGTGGAGTCACTGTTCCTGGAGGTGTCCAAGAAACATGTGGACATGGCACTTTGGGACAGGGTTTAATGGCCATAGTGATGTTAGGTTGACAGTTAGACCTGATGATCTTAGAGGTCTTTTCCAACTGAAACAATTCCATGATTCTAAGAAAGCTGGGGAGGGGGACTGTCTATAAGTGTTTATAGCAATAGGACAAGGGGCAACGCTTTTAAACTAGAGAAGGGAAGACTTAGATTGGACATTAGGAAGTTCTTTACTGTGAGAGTGGTGGAACATTGGAACAGGCTGACCAAGGAGGTGGTTGAAGCCCCATCCCTGCAGACATCCATGGTGAGGCTTGATCACCTCTAGAGGTCCTTTCCAACTGAGTGCACTGTGTGATTCAGTAACAGTCATCCAGCTCAGCCCTCTGAGCAGCATTGGTAGTGGTAGACAAGCTTGGTCACTTCAAGCCTGGTCACGTGCATCTATGCCTTGCACATATACTTAAGGTATATAAACGATCATCTTAGAAAGTGTTATAGAAATCATCAGGACCTGAGCAAAACATTCTCTCATTTGCACACCATCCAAGTCTACAAAAGAGCCCTGGCAAAAGCAAACTGTTTCCATTTTCTGCCTCCCTGTGACTCACAGCACTTACCAAAATATGGTTCGTTTGGGCATCCTTTCAAGCGTACCCCCTTGTGAGTGCATTCAATCAGAAAATGCCTTACAAGTTCATTTGACAAATCTCCAGCTGTGTTGGAAAAGAAAAAGAAACCTCATGAAGAAAAGCTGTGAACAAACCAACAGGCTCACAGATTAGCAGGTCTTTATGAAGCAGTTTTCCACATTATCACCAAATGTTTTAAATACAGCCTGCAAAGGATACATCAGACCTGCCCTGCTGCAAGGTTAAGAGCTGCAGCACCAAGGCCATTTTGCACAAAACCAAATAAGCAAAGAGCTCACTTCAGACACAGAGAGGGAAGAGGGTTATAATGCTAAGAGACTGGCATCCAAATACACACCGGGTGTCCAAAATGTGTGGTCCCAACTACAGATATGAAAAGTGAATTGTTAGAAATTCTGATGAACTTAAGAGAATCATAGAATCATGCAGCTTGGAAGGGACCTTTAAGGGTCATCCATAGCCCACCCACCCTTAGAGTCAGCAAAATTATCAACTAGTTATAATTTTTCTACAAATTAACAGCATTAAAAAGAAAGTAGTTTCAAATCAAAAATTCTAGCAAAACCTGGGGGGAAAAAAATATATATTTGGACAACTTAAAATCCATACTAAAGTGAGAAGTGAAAAACTCACTTCAATAAACTGCAGAGTTTTGGTCCAAAAACATTCATGGGAAAATTCCCAGGCAAAACTTGCCTGTCAGAAAAACTTGTATCCACTGTGACAAAGGAGTGAAAGTGTGATAAAACACTTCAATCTCTAGGGACAGTTCTGCTGGCAGAACTCTGCCTCCCAGATTAAAACAACAGAAGACTGAGCTACACAAAGGTCTCTCAGTGAGCTTTAGACATTTAAAAACTTTTAAGTCTTTGTTCCTGAAAGCAAACAATTACATGATACACTCAGGTTTTACTAGACTTTTAAAGGCAGCTTTTATCTCTCAGGAATCTAGGACAAATTGAAGCTGTTAAGTGGGATGTAATGAGGAAGAGGAGATTGTAAAGCCGAGAGGCACATGAAAGTTCCTTTGAGATTTAGCATTCTTTTCAATATACACACACACACACACACACACATATGCACACATGTAATTAAGACAACTTCATTACTTCTTGAAAGACTGGTTCACAGTGGTTCACAGTAATGCACACTTGCCTACAAACTAGTTCTCTCTCCAAGTAAATAAAGGGTTACTTCATAGCAGAGGGACAAAGCTAACCAACCATTCAAACCTGAACAAAGGAGCCACAAACACAAAGGCTCCCTTTGACTCAGCCACAGTTCAGGAAACACCACATCCAGGGTTGACTTTCAAGCTAACACAGATGAACACATTAATCTGGATAGCAAAACTGCAAGCAAACACTGCAAAGATCACCTTTTCAAACAGCTTACTCTCTGCCATTTTGCTCTCTTAATTATTAAAAATAAATTATTAGAAGTGTGTGAGGGATGGAGAAGCCTGGAACAAGAAACAGTGCAGGAGACTGAACAGATTGATGCCTTCGGGGATGAAACAGTGGAAACCAAAAAAGCTAAGTATCAGAGTGAGAAGAGGAAGAATGCTAAAGTATCATGTGAAATTGTCTCTTGCTACCTCTTGCCTGTGGTACAACTAACATAAACTGGCTCCTAAAGGCTAGTAGAGCTTGAACTTTCATGTCATCTGGATTTTGTTGGTCTGATTAAAACAAAAGAAGATTAACTAAAACCACCTATAGCCACTCTCCATTCACCCATTTGCTGCTGCTGTCATCAGCCCAGTAGAGAACACCACCAACCTTGTTTTCACTGCAGCGGTGCTGTTCACCTTTCTTGGCAATAAAAAAAGGATTACATGGCAAAATTGTATTACAAATTGTCTCAAGGTACCAGATTAAGCAGATACAGAATTTGTACAGAGTTACTCCGATAGAGGTGGATCACTAACCTTGCCCCAGGGTAACAAGGAAATCTTAAAATAAACCAAACCAACAGCCAGCCAATCAACCAACCCTAGAGAAAGCCACCCTTCCAGAACTACAACATGGAGAATCACTGCTTTCCTGGGATCCCAGCTGCCTATCTCACCAAGCACCATGCACTAATGAGACATAATAAGCTTTGTCAAAGGAAAACAGCAGCAATGAAAGCCACCCAACTATCCTTGCAGCAGCAACAGCACAAATCAAGCCAAGAACACAAAAGGAACTGGCAGCTGAATTTCCATACACTGATTGATGCTTTCCCTGTGTTTTTCTCATTTTACCTTTCATACCTATGAGCCACAAGTTATACATGGAAGCACTGGAGCTGAGAGATTCTCCTTTAAAGAACACTTATTTTAAACAACTCTCAGCTTTCCTTTCCTTTCCTCAGATTTATATGTAATGCAGAACTGTCTCAAACCCAAACCTCAGGGTCAAAACCATTGAACTTTTCAGTCAAGCAAAAGCTGTACACAATGGTATGTAGATCCAGTGTAGACTTTTGATTGCTAGGGAGGACCCATTACTGAGATGACAATGGTTTTCTCTTTGGTTGATAAAGTACAATACATGCACAGCCACAGTAAACACACATTTCTCTCTCACAACAGACATCTTACCCAGTCTCCTTTAACAATTGCAGCCTGCAAACCAAGTTGCACTTACTGTAAGAGGGGATATTCCTCCAGATTATTACCCAGTAATAAGGACTTCCTACTGTGTAAGGCTTGTGAATGACAGAAAGCATACAGTACCTTTCTTGTTTGACTGCAGCACAGAAGGAGGTGGTGTGGCAACTTTCATGGCCAGCCCATAGGCTCCCCGGAAGGAGTGACTGTCTCTAACGATGAATGAGCCAGGCTCCTTGTCCTTGAGAACAGCAATGGCTGCAAAGGATTTCAAGAAGAGAGAGAAAAACAGCTAGAGAAAAACTGCTACAGAACCATGTACACATCCAAGAAGTGCAGAGGAGCAAATCTATCATTAACAGGAGACTACAAAAAATAACAATCCTTTACTGCTTCCATCACTGTAAAACTGAATACAATCAATCATATTTGAGGCACCTAGAAACACTCTGCTGTCCTGCCAGCTCTTCTATAAACACCACTGCCTGTCACAACAGACCAGTGGTATCCTGGCCTGGATCAGGAACAGTATGGCCAGCGGGAGCAGGGAAGTCATTCTGCCCTGTGCTCAGCATTGGTTAGTCCACACCTTGAGTACTGTGTCCAGTTCCGGGGCCCTCAGTTTAAGAAAGATGTTGAGATGCTGGAACGTGTCCAGAGAAGGGCAACAAGGGGAGGGGTCTGGAGCACAAGCCCTGTGAGGAGAGGCTGAGGGAGCTGAGCTTGCTTAGCCCGGAGGAGGCTCAGTGGAGACTTTATTGCTGTCTACAACTACCTGAAGGGAGATTGTAGCCAGGTGGGGGTTGGTCTCTTCTCCCAGGCAACCAGCACCAGAACAAGAGGACACAGTCTCAAGCTGCACCAGGGGAAGTTTAGGCTGGATGTTAGGAAGAAGCTCTTCACAAAAAAGAGTGATTGGCCATTGGAATGTGCTGCCCAGGGAGGTGATGGAGTCTCCATCACTGGAGGTGTTTAAGAGGGGAGTGGATGAGGCACTTAGTGCCACGGTTTAGCTGATTAGTTAGGGTTGGGTGATAGGTTGGACTTGATGATCTTGGAGGTCTCTTCCAACTGGGTTGATTCTGTGATTCTGGGGCTCTGAGTGGTAACGTCCTGTGCAAATTTCGCAGGTACTTATTTCACGAGAAGCCTGAACATACAGATCCCTACCGATTTTTAAACTGAGAAGAAAGTGCAGGTCCCACCAAGGTTCATACAACCAGGTGATTCCTACTTACAAGTCAACTTGTTAGAAGCATGACAGAGAGCACAGCATAACTCCAATTACCAGGCTAACTAGACAGCACTGTTTATCTTTTCCTGTGCAGCTTCAACAGGCAGAGCAGATCCATTTCCATCCACCATCATGTTTCTGCCTCTTACTAGTTTTAAAGGAAGGGATGTAAATGAGTATTTGCTCTGGACTGTCCAAGCACTGAAGTATCTTACATCTGAACTCTGTGATACCTGCTGGGAGAGTGACATGAAGTCATAGAATCAATAAGGCTAGAAAAAGACCTCAAAGATCATCAAGTCCAACCTGTCACCCAACACCTCATGACTAACTAAACCATGGCACCAAGTGCCACATCCAGTCCTCTCCTGAATACCTCCAGGGACGGTGACTCCACCATCTCCCTGGGCAGCACATTCCAATGGCTAACAACTCTCTTTGTGAAGAACTTTCTCTTCACCTCGAGCCTAAACTTCCCCTGGCACAGCTTGAAACTGTGCCCTCTTGTCCTGGTGCTGATTGCCTGGGAGAAGAGACCAAGCCCCACCTAGCTACAACCTCCCTTCAGGTAGTTGTAGACAGCAGTAAGGTCGCCCCTGAGCCTCCTCTTCTCCAGGCTAAACAACCCCAGCTCCCTCAGCCTCTCCTCATAGGGCTTGTGCTCAAGACCTCTCACCAGCCTCGCTGCCCTTCTCTGGACATGTTCAAGTCCTCCTCACAAGAAACCATTTGCAGGGAAACTGCTCTTGCATGAGTATGCTTCACTTTGAAATCTAGCAGCCCAAAATCTTAAACTCACTTTGAAAAAAGGCAAGAGGTTCATCTAATGGTTGACCCAACTTTGATCTTAATAAAACGCTAGTATTTGGAGGTTTTTCTTCCCCCTAAACTCTTAGGAAATATTTGGGGTTTGTTTCCAGAATGTCTAAGTATCAGAAAGAAACACTGGGAAAAGCCCAAATTTGACCCTGGAGTCCTTATTATCTCTCTTTATAGACAAAACATGGAAATTATAAATATGGGGCATGATGCCATATTTTACCAGGCCTGGGCAATGACCACAGCAGAACCACACACACACTTTTTCTTCCCATGAAAAAAGAAATAGGAGTAGTAACAAAAAATTGAGGAGACTGAGGCATAATTTTCTCTCGAGTAATGCACATGTGTGTAAGTTCTGAAGTACTCATCTGTCAGATGGTGAAGAAAACAACTATTTTCACAATAACCTGTGGTGTGTGGAAAGGAGGAGTGTGAATATACAAATCCCTGCAGGATATAAATTCAGTACAAACATTTCTACATCCCCAAGGAAACAGTACTCATTTCTCACAGCAGCTGTCCAGGAAGCACAGGAAAAAGGAACAAGCAATACAGCTCGTAACAGCTGTACAGCTTTTTAAAAGGAATGGTTTTTAGCAGGGTACCAGGCTAAAGGTTTGGAAGAGTCTCCATTCACTAGTTCAAGCAGGTAGGTTTGGACTGCCTTTTGTGATCTACCTCCTTTACTGGACTGGAATCAATCAGGAAATGTTCTTTTCACGTTTAAAGACTCAATTCTCATCATGGGTGGGGAGAAGACAAGGGAAGGAGGACTGGAATGCAAAGAGCAGTAAAGCATCCTCCAAAGATGAATTAAGGATCTGTTTTCTATGCTCTTTATTCCCCTGGGCACATATTTACCATTTGAAAAAAACCTCAAGCGGACAGACACAGCAACTTGTCATTTGCCAGTAGCTGAAGGCTATTTTGGCTCAGGAGGAACCAATTTGTCATTTTTCCTTTTTGACAAGCACATTTTAGGGATCCAAATGTGAAATCCTGCCATAACTCACTAAATACAATTCAGCACAGCTGGTAAAGGACAGGAGAGCCACGAGCTCAGCTGCATCTGCAAAGCACCCAGCGTGTTGGATCGTTGCACGGACAAGAGGCAAGCTTGTGTGCAGATACTTCCACACAGGTACTACAAGCTTTCCTCATCTCAATACGTCTCCATATCAATGCACTACACATGTTTGGTACAGCATAAAGATGTTGCTCCATGGGAGTGTTATTTTCACAGAATCATAGAATCAATAAGGTTGGAAAAGACCTCCGAGATCATCAAGCCCAACCTATCACCCAACACCTCATGACTACTAAACCATGGCACCAAGTGCAACGTCCAATCCCCTCTTGAACACCTCCCTGGGCAGCACGTTCCAATGGCCAATCACTCTTTCTGTGAAGAACTTTCTCCTCACCTCGAGCCTAAACTTCTCCTGGCACAGTTTGAGACTGTGTCCTCTTGTTCTGGTGCTGGTTGCCTGGGAGAAGAGACTAACCCCCACCTGGCTACAACCTCCCTTCAGGTAGTTGTAGACAGCAATAAGGTATCCTCTGAGCCTCCTCTTCTCCAGGCTAAACAACCCCAGCTCACTCAGCCTCTCCTCATAGACTTCTCCTTGAGACCTCTCAGCAGCCTCGCTGCCCTTCTCTGGACATGTTCAAGAGTTCTTAAATTGAGGGGCCCAGAACTGGACACAGTACTCAAGGTGTGGCCTAAGCAGTGCTGAGTACAGGGGCAGAATGACCTCCCTGCTCCTGCTGGCCACACTATTTCCGATGCAGGCCAGGATGCCATCAACCTTCTTGGCCACCTGGGCACACTGCTGGCTCATGTTCATTTTGTGACACTCAAAGAATAATTTGTATCACTTGCAGCTGACAATGAAATTTAGGCTACATGAGGATGCTTTTATGATGAATTCTAGCTAATGGATTATTCTTTCTTTAGCATCTCCCAACCTCTTATCTGTGCAGGGAAATGCACATGGCTGAGATCATGCCAGAGCAGCACACTTCCACTCAACACGTTTCTGAAAGCAGAGTTGTTGGTATTACATCACACACACACCTGCCATTCCAAAACCTGGAGCTACTCAGTGAGGTACACTGGCAGCAGCTACCACAGGCAGATTTAAACTACTCTGTAGTTAGTTCAGTTAGGCTAATCGTTTGTTTAATTAACTGAGTATACTTGGAGCACCATTTGACTGCCTTCCACTCTCAAATTCAACCTCTGGCTAAAATAAATTAAGTAAGGTTGTCTGTGGCCCCTCTAGGTTTTATATTTCTTCTTGCACTCCTTTTAGCCACCAGGCACACATAAAAAAAAAACTCCTGGCAAATTCACCATCTAGGTTTTGTGCCAAAGGGGAAGCCAGAATATGCATCTGGGCTGACATACCTTGTTCTCTTGAAATATCTGGCTTATACCAGAACTTGGATGTGTCCTGGACAAATTTTACAGTCACGTGTTTATCTGTTGTGTTTTCTGTAAAATAAAAAGGGGAATAAGAAAAAAAAAAAGCCAATAAATTTTGTAAATTAAAAAAGAAAGGCCTTTTTTTTTTACTGTTCTTTCCAATTCCTGATCACCTTAATTATTAAAAACCCTCACAATTAGAAAAGGACAACGCAGAGAATCTCTGGACTGGTTTAGAACCAGCAAATGTTAACACTGTACACTAAGATTCCAAAAGCATTCTTCAAGTTCCACTTCACAAATCCCATAAAATATTAAAGCCCCTTACATTCACAAAGCTGCATTAAATACAAAGCTTCTCAATGGGATCCAGTGAGTACAGTGTTCTTGGCATCAGCCTAGAAAGAGGCAGTGGGAAGCCAGCACTTATTAAAAGGAGTTGGACTCCACACCGCTCGCTTGTGGTTTGGCAGTTCAAAAGGTAGGCTGCTGCTGGATGACATCTAGGGAAGCAGAGATAGAATTCTGTTCTCTGAGTAACACATCCAAAGCCAAGGAACTGGTGCCACTTACTGCAAATATGCCAGTACTCTGGGCCATTTTTATGCTACTGCCTTTCCTCCCACACACACTTTCATACCCCCTAAATGCTTTTTATCAACATACATATATATCAAAGGTCTTTTTCATTTGGTGCAGAGCCTACCTGGCACTGGGGAAATGCTTAACGTTTTTGAGAAATCTGGGAGGACATTTGGGAAGGGGATGCTGATTGTGCTTCCACTGTGGGGGCTGGAGAAGCCACTTGAAGAAGGTGATACAGAGGCAAAGGAACGGTCTCCTTCAGAGGACCGCTTTTTCTCTGGGAGAGGTGGTTGGGCATGTAGGCTCCCTCCGTGGTGATGCTGCTGAACCACGCTGTTCTGGCTATTGTGTCCAGAGGCCACTGCAAGAAAGTTTTGTGTCAAAGAGCCATTGTCCTCGGCACTTGCCACTGATGAGCTCATTGTTTTAGGACAGATGTCAGTACTGGGTATGAAAGTAGATTGTTTCTCCTCTCGCGGGGAGCTACTGCTCCTGCTGCCCCCACTGTAGCTCAGGTAGGACCGGGCACTGCTGCTGACGGCAGGTTCTTGCTGTGGCTCTGCTGGCGAATTCTCCAGGCTGTTCAGGGTGACAACTTGCAGCTCTGGAGTCTGGAAACGAGTCAAGAGAGAGCCATCTTGCACGGTGTTTGAAAATTCAGAGGGCAGAAGGTAACCTCCTGGCTGCCTGCTGTTTCCCATTGAAAACTGTAGTGATGAGGAAGCTTTAGGGCTGCTTTCAAGCCAAGGAAGTTCTGGTGCAGAAGAGCTGTCAAAAAAATACAATCCCAAATTGAGCAGAAAAATAAAACAACAGTCACGTCATTCCCTTAAAAGGTCACTGTACAAGTCATGCTGAATTGAGCACTGAAAGCAGAAAATTGCCTCAGGGAGGACAATACCTGAGAGTGCTCTGGGCTTGGTGATGCAGCTAGATCACCCACTCGATCACTCACTTCTTTAGTGCAGGTCTCTACTTTCTGCCTCATCTCGCCTTCTCACCTTCTGAGTTAGCACTATAAATGTGGCCATCAAATTAATCACAGCTAAACACTTCTTTACCCTGTTTGAGAGGGCTACTTTTAATACAAACTTTTAATACAAACTTTTACTTTTAATACAAACAGTGAGGATGTTCACAGTACTGCTTTACCCAGAAATACTGTGGTGGTGAGCTGAAGTGCTACCTGGAAAGAGCAGGAGGATGAAAGAATTTCTTAAGCTACAGCTGCCATCAAAGGCAGAGGTTAATGTATGAAAGCTGCCACTGCCACAGCAGTTCTTACATGCAAAACCTCTTATGTTCATGGAAAAAAAAAAAACGCCTGAAGTGGCAGTTGTGCACCATCACACAGTAAGTGAATGTCTATGATAAGAACACAGTTGACAAGACCCAGTTCTTAGACCAGACCTTTTTAATACCATTTGTATACAAATAAAGGTGCAGGCCCAGTGGTTAATTAATTTAGTGACAGAGTCGTTTAGTTGGATAGAATGAAGCATTTCAACAATAAACACCAGATTTTTCTACTTGAGTAGATGGAATTACTACCCAGTAAAGAACAACAAATACCATTCTAAACAACACAAACTAAGCTTCTGATGGAACCAGCTGATAGAATTTTACCTTGTCACCTTGATTGTAAAAGTGAAATGTCCTTAGAGTGTAGCTGAAAACATTACCAGCAATATAAATCAGAGAGAAGAAACTAATTTTGAGATGAAAAAAAAAAAAAAGAGCTGATGTAAGATATATTTAAAATAAAAACACAGGGGTGTGGGGCAACAGATTTTTACTTAAATGGGAACTGTGGAAACTGCTACCACTAGATTTGATCAGATCCAAGTGGAAGTGCCATAGAGAAATGGAAGGGAAGCAAACAGAAGGTTGTATGGTTGCAACAGAAAAACAACCCACTGCTGAGCAACATGAAAAAAGGCAGGAAAGATACTGAGAAAGAAGGGAACAGAATTTTCTAGATGAAGTTTGAAGTAGGAATGTAAACTTGATGGCGATGGCACAGCTGACAAGCTTTCAATTCGTATGCACTCCTAATGAAACATTGCGTTGCCTCCTCCTCAGAAAACGCTAACATACGTTGTTCAGGCTCATGGTTCACATTCATGATCACAAGAAGAAAACATTCTTTCCCAGTCACTGATTGAAAATGGAATCAATTAGGTGGGAAGATAAATAAAAGATAAATACCAGCATACTTGAAGTGCCCACAGAGAGTCTGACACACCAACAGTATTCCAAATACTTACTGTGAGAAAGGAGGCAATTATCCAAGAACAAGAATAGGATAATTAGCCACGAAGGAACGTTGCTGCATAGAGAAGGAATCCTAATCAGTTGCAGCGTAACACCTCATCTAAGAAGTAAATATAGGGCACAGCTATTGACTAGCACTTCATTGTCCTGCTCTTCTGAACCTTGTAACAGTAGGTTTCGTCTCCTCGTTTGTTTGATGTGTTTCTTCTATTTCTCACTGAATCGTTTCAAGTTGGAAAAGACCCCTTAAGGTCATCAAGTCCCCAGTCTACCAAGTCTGGTGCTAAATCATGGCCCTTAGCACCACATCTCTGGCATCCTAGGGTAGTAGGTCGAAAGAGGTTCTCCTCCCCTTCTACTCTGCCCTGGTGAGGCCACATCTGGAATACTGTGTCCAGTTCTGGACGCCTCAGTTCAAGAAGGACAGGAAATTGCTTGAAAGAGTCCAGCACAGAGCCACAAAGTCGGTAAGGGAGTGGAACATCTCCCTTACAAGGAAAGTCTGAGGGAGCTGAAGCTCTTTAGCTTGGAGAGGAGGCGGCTGAGGGATGGCCTCAATAATGTTTATACATATGTGAAAGGTGAGTTTTGGGAGGACAGAGCCAACTCTTCTCATGACAAGGGGCAATGGGTGCAAGCTGGAGCACAGAAGGTTCCATGTGAACACAAGGAAAAGCTTTTCACTGCAGCAGGCTGCCCAGAGAGGTGTAGTCTCCCTCTCTGGAGATGTTCAAAACCAGCCTGGATGCATTCCTGTGTTACCTAATCAAAGTGATCATGTTCTGGCAGTTGGACTAGATGATCTTTCAAGGTTCCTTCCAACCCCTACCATTCTGTGATTCTGTGTGATTCTGCCTTTTTGAAACACCTCCAGGGATGGGGATTCAATCACCTCCCTGGGGAGCCTATTCCAGTGTTTTGAGAGCCCTGTTAGTCAAGAAGTTTCTTCTGAACTCCAACCTAAACATCCCCTGGGGCAGCTTGAGGTAATTTGTTCTATCACTTGTTACTAGGGTCTCTCCCCAGCCTCCTCTTCTCCAGGTTAAACAACCCCACTTCCTTCAGCTGCTCCTCACCAGACCTGTTCTCCAGACCCTTCAACAGCTTCATTGGCCTTCTCTGGACACACTGCAGCACCTGAGTATCTTCTAGGGAAAGGCCCAAAACTGAACCCAGTGATCAAGGTGTGGCCTCACCAGTGCTGTAAGGTCCTGGGGACAGGGACTATTTTGTAAATTTATACTATACAAGTAACTGTTCAAGCTCTGGTGTAGAGCCCTACAAATATGAAATCATAGCACCTCTCACCCTCCTGAGAGGTACTGAAGAAGTGTGTAGATGTGATGCTTCAGGATATAGAGGTCCTGGTAACTGGGTTATGGTTGGACTCAACAATCTTAAAGGTCTCTTCTAACCTTAATGTTTCTATGATTAGTTGAAAAGCAGGCAACTGTTCACTACCAAACCAAATCCTCTGTCACTTTACTGACCAAAAATGCAGGTGCTGCAGTGGAAAGAGTGCTTCCCCCTCTCTCATATCCAGCTTACTCCATGAGAAATTTCTTGAAATGCTTTTCAGTATACCACTAGAGAAGCTAGTAAGGCACACACAGTAAAATATGAATGAGTTTGTGCTAGCAAAAAATAAAGTAACTGAGCTATAAATTCCTATTTATTTTTGTATTCCTGTATCTCCACAAAGCTAACTGTGTCCCTGACAGCTGTGTATGTGGTAAATTCCATCTACTGGACAACATCATTGTTAAATGTCACAACCAAACGCAGAAGTCCTTGGATAAATGCTCTGCAACGAAGATTCAAGCAGTACATCCAGGCCATAAACTATAGTTAGAAGAACTAAATGACAAAGCAGAATCTTTTCCTACCTTTCTCCCCCTGGGACAGGACTGTTACTTGAAACAGTACAGGAAGATGCAAAGCAGCGCTGAAAGGAGGGATCTGTCTGCATGTTGGCCTTCAGCAAAGCTGGGTTAGTGCCCACAGTGCTGTCAGACGTCACCAGAGTGTGGCTAATGGCTTCTGTGTAACTTCGAGATTCTGCAGCCAAGGAAACAAAGTAAAAGGCACGTTAAAAAAAACAATCCCTCACATTTTTATGGACTTTGAACTGAAAGAAATGTTTATAAAAGCATCTGGTGTTGCCTTAACAGGACTGTAAAAAAGACTTTGTTTGTCTTGAGGAATAACATGTTGCTTCATAATATGACATTGATGGCTGGAAACATCCAACAGGACAAACAGCAGAGGTAATAAACATTGCAGAACTGCACCACTCATACCTTTGGGTCTGCTCTCCAAGGTACATTCTCTAGCCCAAAAGATGGGAACAGGCCCATCACTTCCAAGTAATTTTGCATTCCACAGTGTGTAGACATACCTGACTAACAAGTGTCCTGTGCAACTGCACACACAAGCAGTGTGGGCTTACACAATGAAGTGACAGAAAACTGAAGCACTCATTACACCCACCCAGTCACCCTGCTGCTGAACGGGGAAGGGACCCGCTGGAAAGTGACAACAGAAAACGCTGAGGTACTTAAAATCTTCCTCACCTCAGTCTTTACCAGTAAGAGAAGTGTTCAGGACTCTCAGGCCCACAAAACCACAGGGGAAAAAATGAATCTTGGCAGAAGAGGACCAAGCAAAGAAACACTTAAACTGAACATATGTGAGCCCACTGGGGCCTGACAGATTGAACCTTCAAGAGCTGGGGGAGCTGACTGATAGCACTGCAAGGCCACTCTTGGTAATTTTTAAAAGGTCATGACGACTGGACAGTAAGCATCACTCCTATTTTCAAGAAGGGCATGAAGAATGATGCAGTGAACTGCAGGCTTGGGTAGCCTAACCTCAGTCTCTAGGGAGGTGATGGAGTAACTGACCCTTGAAACCATTTCCAATCACATGAAAGAAAAGTCTGTGATTGAGAACTGTCAGCGTAGATTTACAACAGGGAAATCATATTATCCACCCTGATAACATTCTTCAGTGAACTGAGTAGCTCAGTGGCTACAAGAAGTGGATGCTACTTATCTTGACTTCAGTAAAGCTTTTATCATGGCCTCCCACAACATCCTCATAAATAAGCTGACAAAGCATGGGTTAGACAAGTGGACAGTGAGGTGGACTGAAAGTTGACTGAATGGCTGGGCCCAGAGGCTTGTGCAAGCAAGCTGTAGCAAGTCCACTGGCAGGCAAGGCACTAGCATTACACCCCAGGGGCTGATACTAGGGTCAGCAAAGTCATTCCATCATCAAAAAGTTTGCAGACAACAGGAAAGTATGAGGAGTGATTGGAAGTCAGCTCTGCAGAGAAAGTTCTGACGAACATCAAGCAAGCTGATCATGAGCCAGCAAGGCAACCTCACAGCAAAGGCAATCAGCAGTACTCTGTGCTGAACCAGAAAGAGTACTGCCAGACGGTAAAAGGAGGTGATCCTTCCTCTCTGTTTAGTACTAGTGAGGCCACTTGCAGAGTTCTGTGCCCATTTTTGGGCTTCCCAAAACAAGAGAGAGACAGACTTGCTCAAGCAAGTCCAGCAGAAGGCTACAATGATGCCTGCAGCACTGCTGGGACTGGAGCATCTACCACAGGAACAGAGGCTGAGACAGCCAGGACTGCTCAGCCTGGTGAAAAGAAGGTTCAGGGGAACATTATCACTGTGTATAAAAACCTGATGACAGAGAATGCAGATGAGCGAGCCAGTCTTCTCTCACATGAGGAGAAAAGGCCAGAGCTGGGCAGCACAGAGCAGCATGGGGTTTAGTTACCAATGCAGCTCCAAATTTCAGGTGTGACTTCTGTCACATCACACACACACCCAAAAAAAACAACAAAGCAACTATAAGCTTTTCTTTTCTAACAGCTTGCAAATAGCATCAGACCAATTGGCTTCTAAGTTGATTCAAGTCTGAATTAAGTCCAACTTAATTGTAATGGACATAAATACTATGGGATATACTTATGCATTTGGATGAGGAATCATGCAGATGCTCCTACTGGAGAGCTTTATACACTAACAGTTTAATCCCCTTCTTCACAGGTACAATTTAATAACCAGTCAAGCTTCAATGAGGACTGTATTTAATTACTCTAGTATCACCTAAAGCAACCCAACACCAACTTACATAAACCCAGGCTCTACAGCTCTGTTTTCTACTGCAGAAAAAGCCATGCACTAAGACACTGCGAATGCCTGTGCACTTGAACAGCTTCATACCATACACCTGAATGGTCTCAGTGACCTCAGCCACTGCAGGACTGGAACCCATTAAGATGATCACAGACAAAACAATCTCTTAATTACTGTCTCTTGAGCAGACACGCTTCAGAAGATTGAGGGAGAAAGAGAGAGGAAAGTTCTGGATCAGTTCCAGGCCTACAAGTTAAGATCATACTAACGCCTCTTTTCCATAAGGAAATCTTTCTAATGCGAAAAGCAGGAAGGTTCTCACTGTTTCCATGAGTGCTACTGAAACAAATTTATATAAAGCTGCTTTTCCTTTCAATTCATGGTGGAGTCTGGCTCTGCTATGACATGAATGAGGAGGGTAAAAGTACTTGAAAGAAATGCTTCAGATAAGGAAATCTGCCAATCAGTGTCCTGACTGAAAACTGCTGGAATTCTTCACATAGCACACATACTGTACAGAGCAAGTATTTAACTGGGTGAGGGAAACACTAGAAAACTGTGGCACTGTCTTTTAACCATATCCATTACTTCAGCTATACTCACACCTGCCAGAAAAAGCATCTTTAAGGAAATACTGCAGAAAAGTGTGTGGTGTGGGAGACTCTGTACCTGTAACATATCAGCTGTGTTACAGTCATTCTCATGCTAGTGCAAACACAGTCAGGAGAAGATGGCTGCATAAACCCACAGTCTGGGTCATACTCCTACTGAAATCAGTGGTGCTTGTTTACCCAAGTATTAACTGTTTATTCAAGTACTATCAGGACTGATGACAAGCCTGGAGCAAGCGTTTCAATACTACTAGTGCCTCTCCAGAAACACAAGATTCACCAGGCTAAAACCAGATGAATCTACTGTTGGAGGGAGTCCAAAAAAGGGTCACAAGGATGATCCAAGGGCTGGGGCACCTCTGCTATGAGGATAGGTTGAGGGAGCTGTGGTTGTTCATCCTGGAGAAGAAAAGACTCCAGGGGGACCTTAGAGCCGCCTTCCAATACCTGAAGGGATCCTACAGAAATTCCTCACAGGGACTTTTCATAAGGGTATCTAGCAACAGAACTAGAGGGAATGGTTTTAAGCTGAGGGAGAATGGACCTCAGGAAGAAGTTCTTCAGTACAAGGGTGGTGAGACTCTGGAATAAGTTGCCCATTGTGGGTGTGGATGCCCCCTCCCTGGAGGTGTTTAAAGCCAGATTTGATGAAGCCTTGGGCAACCAAGTCTAGTTAAGAGGCATCCCTGCCCATGGCAGGGGCATTGGAGTAGATGATCTCTGAGGTCCCCTCCAACCTAAGTCATTCTAGGACTCTATGACCCTGAAAGCAGCATCTGTAAGACAAAATAGCCTAAGTACAGTAGACATCTCTCATCTCCGCACACGAATCTTCAGATGCTTCCCAATTATAATGCAGGTTGAGACTGACCCTGTTACCATATGAGAGAAGTTAATGTCCTCTCTGCAGGCAGAGGAATGATGATGACAACCTTCAGGCTTGTTTTCCTGCCTCTGTTCTCTAGCTGGGAGTCACTGGAAGCCAGTTACCAAGAGCCTAGGGGCAGGAAGGAGAGTGGCACTCCTGAAATAGTTTAAAATCTTCTGGCACTTTAATGTGACCTCACCTATGTGTATAAGAGTTCATCTAAAACATTTACACAATAAAGTCCTCTTCTGCTTCCCAACCATAAGGGCACTTGTACAGAGAAATGGACCAGGACTTGATTCTTTCCAGTTTCAGACCTGGGACTGCTGCCATTACCTTTGGAGTACCAAAGGCTGGGTGAGGAAAGGACTGCTGGTAAGCCCAGGGACGCAGTATTTATTTTCACCCGCCTTTTGCACAGGTGTAAAATACTAACCCAGAGCTGGAAAGCCACTGGCAGGCAAGCATGGAACCTGTAGAAAGAACACCAACTCTCTGCAACTGTTCCCTGGCTAGAAACAAGACTATCTGAAAGGCACTTCCCATGAAAGCAGATTTGTTTGTATTTCAATCAAAACCAAGCTTGCTGAATATTTCAGCTATGTCCTCTCCATTGTCTGAAGCAGAGTCCACACGTTAGGGGTGGCTGTTAACCCTTTAGCTCACAGAATCATTAAGTAAGGACAATCTCAGGGCTTCTACAGGATTTTTGTACATGCACGGCATGAACTCCCCAATGCAAAGTCTGTTTCTTGATCTGATGAAACCTTGAAGCTTCGGATGGCTTCAGCAATGATGAGAGATGCAGCCTCACAGAAGACTTGCAAGAAACCACATCAGATGTGGCTGTGAAACACTCCTTGCACCCACACTCTCATTTGTGCTGGTACCTTGGCTTCCCCCTCTCCCTGTTCACAGCGACAGCTGATGGACCCACTCCTTCAGATAGATTTCCTGACAAACTCATCTAGCATGGACAGAACTGAAGGCATTTAGGAATAGAATAGAATAGAATAGAATAGAATAGAATAGAATAGAATAGAATAGACCAGACCAGGTTGGAAGAGACCTTCAAGATCATAGCATCCAACCCATCAACCAATCCAACTCACCTAAACAACTAGATCATGGCACCAAGCACTCCAAGTCTCCTCCTAAACACCTCCAATGAAGGTGACTCCACCACCTCCCGGGCAGCCCATTCCGATGGGCAATCGCTCTCTCTGTATAGAACTTCTTCCTAACATCCAGCCTAAACCTCCCCGGCGCAGCCTGAAACTGTGTCCTCTTGTTCTGGTGCTGGCTGTCTGGGAGAAGAGACCAACATCTGCCTGTCTACAACCTCCCTTCAGGTAGTTGTAGGGAGCAATAAAGGTTTGCCCTGAGCCTCCTCCTCTCCAGGCTAAGCAACCCCAGCTCCCTCAGCCTCTCTTCATAGGGGCTTGTGTTCCAAACCCCTCACCAACTTTGTTGCCCTTCTCTGGACACGTTCCAGCAAGACAACATCCTTCCTAAACTGAGGGGCCCAGAACTGGACACAGTAAAGTATTAGGTTCCACCGAGATTTGAACTCGGATCGCTGGATTCAGAGTCCAGAGTGCTAACCATTACACCATGGAACCACTGTTTACACCATGGAACCACTGTAATGGAAGACTGGCATCTTCTCTACACAGGAAAAGTAATTTGTTTGTTGTTTTGGATGGTTGCATTCTACTAAGGATTTAGTATCTCTCATTCTGGTAGGACTTGTCCTACCAGAAAAGCATTCTCAAGAACTTCTTCCCTGGGAAACACCCCTTAAAAAAAAAAAAAAAAAGAATTACAAATCACTCAGTAGTCCCCAGCATACACCAAAAACGCCACAGCTCTTTGCAGGTTGGCATTCAGCTGGCTCCAACTGCCATTTCGCGAGTCCATCACTGCCAAAGTAAACTCCATCACAGAGCTGAGCCGTTCATCCCTCCCCACATCTAGGTCAGCTGTTTCTATGACAATGGTTTCTGCTGATGTAATTTTATTTTTTCCAGGAGATCAAGAGCCAGAAGATAGTCACTTCCCTTTTCCAATAGCAAACTGTATTACTCAGTAAGCAAGTTACACCGCCGTTCACCTGACTGTCTTGCAGAAGAAGGTCTTGCTGGACCTTATCCTCGCCAACAAGGAGGGGCTAGTGAGCAATGTGAAACTTAAGGGCAGCCTTGGCTATAGTGACCACGAAATGACAGAGTTTAAGACCCCCAAGGCATCAAAGTGCGTGCAAATCAAACTCACTACTCAACTTCAATAGAGCAGACTTCATCCTCTTCAGGGATCTGCTTGGCAGAGCATCATGGGATAAACCCCAGGAGGGAAGTGAGGCCCAAGACAGCTGGTCAATACTCAAAGACCGTCCCCTCCAAGCCCAAAAGCAGTGCATCTCAAGATGGAAGAAAGCGGACAAGAGTGCCAGGAGGCCAACATGGATGAACAAGGTGCTCCTGGGCTTACTTGGACACAAAAGGAGTGTCTATAAGCAACGGAAGCAAGTGGCTCCTTTGTTGTACCCATTGGCATGGTAAGGTACTAATGGTGTAATAATTTTCCTTTTCACTCCCTCTCCTGCTTTTCCAAAGGTTAAGGCTCCAAAATTAGTAAGAGAGACTGAGATAATGTCCAAACTTTCTTGTTTTCAGTCAGTCTGCAGACTGTTGGCTTTAACGAAACTTTGGCTTTTGATACTTCCTCTCTTCTTTCAACTTCACAAAAATACAGTGAACAGGCAGAGCAAGACCTTGCAGCTATACAGGCTGGGATCCAACCGGGAATTAGCTCTGCTGAAAAGGATCAGGAGCTGCAGTGGGTATCAGGCTGAAAGAGTCTCTGCTTTGCACTCCTCCCAAAAAAAGGCATACTGAGCTACAACAGAGGGAACAGAGCCAGAAGATCAAAGCAAGCTGGTTATTACCCCTCCCTATTTGATGTTTGGAAAGATTCACCTGGAATACTAAACTGAGTTTCAGGGCACTATTTCAGGAACATGAGAAACTGGAAGGGATCCAGCGGAAGGCTACCAAGATGACGTGGGGCCTTGTTCACATGACCCATAACAACAGGATGATGGAATGGAGATTGTTTAGACTGGGGAAGAAAAGCAACTAGATGGATAATCTAGAAACTACTAGAAGAGTGTCTCTTCTCTACCAGAAGAAACAACAGAGCAAAAATCTTCTCAGTAGTGACAGAAAAAAGTAACTTTGGGGAAATTCTCACAGGAATTGGATACCAAGAGGCATGGTTTAGGACCAGACTCAGTTGAGTTAGGTAATGGTTGGACTCAATGACCTTAAAGGGCTTTTCCAGCCAAAATTAAACAATTCTGTGAAAGTAAAAGGAGCTTGCAACAGTGCAGTGCAATGCAACAGTGGAAGAGGTTAACCAGGGTTGGGGTGGAACCTCCGTTAGGAAGGGTTTTCCTGACTCAGACAAAGCAGGATCCAGTACCTGTGATGGTCCTTTTCTGAGTAACAGGTTGAACTATCAATCCCCAGAGATGCTTCCCAAACACAATTTCTGTCTTTCTACGGTAACATTAATTTCATGTAGAAGAATTTAACACAATCATTTCCAAACTTTCTCAGTTGCATATTTCATCACTAAGAAATTTCCTGAGACATCCCGAGAAGGATCTCAGTGGTGTAGGTATTACATCTTTGGCTCGTGCAGCAAACACAACCATGTGGTGGCTGACAACCTAGGAAATAAAGCAGCAAATCTGGAGAGGCAGTAAAGTGTTTCTTAGAGACATTTATTTGGTAGAAAAAGAGAACACACTCAACAGTTAGAACCCAAACTGCTAGCAATTAAAGGTAAGCAACACTGCAGTACTGAATGCTTTTTTAACTTCATGCCATTATCTATTGCAAGTGTTTAGAAAGCACTCACCTTGCCTTATGCTTATAAAGGGCTTTAAATTGCCCCTGCTGCCCCTTGAGGAAATTCCCTTGGCGCAGCAGCAACTCTCCCCAGCAAGCTCTGGCTGAGCAAGGCTGGCACTTTGCCACCTCCACTGGAGACTCTGGCCTGCTGGCAAGTTGTATGACAAGAGTGGGTGCACACTGTGACATTCCTGTGTCCCAACAACTTCTAGCTACCATAACGGCCCACAGAGGCTCCTGCCAGTAACAAACACAGCCTCTGAAGCTGTGCCAGGGGGGCAGCTTATCTCCAGGCAGCTCTAGGATCAGGGAATGAATTGCATTTACTCTCTGCCCCTGGCTGTACAGGGTTAAATATCAAAAGGACGATTTAGCAGACCTCACTTCCTTCCCCATTCACAGGCCCTGCCCCGAAGATCTCACAGGCCTGCTTCTTTTCCACTGAGGAAATAGCCATTCCACTGACAGACCCTTACACCCTTTCACAGACACTTGGGAGCACACTTTCATTCAAAAATACCAAAATGCATGGAACTCAAGATTTGGTGACCAACATTTGAAATAGCACATCTTCAAAGCAGTTAAGATTCTTATCAAGCCTTTCTGAAGGACTTCCTTACCCTAATTTTACACCCCCACCCCCTCCCCCCCCCCCCAATAGTACTAGAAAAAAAGAAAACCAAACAAAACCCCCACTTCCCCGGGGGACTAAAGCAATCAGTTGCACATGTCTTCTCATGTATTTTAAAAGACCTAGCAGATGCTCTGCTATTGACTTTAAGCATAGCTTTGCAGTCTTAGGAATGCAAATCAGCTGTGGAGGCATCTCCTCAAACCATCCGGGTCACAGGCAAACATGAAATGTGACATTTAGTAAAACATTCTCGAGGAGAGAGACGCAGTCAGTCCACAATGCATAAACAAAAGCACTACTATTCTGCTTTTAAGGACAGCAGACCATTCGGTGATGAACAAAACCAAACCCAATGAAACAGTCACAATATAATTAACATGCCTACACCAAGTTTCCACAGCAAATTGGTCCAGTGACTTTATAGAAGCAG
This sequence comes from Picus viridis, assembly GCA_033816785.1. Lineage (NCBI taxonomy): Eukaryota > Metazoa > Chordata > Aves > Piciformes > Picidae > Picus > Picus viridis. Next base: position 27,376,892 of record CM066574.1, read on the forward strand.
GCGAGTCTATTCTTATCGCGGTTTACCTCCTAATGGAATTTCAGATATTCACACTGCTGGATAGGACAGCTTTCATCAAACTGAAATAGTTTTAGTGGAGAAAAAAGCCACTGGAAATCAGAAGTGCACAAACTGGTACCTTCAAAATGAATAGCAATGCTTTTTCAGGCAGAATGCCCTGGGAGACTAAGCACTTTCCAAGAAAAGGTTAGTATGTCTGTCCTGCGCTCTTAAGTTCATTAGCTGTTAAAACTGCTTGAAATGTGGAAGGTGCAGGTCCAGGCCGACTGTGCCTGCAGACAGATCCACTCCAAAGTCAATACAAAGGTGGCAAGGGTGGGGATGGGGTGGGTGGCACAAATTGGAGCAAACACTGAGAGAAAGAAGGGTATGAGCTCGGGGCTGACTTACTGGTGTTCCTGGAAAGCAAGCACCAAGACTCATCAGTGAAATTTTCCATTTCATGGTATAATCTTATTTACTCTTCCCAAAACAAGGAAAGGGAAAAGGAGGAGTTTAAGCTTCCTCTTTTCCTGTCTTAGTCCAGTCCCCTGGAGCCAGCAAGAACTAGAGAGGTCCAGGCATGCAGTTTTTCCTGTCTGAGGAATACTTACCTAACAAGATTGGAATGGATGCAATCAAACTGATGTTCTGACCACCTACTGAAAGTCTCACCTTGGTCCCATTCTTCTACCATCCGAAAAATTCCAAAATGTGACCCTCTTTTGACATGTTTACTCTTCCAGAGTCACTGCCCTCCGGAATAAACGACTCAAGCCAACTCCCTACAGCCTTAACACCAAAAGCAAGAGCCACTTCTTAGGTCTGAACAGCATACCTGATCTATTTTCATTTTAAAACCAGAAAAGGAACTGATTTTTCAGAAGCTGCTTTTAGCAATCACGAATTAAAACAGGTAAAACCAGACTCGGCTCAGTTTAATTTTAGTGTTGGTCAGTATCACATAAAGGACTTGCAAGTGGATGAGGTGTCTTCTTGGTCTGCCCCCTAAAAACTGTGATTCGGTAACTCTCCTCCTAGGGCTCCACTCCTTAACACAAGCATCTGCTACTACTGACTTAAGAGAAAAGTTGTTCGCATTAAGGCCCTGAGAATCAGGATGTTTAAAGCATTCTACTGCATCCTGTCCATCACACCACGCAGAGTTGGCTGCTCTGAGCCTGTATTTGGATTGAAAATTCAGATCTAGAGTAAGAAAGCAAGAATATTTCACGTGTACTGGCTGAATGAGCAGAATCATTCTGCGTGTGCTACTGCCACAATTCACTGCTTTTCTCATTAAGCAAGAGAATAGGAAAACTAGGAGATATTCCTTTTTCAGGAAAGGCTTCTATTTACAAAGCCTGTTTATTTTTCATGCTTTTACAAGGAAACTGAATGCTGCTCTAACTCCTCGGGGTGGGGGGAGGAAGAATCAGTCTGGGCAAAGCTTTTGCACAAAGTCAGCAATTATAGATGTTCCAGGAATAGGGTTAGAGAGAGAAAGAAAGAAAGAGCACCCACCAAAACAAAACACAAAACAAAAGCAGAAAACACCAACAACAACAACAAAATCAAACAAAGTAATCCACCACCATAGACAAAAAACTTCAAGTCTTCCTCAGCAGAAAAACCACCTCACAAAGCTCATGAACCTCTGATCCCTTAGCAATCCAGAAAAGGCTCATACTGACAGAATTCCTGGTCTGCAAAGTTTTTTCAGTGTCCCTTCGGACTCCAGACGTTGCTACATAAAGCGTAATTCTTCCCTTGCTGCTTCTCCTCAAGAGTTTGCGACCGACCCCGGCGCACCCGCAGGCTCTTCAAGCCCCGCGGGCCGTCCTGCCCGCCCGGCTGCGGCCAGCTCCGACACCTCGTCGCCACAGAGGCTGGTTGTACGCCCGCCGGGTGTGCGAACTGTGCACGCCCGGCTGCCGCCTGACCGCCGCTGCCGCCTGCGCCGCAGGACCCCGCGGATCGCTTCGGGGAAGGCGGCCAGTGAGACACAAACCCAACAGAAAATGAGTTTTCAGGCCGAGGGGAACATACATGCACACAAAAAGGAGAGTGAGAGCAGGGAGGCAAGCACGTACCTGTGGAAGCCATCACGACAGAGCTCCTTCACGGAGCGCCGCCCGAGCAGAGCCTCCGTCCCGTTCCGCTGAGCCCGTCGCACCGCATGCTGCCCGCGGTCAGGGCAGCCCGGCCGCTGGGCCCGCTGGCACTCCGGGCACGGGCTTCACAAAAGCCATTTCCCAGCTCTGACACCATCCGCTCTGCTCTGCGCCTCACGGATTCACAGCCAAGAGACCCCCGCTGCCGGCCAATGAAGAAGCTCGGGCTGCCGTTCTCGGTGCAGCCGCAGCCCGCTCCAGCCAGGCAGGAAACCATTCCCCGAGCACTCCTCACCCGGCCCGCCAGTTCCGCGCACCCCTCTCTGTTGACTCCACCTCAGGCGGAGCGCATTCCCGCCCCAGTCCCGGCCCCGCCGCCCCCGCAGCGCCGCGCACGGCGCATCGCGCATCCTCCCGCTCGACTCCGCACAGCACCAGGAAGCACAGCGGAGACCAGCAGCTCATTGCCCTTCTCAGTGTCCTCGCACACCATCCGCAGCGGGCTTTGCTCGCCCCGGGAGTTTGATTTTGTTGCCAAACTGTTTTTGTTGGTTTAGGGCTGTTTGGATTTTAAACCAGCTGCCCAGCTGCCCCAGCACAGCTCACAGGTTTGTTTCTCTCAGCCGCAGGATGCATAGCAGAGAACCAACAGATCAGTGCTTCTTCATGTGGTCCACGGCCTAGCTGCCCTGCAATACCAAACTGGCACAGCACTCTCTGATAAATTTAGCAGCCAGAGTTCTGAACAAAGCCTGACTCATTTCCCAGGGCTCCATCACAAACCACCGTGTCCGACCCTCCGGGGCTGCATCACCATCTCCCCATCATTGTTCAGAGCAGGCTCCATTGACGGGGCAGGAAGAGCAGTGGGAATGCTACAGCACAACAGGCAGCACACTTCCTCTTCAGATTGTTCCTCAGCGTCCCAGGGCACCGGATTTTCTGAATGGATGGCTCTAGGAAACTACTTGATATGTACAGTAACAAATGTGACCATTTAAAGCTTTCCTGTGGTGAATTAATCAATTGCTTTCCAATTTCTAACAGCAAATCCTTTTGATAGCTTTAAAATACACAAATCAGATGATAGAGGTCAGTATTGGTAAACTAATTACAATGTTGTTTTCTTCCACAGACCAAAAGAAAAGTGGGGGGAAAAGCAACTTTATAAGAATATTCACTCTCACACCACTCTTCATAGCAGCTACTCCTGTTAAATAATTACACAATGGCTGCACCCAGGAGACACAAACATAGGAAGGCTAGAGTCGTGTATGCAGCATACAGGTAAAAAATGAGGGACAATCCTTGCCATGGGGGCAGAACGGGTTCTTCATGCATCAGTCCAGAACCACAATCAGTTATTTCAATTCATGTATTACACAACTACACCTTATCTGTGTTTTCAATGCCTCCCAGCAGAGACAAATGCAGTCAAACAGAGTCTTCAAAATTCTATAAACAAGAATTATTACAGAAAATTGCTCCCCCCAGAAAGCATTCCTGGATTTGCTTGAAAAGCTCCATAATCACAGGAAACTTTTGGCTGTCCCTGATTTCCACATCTTGGAACCTTTGTCTGTTTAGCTATTTACACTTGTTCACTCAGAAGTTAACAAGGATAGCAACATTCAACCCAGAAGGTAACAGTGGTCTGAGATACCACACGAAAGCAGGGTTAAGTAAGAAAACTATTAATTTACAAAGTAATATGTAAATGTAATGCAGGTAGAAAACTAGGTAATCAAAATCATTACTACAATTGATTTTATCAAACTCACCCCAAATTTAAGAGGTATTTTTGCGTGGAGCTTTCTAACAGATTCAGACTTGGTTCTACTTAAGGGCTGTTCATCAAGGAAACCTCTTCAGTGTAATCACTCTTAATAACAAACAAAAGATGAAGACACAAAAACCTCATCTTTTGTTTGCCTTTCTGTCACATGTACAAAGTTTCCACCAACAGAGGTGAATTCCAGGGAGGAAAAAAAAATAAATCTGAAACTCTAAACCAGGAGATACAAAGGGCCAGACTGAAATGCTACTGTATACAAAAGCAGAGAAGCAAGAGTTAGGAAGGGAAGGGGGGTGTTGGATGGCTCAGGTGAGGAACTGGCTGGGTTTAAGTGAGTGCAGTTTGTGAGACAATGCCATCCCAAAAAGGAGAAAGAAAGTCTTTTAACTGGCCAGGGGAATTGGTTTCATGGCTGTGGCAGGCATACCACAGAGACAAGGATCAGGTCCTCCATCCTCTGCCAGGTATTTACTCAACAGAGCAAGGCCTGTGTACAGCTCTCCTAGGTAAAATGCACGAGTTTCCCAGAACCACCACACTGCAAGATCTATCCAAAGTAGTAGGGAGCAGCAAAGTTTCTCCAGACTAAGCAGGATTTGCACAGATCACAGTCTAGTAGAAAAGGGTGAATCAGACTCTTAAAAGACAAATTTCAAAAGTGTGCCAGGAAACTGCTTAAATAGGTAGATGCTTTACCCATTGCCTTGATGAGAGTTAAAATCACTCCACAAGTCAGAGATGGAGTAAGTCTTTTTAAAATACTGTACAGGAAGACATACACAGCCAAGAGCCTAGAAACTCAGACTGATCAGATGCAGATCAAGGGGAAGGGAATATTATTGTCTCTCCTGTGAGCTTTATTATCCTTACATAGGTACCTCAATCAATGAGCTCCTTTGCCCATGGATTCACCAGTACATAACTTTCAACCTGGAGAACTGGCTTACCACTTAACATGGCCATGAAGGTGGAAGAAATCCGTTCTTGGATCCAATAAGCACAAGTCAAACCAGCCCTACTGCCACAAACTAAAGAAGAGTGGACAGCCATCCTGACAGAGCCCTTAAGGACTATGTGGTCACAGCTCTGTCATAAAACAAAGGGCTGTAGGTTGTCTCTTTAGGTTATAGAGCCAACCATTTTTTTTTCCCAACATGGGATCGATCACACATATACAGGAGAGCTTAGCCACTAGGGTCATAAATACTTTTCTTTTTCTTTTTGCTGTCTATCAGGGGGAATTTTCATAAAGGAAGTCTTCCAACTCTCCAACTCTGGAGCTCCTCCCCAGCTTTTGAAGAACTATGCTGTACTACTATTTTGCTGCTCAGTTGCTGCATGATTCAGTGTTTACCAATATGGTCAGACCTCTGCCAATGAACAGTAAAAACCAGAGGGTTGTAGACAGCAATAAGGTCTACCCTGAGCCTCCTCTTCTCCAGGCTAAACAACACCAGTTCCCTCAGCCTCTCCTCATAGGGCTTGTGCTCAAGGCCTTTCACCAGCCTCGTTGCTCTTCTCTGGACACGTTCAAGATTCTCAATGTCCTCCTTAAACTGAGGGACCCAGAACTGGACACAGGACTCAATTTGTGGCCTAACCACTGATAAGTACAGGGGCAGAATGACTTCCCTGCTCCTGCTGGCCACACTGCTCTTGATGCAGGCCAGGATGCCACTGGCCTTCTTGGCCACCTGGGCACACTGCTGGCTCATGTTCAGCCAGCTGTCAATCACCACCCTCAGGTCCCTTTCTGTTTGGCAGCTCTCCAGCCACTCTGACCCCAGCCTGTAGCTCTGCATGGGGTTGTTGTGGCCAAAGTGCAGCACCCGGCACTTGGATTTGTTGAATGCCATCATGTTGGACTCCGCCCATCTGTCCAGTCGGTCGAGGTCCCTCTGCAGAGCCCTTCTGCCCTCTAAAACACATGGCTTTTTCCCCACAGAAAGCAAAAAACTGAAATCAAACCCTTTAAAACTTAGTACTTCAGAAACCTCTCAAGTAATCCATTTTTCACTGGTTCTTACAAAGCAAAAAACCACCAACCCCAAACATAGCCTCTCTCTTCCCCACCCCAGCAAACCCCTCCACCACCCACCAGTGTATTATCAGGGTCTATTTCACATTTAACTGGAGAGGCACAGCTGCTTTGAGACCCTAGAATAAAAGTTACAACTCTGAAGGCTTGTGCAAACATGTTTTTTCTTGTGTAATAATTTGGTTTGCAATTTACAACTTCAGATTTACTTTCTATTTTATTGTCTGAATTTTAGGACTTAGGAGCTCTCACTACCAGTGAAGACAACAAAACGCTGCATTCGGCACCTTTGGAAATGCTATAATCTTTTCAGCCCAGGGTGTATATTCCAAGTACAGAAAGGGAGACAGCACATAAATGGATGCTCACCCTATCATCTTCCTGCAATTTGTTAATCAAGTGTCTTACCCAAAAATCTCATTTTTACAGAGAAGAGGAATACAGTGAAGAGGATATTGCAAAGGCTTAATGCTGATCACCTAATAAACATAATCACTTCTTACAAAGAATTTCACAGAATCAAAGAACCATTAAGGTTGGAAAAGACTTCCAAGAACATTGAGTCTAAACTAACACTTCACAGTGTTAAACTAACACTGTGAAGTCCAGCACTGAACCATGTCCCTAAGCACCTCATCTACATATGTTTTTTGCCCACTTTCAGGGACTGCCTCCCTGGGAAGCCTGTTCCAATGCCTGACCACTCTTTCAGCGAAGAAACATTTCCTAATGTCCAATCTAAACCTCCTCTGGTGCAAACTGAGGCCATTTCCTCTCATTCTCTCACCTATTACCTGTGAGAAGAGACCAAGACCCTCCTTGCTACAACCTTGTTTCAGGGAGCTGTAGAAAGAGGTAAGTTCTCCCCTTGGCCTCATTTTCTCCCAACTGAACAACTCCACTTCCCTCAGCTGCTCCTCACCAGACCTGGTTTCCAGACCCTTCACCAGCTTCACTGTCCTTCTCTGGACTTCCTCCTTGTCTTTCTTGTAGTGAGGGCTCCAAAACTGAACCCAGTATTTAAGATGTGGCCTCACCAGTGCTGATTCCAGGGGGACAATCTCTGATAGAGGCCAGGCTGCTGTTGGCCTTGCTGTAATGAGGTGGGGGTCAGTCACAGAAGGTGAAGCACACAGCCTAAACCAGAAAGCCTTTCCAAATCAGTTGTGTGTTTCATTCACCAACACAACTTTAACAGGGCAGGGTACAGCAGTCCCTAGCTTTGTATATTCAGGTATGTATATTTGTATTCTCTGAATCAATAACATGTTAATTTTTTTAATGAGCAGCTAAAATATATACAGCATTTGCAAAGTTTTCTGTAGAAACACATAATGTGGCTATGAACAAAACCAGTCCACATTTAGCTAACTAAATGGATTGACCCCTAAATCATTCCATTCTTATCTCTAAGCCAAAGAATAAAGCTTTGGTAAGTTAATCAGTGTGCCTCTCATGAAAATTTTAGCCAAACTGAGTTGGGGGCAGGGAGAAAGGTCAGTAGACACTTAAAACTGTAAGTATTTTGGGTAATATCGCTCACTAAGAGCAGGCATAGACCACAAACTAGTTTCAGTTTCAGTTTGGTTCTCTTACAACATAACTTCACCATTCAGAATGACATGAATGAAGTGAAATGATTAATCTAGACAGCACACAGGAGGCAACATTACTGCCTTTGTTGATTATTTGGATTACCAGGCTGAAATCACTGACAGCAAGCACAGCTTCTTTCTCCCCAGGCCAGGTAAGAGACACGAATTCCATGTCTGTGTTTTAAGGATATGTTAAGACCCGTATTACCATCAGTGGTGCAAAGGCAAGAAGGTCTGTGACAATAAAGTCTTGAAAATACACCAGGTCATCTCCAAACTGCATGCAACAAAAAGTTTGTATAAAGATTAGTTTTGCTGAGCTGAACATGTCACGTAGTAATCCAGGGAAGAAAAAGTGTGACACAGACCAGAGAACATGATAGTGACTTCAGTGTTTACAATGGTGAAGAAGTGGCCTCTGAACTGTGCTTTGCAGTACCCCATGTGCCTCTTTCTGGAAGACCAAATTAACTTTGCATTAGCAGAATCCAAAGAGGAGAACCAAGCCCTTTCCTATTTGCTCCTGAAGTCTGGGGAGGCTTTATATGCACTAGGAAATGGTGCAATTTATCATAATTAAGAAGCATTAACTGTTTCATTTACCCAAATATTGTGGAGAGAACTCTCTCCTGAGAGATTTATTAAACACTCCTCACTCTACTGCGTGACGTACCAGAGTCAGCCCATGTTAGTCAGCAGGAGGAATTTAGGATTACAGTATCTCTGTCAGATGAAAACAGAACCTGCATGAGAAAAAACATGGAAATACAGCTGTGTCTGGTCTTGAAGATTTCCATGACAGTATGAGCTGGCAATTTGTAGGAAAGATGTATTCTGTGCATAACAGGGGCTTTGAGTACAGTGCCTAGGCCAAACTCCATGGTGGTTCTGAAAAGACAAAGCCTTATACATGGTTGAAGGTTCTGAGATTCCTTGTACCAGCAGCAGCGTCATCCTTCCACTATATGCACTGCTTGAACTATGCAACTTTACTTGGGTTGTTCAGAAGAGATGGAAAAACATGACATCATGTCTTCTCTTTTTCAGTACATGGATAAAATATAACAGACAATCTCCCCTTGTTTTACAGATCCCTGCCTTCTGCTGCACCATAGTGCCTGTTTTCATCTGCAAAGCTCTGCCTGTGCTTTGGTCAGGGCTGAAGAAGGGGTGCCTCCTCTTCTCCATTGGAAGGGATGGAGCGGCAGGGGTGGCTAGCCAGAGTTCAGTCCTCTGGCAGAGAGCTTGATATGGTTTTGTTACTTCTATGTACAAAGAGACTTCAATTAGCTGTATGTGGCCTAAGACAAGAAAGCCTTTATAAGCTTCAAAATGGCCTACAAATAGTGCTTCTGTTCCTTCCCTGATGCGTGGGACTCTCCTGCGGGACATAAACTGGCTATTGTGTTACTCAGACAGCTGTATCTGGGCTCTATCTGGAGCCTGCCTTTTCATGGGCCATTTACAAAACCAGCTAATTTATAGACTGCTCAAGTTTGTCTTAAGAAACAAGGTGTCTTTCAAATCAGAATGAATTCCCTGGGTGCAGTATTGCTTGCAAGCTATTCAAAGTGAGAAAAAGTGCAATGAAATCACGGCAGCAAGCAATCACTGGAGCAGCAGCACTGACACAAAAGGACTGCATGCCTGACCACAGGCAGAGGGAGCTGAAACTTGCTCTCTGAGAAAGAGCAGGGCTCTAGAAAGGAACCCTACTCTTCCCAGCTGGTGCAGGCAGGGCATTTTAAACAAATGTGTGGGAAGAAAGAACAGGTAGAGCATCACTAAGGAAAGAGAAACAGATACAGAACGCCACTGGCCTGACTTTCCCTAACAAAGTGGTTTCACCTAGAAAGAAAATAGGGCTAAGGCAGCAAGGTTTTGTCAGGCTTCAGTGACGACAGTGCCCTTCACTTCAGCAAATAGTTTCAGAATCAGAGTTCAATATAAAAAGTGCACAGTTTACAACAAGAATAATGTATCAAAGAAGAGATAACTTTATCATTCTGTTTGCATAAAGACTGGATGTCACTGCAGCTCTTGACTACAGAATACACAAAACCATACACCATTCTTCTGAAATGCACACTTCTGTACATTTCTAAACTCACAGTAGTTCTCCTTTGATATAAGAAATGCTAACCCCACTCACGCTGACTTGCTGAAAGTGAGGAGGAAATAAGGCAGTAATACATACAGATAATTGGTAGCTAGAAGTTATAGCATCGTCACTGCTAACTTGGAATGCAGAGAAGCAGCAAAGCTGAGATGCAGAAGAAACCAATTCTGAATTCAAGGGTGATCTAAACTGAGAGAAAAGACACAGTATCTTAATAGCAGAAATTAAGATGCAAGAGTCCATGACTCCAGAGGCCTCAAGCTACTGAAAATCTCTGAAGAAGTCAGTATGTTTCCCAAACTCTAACAGAATTAAAAGCATGAAAACATGTAAAAGAGCAAAGCTGCAAAGTAATAAAAACTGTGAGGTGTCAGAATTCTTGCAAAGTGCAATGAATGCTGTTAGAGTCACCTTTGTCACCTGTGCAGTCTCAAGCACAGGAATAGCTATTTCTGTTCCTTGCAGCTTCTTGGCCTCATTCAACACATAGAACGGTTGCTCTGGCCATGAATTAGGGATTGGTAGCAAAAGTAATGAGAAGCCATCTGCACTTCATGTCAAAATCAGAAGACACAGAAGCAAGTAAAAAAGGTAAACAGATACTTACTGTAGATATAGACAATACATAAAGTAGAATAATGAAGAGACAAGAGAGAAAAGGGAAAACTAAAGCTGGATTCTTATATTGCTTCTGGCAGTATTAGTTTATTTCCTCTTTTGGAAATGTCACTCAACTAACATTTCTTAGAGGTGCTCACTAATGCTGTAGTGCACATTTTTTAGCTGAGCCACCTCATACACCTTTAACTTCAGTGCCAAAGTATGTTATGTTTGCAGACAAAAGCAAAATTACCAGGGAACTGAGTGCTTAACCTGTAGCATTCAGTATAACTTGCACACCATTTTTAAAGAGGTATTCAAAGGAACAATTATTTCCTCTGGCCTACTTTAGAGTAATTATTTTCAGTGCCCCATCAACTAAGCTCAAAACCAAACATTTGAGAGATAACAGCATTTGGAATTATGTAGGAGAACAACCCACAAAATAAGAGGAATACACTGACAGACAAAAGATTTTCCAGGGCATGTCCTAACTTAGCAACAGTGATGGAAACCATTTAACACCAAAGTGTTCAGTAGATTAACTCAACAAAGCAACCTGCAATTTATTTGCTGAAGTTGCCCACTGATTGTTTAAGAGCTGAGAGAAGACAGGCCAAAGACAAAGCAAGTGAACCATAAAGAGATGTCCTGAACTGGGTAGCAGACTGCTTTATTGCTGAAGGTAATTGTAGTCTCTATTGAAGTGATTTGCTTTTTGTAACTATTAAATGAGGCACATTAAACAAGAAGTTTTGTTTTCCAAAGACAACACTGTAACCATTACTGCATCAAAATCCACCACCAAATGTACTGAAAGCTCCACTATCAAGATCCTAAGCAATAAAACTACTGATACATGTGAATTACCCACCTGAGGATCTTCTAATGCATAATGTGATATTTATCCAGGTTTTAAATCGATAACGTTGGCTTCCTCCCACATGCAGCACTTCCTGATGTGTTCACAGGAAACAAGTCTATGTTTTAAAATTTACTGCTTTTAAAATAATGTCATGGAGAAAGGATGACAGCTGAGAATAGCTTTGCTGCTGCTGTTTGCAGCAAGGAGTTAAGGTCTCCAAGAGAAATCCTTTACCAATGAAATTCTTCTCTGAATCACACTGAGTCGTTAACCATGTAATCATCTACTACCAACTACTTTTTCATGCAGAGGAGACCTTATTGCTGTCTGCAACTACCTGAAGGGAGGTTGTAGCCAGGTGGGGGTTGGTCTCTTCTCCCAGGCAACCAGCACCAGAATAAGAGGACACAGTCTCAAGCTGCACCAGGGGAGGTTTAGGCTGGATGTTAGGAAGAAGTTCTTCACAGAAAGAGTGATTGGCCATTGGGATGGGCTGCCCAGGGAGGTGGTGGAGCCACCATCACTAGAGGTGTTTAGGAAGAGACTGGATGAGGCACTTGGTGCCATGGTTTAGTTGATTAGATAGTGTTGGACGATAGGTTGGACTTGATGATCTTGAAGGTCTTTTCCAACCTGGTTAATTCTATTCCATTCCATTTAGAAACTGCCTCATGGCAAAAAACCCAAACAAACTCCAGAACATTCATTTTTTTGATTAAGGATCTCTTTGACTTGACCACAGCTACTGTCAAGCTTTACTGTCAGTTTCACTTTCCCAGAAAGATGGCAGCATGGGTTATCACCCCTCTTCCCTCAGATGGAGACAAAACGCACTAGAAGTCACAAGGAACTCAGGTCTCCCTGCAGCACTATTTTGGTGTTATCAAGTATCAGCAGAGAGACTGTGGAACATCGAAGCCACACAAACAAGAGCGAAGTGGCCTCAAACATTTAACTGCATTTCCTTTTATTGCCATAACACAACTGCCTAGTTGCTTCACAATGATTTTGGACAGTGACCATGAACACAGGATTCCCTGTCAGCAATTAACAGAATTAAATATTTCTCAGGTAATTTGTCATTGTTTACTACTTTTTGGAATGACTAAAGCAGTTCCACTTCATTCTACTCTTCCAACTTGCACTTGTCTAAATTAACCAGACACCTGTCCTGTCTACAAAGGAGTAGCTACTCTTGTGTTAGTTACCTTCACAGACAATTCTGTTTCAGATTCTGTAAGAGGTAGGGGTATCTTACCAGGACTGGTTCTGTACAGCTCAGATGGGCTGCTGACCTTTTGGCTGGAGGGAATCCGCTGATGGTACAGTGGAGGTGTTTTCACTAGGAGAGAATGAGAAGTAAACTTCCTCTTCAGTAAAAGCTAAAATGTGGATAGTGCTGATGAAATAAAAAAAATAGACAGACATTTCCTTACCATAGGATGTCTCTGGTGACAGGGGAAAAGCTGGTGTGGACAGGACAGCTTCATTTCCACTTTTTGATGGAGAGAAGACTCCTCCATCTATTTCATCTTGGTAACGTGCAACAGCCATCTAGGAAGGGCACAAAACCCAAAACAACAGTGTGAAACTTCCCACTCAAGCCTACAACAGAGTGGGGAATTTTTCATCAGATCAGAGAGTGTTTCATATATTCTGATCTGCTATTGCAGCAGAGAGATCCTGGAACACCGAAAACATGCAGACACAGAGAGAGGACAAAAGTAGGACATTCATAAACACTGAACTGCATCTCTGAGATAACTACAGTCATTTGTGTTTCTTACTGCCACAATGCAACTGCCCAATTGCTTCATGGGGACCTTGGCTACTGAACATGAACTTGCTCCTCCTGTTGGCCATTGCTTCAAGAAATATAATACAATACAATACAATAAACCAGGTTGGAAGAGACCTTCAAGATCATCGCGTCCAACCCATCAAACAACTAGATCATGTCACCAAGCACCCCATCAAGTCTCCTCCTGAACACCTCCAATGACGGTGACTCCACCACCTCCCCAGGCAGCCCATTCCAATGGGGAATCACTCTCTTTGTATAGAACTTCCTCCTAACGTCCAGTCTAAACCTCCCCTGGCGCAGCTTGAGACTGTGTCCTCTTGTTCTGGTGCTGGCTGTCTGGGAGAAGAGACCAACCTCTGCCTGGCTACAACCTCCCTTCAGGTAGTTGTACAGAGCAATAAGGTCACTCCTCAGTCTCCTCTTCTCCAGGCTAAGCAACCCCAGCTCCCTCAGCCTCTCTTCATAGGGCTTGTGTTCCAAACCCCTCACCAGCTTTGTTGCCCTTCTCTGGACACGTTCCAGCAAGTCAACGTCCTTCCTAAACTGAGGGGCCCAGAACTGGACACAGGACTCAAGGTGTGGCCTAAACAGTGCAATGTACAGGGGCAGAATGACCTCCCTGCTCCTGCTGGTGACACTGTTCCTGATGCAGGCCAGGATGCCACTGGCCCTCTTGGCTGCCTGGGCACACTGCAGGCTCATGTTCAGCCTCCCATGAACTAGCACCCCCAGGTCCCTCTCTGCCTGACCACTCTCCGGCCACTCTGACCCCAGCCTGTAGCACTGCATGGGGTTGCTGTGGCCAATGTGCAGAACCCGGCACTTGGATGTGTCATGACAAATTCTTCATCCTTTACCTCCTTGGTCTTCCCTGCAGGAACTGGTGATCCTGGATTTACAGCCTGGTCTGCAGCAGGAGACTTCATCCATCCAAGCCTGTTATACAATGGCTGCCCAGGGACATCATTGTCATACTGCCCAACACTCAGCTTTCTGATCCTCCCCTCTGCAGCACCATCATCTTGCATACTCGGTGCTAAAAATAAAGAGGTAAATTGGTTAAAAACTTTCCCCCAGTTAGAGCTGTTAAAGCAAACTTCACAGTTCTGCTTTCAGTGATTCCATTCAAGAATGTTCATTAAATAACTGATTTCATAGCTGTTTTACAAAACCACACACAGACGGAAACAACAAAACAAGCCAACCAACCCACAAAAAAAAGCAAGCAATAAACCAAAACAAAATCCCAACCAACAAAGAAAACAATGAAAGAAACAAAACAAAACAAACAAAAAACCCAAACCAAAACAAACCAAAAAACCCCAACCAAACCCAAAGCAAACCAGAAAAAGGCAGTTGGAGTTAACCTTGCTGACATAAGAGGAGATACTTGAACATGTCCAGAGAAGGGCAATGAAGCTACTTAGAGGTCTCGAGCACAAGCCCTGTGAGGAGACACTGAGGGAGCTGGGGGTGTTTAGCCTGGAGAGGAGGAAGCTCAGGGGAGACTTCATAGCTCTCTACAACTACCTGAAAGGAGGTTGCAGACAAGTGGGGGTTGGTCTCTTCTCCCAGGCAACCAGTGGCAGAACAAGAGGACACAGTCTCAAGCTGCACTAGGGAAAGCTTAAGCTGAAGGTGAGGAGAAAGTTCTTCACAGAAAGAGTAATTGGCCATTGGAATGTGCTGCTCAGGGAGGTGGTGGAATCAACATCCTTGGAGGTGTTCAAAAAAGGACTAGATGTGGCACATGAAGCCATGGTTTAGTTATCATGAGGTGTTAGGTATTAGGTAATAGATTGGGCTTGATGATCTCTGAGGTCTTTCCCAACCTGGTTGATTCTGTGATTCTATATCTGCAGTGCAGCTGGTTGCAGAGGAGTGAAGCAGCATGCTTCTGCTGATGCTCAGGTTTGAAGAGGTGACTACCAGCCGAGCTCGCCAGCAGGGGCCGCTGCGAGCAGCCGAACAGGAAACCTCCATCCCTAACACATAGCAGCTCTCAGCTGCTATCCAGGACTGCATTTCACACACACACCCTCCGCCCCTCCGCCAAAAAAAAATAGCTTCTTCTTAGCTAACACAGACCCTGGCCCTTATCAGCCCAGCTCACTGCACATCTTTTGTGACACACATGGCAATCACACTTCATCACAAACATGAGGCATTAGCTACAGACAGGAGCTGTAACCTATTGGATTCTGAGGAGTGGAGCACAAGAGTAAACCTGAGTCAGCAGAATAATCCAGGATACTCAAGGGTATAAAGCAATATTTGCTTCCAAAGTCACTATTAAGAGCATCATTAGGCACAGCTTTATGATTAGCAGGGGTTTAGATTCAGACATGCACTCCCTCCACAGACTATTCCTGCAGTAATTTTTTTCCAACCTTTCCTTCTAAGAGCAAGCTGACAATAAGGATCTCACAGCAGTCCTTACTGTGTACACAGGACAGTCAAAAAGTAACAGCATATACAGCAATTTTGCAGGTACTCCTCTGAGAGCTGCAATGGTCTATACATGCAAAGAGATCTTTGAGAATGAGCTATTTCTCTTCAAAGGGCCAAGGATTTCTAAAAGAGCTTATTTTCATCGTTTGGTGTCATTTAAACTCTTACTAGAATTTCCAGCTCTAAGTATGTGTTGATTAAGCACCCCCCTACGCACTCTGATAATCACAGAATTGTCAGGGTTGGAAGGGACCTCAAGGATCATCTAGTTATAACTGTCCTACCATGGGCAGGGACACCTCACACTAGATCAGGCTGCTCAGAGCCACATCCAGCCCAGCCTTAAAAACCTCCAGGGATGGGGCTTCTACCACCTCCCTCAGCAACCTGTTCCAGTGTCTCACCAGCCTCATGCTGAAGAACTTCCTCCTAACATCTGATCTGAAACTATCCATTTCCAGTTTTGCTCCACTCCTCCTAGTCCTATCACTACTTGACATCCTAAATAGTCCCTCACCAGCTTTCTTGTAGGCTCCCTTCAGATATTGGAAGGCTACCATAAGGTCTCCTCAGAGCCTTCCATAATAGGTACAATCAAGGCATATAGGATATGTGCTTAAACTCAGGTCCAGAGAAGGGCCAAAAACTGGTGAAGGGTATGGGGATCGATATAAATACACCCAACACATCTTGGAAAAGATGTAACTGAGCATCTGGTTTTGTGGCACAACTCTGAAGACTAAAATACTTTTTAAACACCGCATCAGACCTATTCTCCAGACCCTTCACCAGATTCATTGCACCTCTCTGAACCCACTCCAGCACCTCAATGACCTTCTTGGAGTGAGGGTCCCAAAACTGAACCCAGGACTCAAGGCGTGGCCTCACCGGTGCCAAGGTGCTTGGTTGCATGGTTGAGTTGATTTAAGTGGTGTTGGATGATAAGTTGGACACAATGATCTTGAAGGTGTCTTCCAACCTGGTTTATTCTGTTCTATTCTATTCTATTCTATTATATTATATTCTATTCTATTCTAATTTCCTGGTCCTGTTGGTCACACTGCTGCTGATCCAGGCCAGATGCATTCACAAATTTGTGAAACTCAAGGTTCCTACACTGTCAATATAGTTCCCAGAAAGCTGCAAACAGGTACCTCAGGGAAAGGGCATTTTCCTGAAACAGACTGGCAGTACTTTACATATCAAATTCCCAGCAAGTGTGGGACAACAGAGGAGAACAGTTGCAATAAAGCTTAGAGCAAATAACTTGAAAATTAAGTAAAGAAGTCAGCAAAAAAATTACTTTTACTTAGCTATTAGTTCTGCAAATTAGTTTTGCAGAGTTGCCTCACAGCAAAACAGATGTTTAGAGTTATTAATTTAAAAGGCACTTTTTCCAGTGCAAAGTGTCAGGAGCCAAGACTTCCTAGAAGTCACATCATTCATTTTTGCTCTTGTAGTTGAGCTTAAAGTTTTGGCAGAGCTTCATAAATATCCCATTTATTTCTCTGAAACCATTCTGTATGCTTTCATTTCTCTCTTTTCCCTGGTGATCCACAGAACTAATTTTATTTTCCCCAAAGAACAAATAATAACATTCCAACAGATCAACATCAGAACAGCATCAGGCATTTATCTTGTCAGAGGATTCTCACCATGATAATGCTACAGCTGACAGAGGCACGGCCAGTCATTAAAGGTTAATCTTTGTTTAGTTTCTTTGGTTTCTTTAGCTGCTTGGCTTTCCTGGAGTATTATTAGAACTATTAGAAAGAAAACAACACTAAGCTAAAAAACCATGTCTGCACTGGCACATCAATAACAGTGCTCCCTCTGCTGTATCAGCAGTTGTCCCAGCTCAACTTCAAAACCTATTAACTCTTCATGTGTAGTACGTTTGTATTTCCTAAGTGCACCAGGCACTAAGTGCAGATGACACTGTGCTTTGTCTGCAAATTAGGCTAAGGTAATTGTGCATTATGTTATCCCTTTTATATTAAACTCCTTTGATCTCAACTCTTTCCAACCTGTCCATTCCATTCCATTCCATTCCATTCCATTCCATTCCATTCCATTCCATTCCATTCCATTCCATTCCATTCCATTCCATTCCCTTCTTTATCTCAGCCCAGAGGGTTTGGGGTTTTTGTTTGCTGTGTGTTACTTCTCCCTCACTTCTGTGCTGGGGGTGAACAAGCAAGTTAAACCATTACAGCACATTAACCTGTTACAGGCATCTTGTTGCTCACTTCTCTCTAAGGGGCTTTAAATTGCATTATGACTGTGCATGAAGAGGTAAAATCACCTTTAAAGATCTGA
The DNA here is from genome assembly GCA_033816785.1 of Picus viridis. Classification (NCBI taxonomy): domain Eukaryota; kingdom Metazoa; phylum Chordata; class Aves; order Piciformes; family Picidae; genus Picus; species Picus viridis. Next base: position 27,394,592 of record CM066574.1, read on the forward strand.
ATGTTTCATTAGGCTACTCAGCTGCCCTTCTACTCCTCTGCATTGTTTCTCTTGCTAGAGAATGTTTCTGCTTTTGAAACAAAAGCAATATATAAGGGGGCAGGGAAACTCACACAAACCCTACAAATAAACTTTAAGGGAGGAAAAGAATATGATACATTGAATCACAGGGGGTAAAAATGCTTTTGAGTCTCTAGATTCATGTTACCTTGGTTAGCACTACAAATAAGTAAACCCCATATTTACCAGTTATTTATCCCTTGAATTACCTGCAGTCTCCATAACATACTGCATCATTACCAAAGTAAGACTAATTTGTTCCCCTTTAACATTAAAGATTCAGAATAGACTAGAGTAGCTGAACTGGAAGTGACCTACATCTATCACCCAGTCCAGCTGCCTGACCACTTCAGGGCTGACCAAAAACCAAGGCCTGCTATCAAGGGCATTCTCCAAATGCCAACACTAAATACAATAGGAAAATGATCTCATAAAGCAGTTTTGTTTGACAATACAGCTATAGAATAGAATAGAATAGAATAGAATAGAATAGAATAGAATAGAATAGAATAGAATAGAATAGAATAGAATAGAATTAACCAGGTTGGAAAACACCTTTGAGATCATCGAGTCCAACCTATCATCCAACACCATCTAATCAACTAAACCATGCAACCAAGTACCCCATCCAGTCTCTTCTTAAACACCTCCAGTGATGGTCACTCCACCACCTCCCTGGGCAGCCCATTCCAATGGCCAATCTCTCTTTCTGTGAAGAATTTCTTCCTAACATACAGCCTAAACCTCCCCTGGTGCAGCTTGAGACTGTGTCCTCTTGTTCTGGTGCTGGTTGCCTGGGAGACCAACCCCTCCTGGCTACAACCTCCCTTCAGGTAGTTGTAGACAGCAATAAGGTCTCCTCTGAGCCTCCTCTTCTCCAGGCTAAGCAAGCCCAGCTCCCTCAGCCTCTCCTCATAGGGCTTGTGCTTCAACCCCCTCCCCAGCTTTGTTGCCCTTCTCTGGACATATTCCAGCAAGTCAACATCTTTCTTAAACTGAGGAGCCAACTGCAGAGAAGTTTAGACAATTCTGGATGATATCAAGTCACCAAAATTTAGCTTCAAATTGGAGCTATTAATTGCAATATCTTACATCAAATGTAAGATCAAATACATTCTCACTTAGAGCATCTCTTGAAAATCAGCAAAGATCTACATCAGCTTCAGTGCCTAATGAAAAAGTGTTCCACTTTTAGCTTTTATTTGTAGTTCTGTAGCTAAATGGGTGATCAAAGCTTCTTTATAGACAACCTGTTCGAAATCAAAAGGTGTTATCAAGCTTTGAACCCAATAGGATTAACTGAAATTTCACATCGGCGTTAACAAGCTTGAAAATTCTATCACACTGAAAATCTGGAAAGTACAAATTGAGGCCATCAAAAGGGGGAAATAAAAAGATTATTCAGTTTTTAGAAGATACTAATCTTAAAAGTTCTGTGCTTAAATTAGCCAACAGGTTGCAAACATGGTGATTTGCTACAGCACTGAAATACAAATGTCAGAACTTGTAAAACTAACTTGAACCACTTCGATCACCAAGACTTGAGTAACAGTGAACATCATCCTCTTTGGAGAGAGCTTAAGCAAAGTTAACTATTAGGTCACAGAGAGCTTCTCATTTAGTACAACCAGCACCAGAACAAGAGGACACAGTCTCAAGCTGCACCAGGGGAGGTTTAGGCTGGATGTTAGGAAGGAGTTCTTCACAGAAAGAGTGATTGGCCATTGGAATGGGCTGCCCAGGGAGGTGGTGGAGTCACCATCACTGGAGGTGCTTAAGAAGAGACTGGATGAGGCACTTGGTGCCATGGTTTAGTTGATTAGATAGTGTTGGGTGATAGGTTGGACTCGATGATCTTGAAGGTCTTTTCCAACCTGGTTAATTCTCTATTCTATTCTATTCTACTCATTTATTCCCCAGCAGGCATTTTGGAATACGGAATTAATTTTAACCCTCTCCCTTTCACACGAGACAAAAAGTACCATCTATCCATTCCAGAAAGATCCACATGCAAGCATGTACACAAGCCACATGTGGATGGTTTAAGCAAACCACATGTGGGCTTAAGGAAAGGAAAACTTACTAGGATGAATGCTTCATCAGTCAACAAACCAACACAATTTTACAGGTAACAACAGACTTTGTAAAGAGACAACTTGGAAACTGTTGCCCTGTAAAAGCATGTCATACACAGCACAGAGGAGCATAGAGAGAAACAGATCTACTCAGAACTGCTGAGGCCACACCTCAAATACTGGGTTCTGTTTTGTGCTCCTCACTCCAAGAAGCACTTTGAAGTGCTGGAGCATTACTAAGGAAGAGCAACCAAACTGGTGGAGGGTTTGAACACAAGTCTTACGAGGAACAGCTGAGGGAACTGAGGTGGTTTAGTCTGGAGAAGAGGAGGCTGAGAGGAGACCTAATTGCCCTCTGTAACTACTTCAAAGGAGGTTAAGCCAGGTAGGAGTTGGTCTCTTCTCACATGTAACAAGTGACAGGACAAGAGGAAAAGGCCTCAAGTTGTGCCATGGGAGGTTTGGGTTGGCTATTAGGAAAAATTTCTTCACAGAAAGGGTTCTCAGGCATTGGAACAGGCTGCCCAGGAAGGTCGTGAAGTTACCATCCCTGGAGGTATTTAAAAAGTGATTGCCCATTGGAATGGGCTGCCAGGGGAGGTGGTGGAGTCGCCGTTACTGGAGGTGTTCAGGAGGACACCTGATAGGGTGCTTGGTTGCATGGTTTAGTTGATTAGGTGGTGTTGCATGATAGGTTGGACGCGATGATCTTGAAGGTCTCTTCCAACCTGGTCTATGCTATTCTATTCTATTCTATTCTATTCTATTCTATTCTATTCTATTCTATTCTATTCTAAAAGTGGCATGGATGTGGTGTTGAAGGACGTGGTTTAGTGGTCGGCAGATCTATGATTCTATGATCAAGCAGATACACTTCAAACGAGTTTCTCATCACAGTTTCAATCTGTGTGAAAAGTTACTATGACCTAAAAGAGACTCTACCAGTTCAACCCACAGATTGATGTAACTCAGGGCTCTCTTGAGAAAGATGAAGACTCCCACAAGGATGTTTTTTCAGTTCCCCTTTTACAGAGCTCAGCAGAGTCAGGAAGGCTGAAATAAGGCACTGGGGAGAATGACGTCAGCGTTGCAGAAATTCCAGATGCCACTGCCTATGCCACAGTCGAAAGAGACCTGTGTAACTCTGACTACCCATTACTGTGAGCCACAGGGATTCAATCCAACAGGAGGCTTAACAATTCATCAAGGAAAAAAAAAAGGTCTCTATTTCAGCTTCTAACAGAGGAGCCTTCAGGGACTGACCCACATACTAAAAAGCGTTAGCACAACACTATCCAAATCCAAAGTGATTTTTTTTTTCCCCCCTCTGGTACCATTTATCTGCTACAAAGTTTAAGTTTTCTGCAGAAGGTATTTATTTAACAATCAAGCTATTTATTTAACAATCAAGGCTGTCTTATGCTTAAATCAAAGCAACTCTATTTTAAGAATTTACCAACCTTTTCCTGTGTGATAGGAACTACAATAGGGTTAGTATTGTATTGTTAGTGAATGCAAATAAGGCAGATGAGGTTTTGGACAAGCTTTGTTCTCCTATCATTTTACAACTTATTTCAGATGTTCTGGGTTTGCTCTCCCACAGAATATCAGAGAGTGAACAGGAACAGCTGGAAGAGTTCAATGCTCTTAAAAACTATTATTTAATGAACTATGCAAAAAGGGCTTCTTCCTCTCTCCTTTGTCTGCAGATACACTATAGCATGATTTATGATACTGTAACTTGGACCATCTTCAAAGATATATTTTCAATGGAGGAAAGATCTCTGAAGATGTTCCAGAAACTTCTAATCAGATGTTTAGCCACCTTATATTTTTTTTCATTTAGCATACTGGGGGGGGGGGGGGGGGGGGTTGCAGGGAGGGAAGATGGCTGTGTTTAACACTCTATTCTTCAACGAGCTGGCCAACTACACTGCTGCCAAATGGCTGTGTGAACCCCACCAAATTAGGGGACCTGAAGACATTTTAAGATGATATTTTCAAACAAAATAACTAGTGCATGGAGAAGACTTAGAATTAGCTGAGAGCAACAATATCATTTCAACCTTATGAAAAATAAAGGCATCTCTTCCTCATACTCGTTGATCTAGACAGACATAGAATCATTTTGTTTGGGAAAGACCTTTAGGATCATCAAGTCCAACCATTATCTAACTATACCAAGGCTGATGCTCAACGATGTCCCTCAGCACCACATCTCTGCCTTTTTGAAACACTTCCAGGGGTGGGGATTCAACCACCTCCTTGGGCAGCCTGTTCCAGTGTCTGAGAGTCCTTTCAGTGAAAAAGTTTCTTCTAATGTTCAACCTAAACTGTCCCTGATGCAACTTGAGGTCATTTCCTCTTGTCCTGTCACTTGTCACTAGAGAGAAGACACGCATCACTTGGTCACATCAATGGGCACAGGCAAATGCTGACTCATGTGTTCACATGCTTTGCCTTGGTTTGATCACATATTTCTTCAACCACTTCTAACATTTTTCTCAAGATGCTATAATTTTTTTCTGAAGATGTTATAACTGTAACATCTTAAGAATGAACAGTTGGGGGATGGGGATGAGACCTGGGTGATGGTAATGGTAGGTTTTACTGACAATGTATCAGCTCTGTGTAACTCACTTCACGTAAAAGCCAAAAGTAAACAGACAATTTTAATTTGCAGTACACTGATTCACCTCTGATCCTGTGATAAGTGAGAGGCATGGCACTGATGGAGAAAACAGGTCATCAGCTCTACATGCTTCATAAAGACACAAAAAGAAGTTGCTTCCGCAGAGTCCACCTGCTTCCTCCTATTCTCAAAAACACTGAGCACTTAACCCAAGACATCATTTCAGAGAGAACACAGAACCCTGCTACATGATCAGTCAGTACTTTGTGCCATGTTAACCTTTGTTAAGGGTATATAGACTGGTTTGGGTTGGAAGGAACCTTAAGAGAACATCTAGTTCCAACCCCCCTGCCATTGGCAAGGACATCTTTCACTAGGACCAGGCTGCTCAAAGCCCCATCCAGCCTGGCCTTCAACACACTTCCAGGCTTGGAGCCTGCACAGCTTCCCTAGGCAAGCAGTTCCAGTACCTCATCACCCTAATGGGAAAGAATTTCTTCCTAATGTCTAATCTAAATCTAGCTTCTTCCAGCCTGAAGCCATTACCCCTTGTCCTGTCACAGCATGCCTTTGTAAAAATGCCTTTTTTATACACGTGTATACAAAAAATCAAGGAAGAGTCAGGAAAAGAGATGTAGCTGCCTATCTATCAATCAGTGCAGAAACATGCAAGCAAAGAGAGGTATGAATGCACCACAATGTCCATCCCAGCTGACACACAGGTTTCTTTAAGCTCATTCTTCCAGCTTTGCAGGGCAGTGGAAACACACACATGCCTTCTTAAGGCAGACGTTTCCTGCACACTCATGCAGGAAACCAGATAACCCCACCATGCCTTCATAATTCAGTCCTCAAGTGAGGCACACACACAGCGCATCACTTCAGTCCCATTCATCTCCAGTACTATTTGCTCCAGCTCACTGCATCATTCATCCATTCAGTTTCATTCAGTCATTCAGCCCTGATCTGTCAGCTCCCTCCATCACAGGCCAATTCATCCTTTTGACATACTTGTTAGGTCAAGGGCTGTGCAGGGTACAGAGCTATCCCTAAAACTTGAATGTATAAGACCAACCATTACTCATCAGCAGACAACTGCTGCCTTGGTTATGGTTATCCTTTATTCATGGCTATTTCCTCATCTTCCTGGCAACCAGCATTTCTTTGTGCTATCAGTTACACCCCCTGTGCCACAGCAGTTTCACCAGTTAATTAGTTCCCTTGGAGAATCTCCAGCTTATCCCAATTTTGTGAGTCAGCTCCAAGGCAAGGTAAACTACATCCAGCAGGCCTGTGCTCTGTTACCACAAACTGACAATGAACAACAACATATTCATATTTTTTTTAAGAGATTATTTGGCTTCTATTATAATGTTTTCTGTCTAGCATAGCACATATTTACAGCCTTTCACTGCAGGTAAGCTGAGTACTTCAGCTTTGCTGCATGTGTGTGCATGTGCAGTGGGACAGAGTCAGACTAAACAGATGCTTCAGCTGTGCGTTGTGGAAGGAAAGCAATACTCAAGTCTGAGGAGGAGGTTTCCATGGCATGAATGTTAGGGTGTTCCCACACAAGCAGAAACAGACTTTTGACTTCAGTCAAGCAGCACCAGTTACATTTTTATTTGATTTTTTTCCCTTAGAACCGTTTAAACTTTGCCACGCATCCCGGTGAGTACCGAGGATATCTCTTGCTATTTATGATTCCTTGCACAGAAGCACTCATTCTCAGTAGGAGTATGGAGAAAACAGACTTTTCCAGGACTTTTTCACAACACTGACACTCCAGAGGATTTGACAGACCTGCATACCCTAAGGCCACTCTCTCTACCACTCCTCACACAGATACTGCATGCATACTGTATGTGAAGACAAGGGAACTGTCTAGCACTTTCAAAAACTAAGGGAAGATAATATTTCCTTGTCTTTCAGTCTTTAGGCTTGCTGTTCCTTTTCCCAACCACAGTCAAAATAGACTAATTTTGCTGTTCCAGTTTATCGAGCTATTTTCTCATACAGCTGAGGCGTATCATAGAATCAATGAGGTTGGAAAAGACCTCAAGGATCATCAAGTCCAACCTGTCGCCCAAGACCTCATGACTACTAAACCATGGCACCAAGTGCCACATCCAGTCCCCTCTTGAACACCTCCAGGGATGGTGACTCCACCACCTCCCTGGGCAGCACATTCCAATGGCTAACAGCTCTTGAGAAATGGTAGAAAATTCTCCAAAGAGTAGGTGATTTTTCCAGTAGTCAGTTATCTGCCTGGCAGAATATTGTGCTATTTGGACTAAACATATGGATTTACTCTTTGGAAGTGCTACAGAGTATTAGAGAACATCTGTGTTTTATGCTCAGAACTATGACCATCACCTGCATTCACCTGAGACATGAAATTATGCAACCAGCACCAGAACAAGAGGACACAGTCTCAAGCTGCACCAGGGGAAGTTTAGGCTCAAGGTGAGGAGAAAGTTCTTCACTGAGAGAGACGTTCGTCATTGGAATGTGCTGCCCAGGGAGGTGGTGGAGTCACTGTCCCTGGAGGTGTTCAAGAGGGGATTGGACGTGGCACTTGGTGCCATGGTCTAGTCATGAGGTCTGTGCTGACAGGTTGGACTTGATGATCTTTGAGGTCTCTTCCAACCTTGGTGATACTGTGATCTCCTGTGCTTCCATCTGACCATACCAATTCACAATTTCTCCTTGCAGCTGGAACACTCCCTTTACATCAGAAGATGTACCAAGGGAAAGACATTCTAGGTCTTTCTCATTCTTAACATTCATCTAGTCAAACTTCCCTCTTATTTTGTGAGCACCATGCACCAACAATTCTGCACACAGCAGCAGGGCAAGTCCAGAGGTGTAAATAAAAAAAAAAAATCCTACAGTGTTTGGAAAAATCTGTATGTGCTCCTAACCTCCTAGTCTCAAGCAGACTGCCACATACAGGTTGCTTTACCTTTAGACCCATGGGTACTTTTGAAATCAAGCTCTCACTAGTACATACTGAGGTATACTTGAAAAAGGCAGAACATTTTAGCACTTCATATAAAAGCAAGCTTTAAAAATTACTATTACTGTGCTAAAGCTATCCAAAAGAACATTCCTTTGAAAAAAATCTCTTGTACAATTAACAGCTATTCTTACCTTACTTTGGTATTGCATGCTGAAGCACATGCAGAAAATGACAGATGAATCCTGACATCTACAACCTTGGCTTTGGAGCCAGCACCCTAAAATACTGAATTTACCATTCTCATAGCTCTGCTTCAGCATTAATCACAACTTCTAATGGTGTTTAGTGACACAAAGGAACAACTGTTCCTCACAGTAAAGTTCCTACAGATCAAGTCCTTATCACAGCATAAGCCTGCTCTGTTTTAAAGGTTACTAAAATGGTCATTCTGCTTGCCCCCCACCTCCAGCTGTGTCTTCACCACTCTTTCACGTAGCATTTGGCCCACACTGCAAGTTTAACTCTTCGATCTGGCAGAGAACTAACCCAGAAGAAAACCTTCAAACCACTAAACTAACAAACTAATCCAACAAAGTTCACCACTTCAGGGTTTTCAGTTCTGATACAGAGTTGAATAGGGCAATGCATGTTCAAGGATCATGGAGGCAGCATAAGGTCACCTCTCTTGGGAACAGTCTGCTGCGTTGCAATTGCATTAGACACGATGAAACTGCACTGATCATCACAATGAATATACTCAAAGGGCTCAAAGGGCAGGCAAAGGACTCAATACACATCTAAAATTGTTGCTTATCACTCATGAGCATGGCATGTGATCATTACACAACAGGAACATCTCGAGACACTACCTACATAAACCACATTCAGAAATAATTAAACTTCAGAGCACCCAAAGGCACTCAGCTGCTAAAGGCCCTGACTCAATTAGCTAAATCCTCACTATTCCTACTCTGTTCCTGCCTCTTGTGCCAGAAGATGCTATCCCCTGAAGCAGCAGCTATTGGAAATGATGATGCTGTAGCTTACACCCCCAGAAACGTAAACTAGTAACACCTCTCCACACCCCACCAAATTAGCAGCCGAAGGAAACACCCCCATTCAGTTTTGCTGCTTTAATGAAGTTAACTATAAATTCCCTACAAGGACCATCACAAACAGCTGAGAATAGCCTACATAGCTTTATACCAGGAGTATGTTAAGAGACTACCAAGGCTAGAGGATGCTAACCATCCTAACAGCACTGGCAACATAAAACCCTGAAAAACAGAGGGTAAAATGAAGAGAAGCTGAACACAGTTGAATTTCACTTGGAGGGGTGGAAGGAGTCACTGGAAGCAACTGCCCCAGGGATGGAAACACAGGTGAAGTTATTACACAGCTTACCGTGCTGGGAGGGATTCCTGTTTGTGACCTCTAATCTTTCATGGAAGCCAGGACTTCTGCCAAGCCCTTCCACATCAACATCAAGGCTGGTGAAGCCATTTACTTGGTTTCTGTCCCTGGTGACACTGTTAATGCGGGTTGGGATAGGTTCAAATGTAGGGTCCAACTCCAAGATCAGCCTGTTCAGTTGTTCAATGGACTGATCAATATCCAAAGTTGGAGAAGCTGGTGAGTCTCCTGTGTTCTGTTCCAGATCCAGGCCATTTGTGTCCCTCTGAGGCACTGGCCTTGACTTAAAGCTCTCAGCACTGGCATGTTCTGCAGTTTCAGAACCTGGCATGCTTCCTAGACCCCTCTGCACAGCATCCCTGCTGCTGGAGCCACGCGTTGGGGTGTCTGGGAGTCGGGACGGGCTCTGGGTGCTGCCTGAATTCTCCACAGTGCTATGAATGCCAACCCTAATCTCATTCTCTGGGGCAAAACCATACTGGTGAGCAGTGACCATCTGCTGCTGGCGTACCCAGGTCTGAGTAGAGTAGTTACTTGGGCCATAGTCTTGAGGCTGAGGGGGGACAGAAGGATTCCGTTGCAATTGCTGAGTTGACTTTGTCTCAGTGCTTCCAAAAGATCTCTCATAGAGGGGATCCACACCAATTCCCAGATCTGGGGCAAAAGCATTGTGATGCTCCTCCCCAATGTTACTTCCAAAGCCATCTGAAAGAAGTGAGTTCTGACTGCTCTTGTGGCAGCTAAAGTTCCCTAGGTGGGCAGAGTGCTGTCCTTCTGAGGAAGACAAAGTCCCAATGCTGTCCACGCTGTGAAGGTCGTGATTAGGCATTTCATCATCCAGAATATCAGTCTCCCTGTCCTTCAGCTTGCTGTCTCCATTCACATGAACTTGAGCTGGTACTACATGGCGAATCCCACTGTACTTCCCTCGAGCATCAGTCATATCCTTGGTGGTGTTGACAGAATCCTCCAGACCAAAGCCACTGAGTAACTGGTCCAGTTCTGCCTTCTCTTGCGGGCTCAGACCTCTTTTGACTCCTGGCACAAGGCGCTCTTCAGTCTTGTCTGTCCTGATGGAAGCTGTCGAGTGTCCTGAATCACTGCTGACTGACAGGGTATGATCACTGTGATCAGGACTACCAGTCACGGGAACACCCTGTGCAACACCAGGAATGCTGCTGTCTGAAGAGCTCTTCTTTCTCACTTTTGCATACAAGCTGCCATCAATGGGACCTTGGGTATGCAGCACTGTGGAGATAAGTAACAGGGAAGGGGAGAGAAAAGGAGAAGGCATTACATAAGGACTTTGGTGTCATATCACGATAGAAATACTGCTAATACTACTAGTATTCTTTCTGCCAAACTAAACAGGCCCTGCTAATGCAGCATCACTCAATGGCATTATCCTTGGTCCACACATTTCAATTCATACCAGTTCTCTTGGTGGAAATAGAGCATGCTATTCATAGCTCTAGATCGAATACAGCTCTCTCTTTTTATGCCATTTTGAATGCATGTTTGTGGCTCCATAAACTCTTAATGCCAGTCTGATGGATTACACTCTTACAGTGACAGAAATCTGAGAGGCAGCAATCATGCATTCCACAAACAGCAGGAACCTTCCAGCAACACAGTTTAGGAACAGGCAGATTTTTGTCAAAGGTGATCAAGAGCTTAGTCTACACCTGTGGCAGTTCCAGAACCAAAAGAGCCATGCATTGCCCTGTGCATTTCAACATCACCATAGGTTTTCAAAATACACTTCAAATGGCATTGTGATCATGAAGCTTCTAATCTAGGAAGCTTTAATAGGCAAGTATCCTCTTAGAAAAAGCATTATTGAGAAACTGTACCCACGATGGCAATGAATTCATCCATTTATAGTGGCAAGAAAAGTGGTCTGGCTGGAAAAAGCCTCCATTACGGGACGCACTGCCAACTTTCCATCCGTTCAAAGGCACACTGGAGGTTAAATGGTAGGTTCCATAGATTTTTAGCTAATCATGAAAGGACAGCTTTTTACTTTTTTAGGGACTAGGTACTATTACTCTTCTGATTTTAAAATCAGCACATGCAAAAAGACCAAAATACCCCTTTGTTTAGAACAGGCCAGGGGGAAAAAAGGCAGCAATTCCCCTTGCTGTAGAACCTCTCCATGGGCAAATTGTTAGAATTTTCCTGGAAGTTTATGATGTGCAAACCGCCACGATGGAAAGAGCTGCTAGGCAGGAGGTTGAATGTCTGTGCACAGGTATTTAAGAACAAGATTTATGGACAAATATTGCATCTAAGGAAAATGCAGCCAACTGAAAGTTTCTCAACCTCTTTCATGCTGTAATTTCTCCTAAGCTCTCACTACTGCTAGGACAATGAAGCACAGTTTGTGCTTCATGTGGAATTATTTAATGCAGTTACCACAATGAACTGCAAAAATGTAAAAACCAAAAGACTGTGCTTGACTATCAGGTGATTTTTAGTTCCTTTGTGCTTAATTGTGAGATTAAAAACTAGAAGTGAAAAGAACATAAAGCAGCTTTGTGTTGGACAGTTGTATATCCTGGCACAAAATAAGACTTGAAGAGGTTACAGGTCTGAACTGGAACACAGTTAAGTAAATACAGGTCTAGCACAGTTGTACTATTAAGAAATCTTCGTCGACTTTTCTGTTGCCCCAAACCAGGCAGTGCTGTAAATCCTTCCAACATGCTAGGCAGCCATAAATACCTCACACCAAATGAAACATTCCAGCAGGCAGATTTGGTTCACCACATAAGGATGTTAAGCACAAAATCTGACAAATTCTCAAGTACAGGAAGCAACAGAAAAACCTTTGTGCATTTTGCAGTAGTGAGGCTGCACCTTGAGGACTGGGATCAGTTTTGGGGCCCTCATGACAGGAAAGACATTGAGGTGCTGGAGCAACAAAGCTTGTGAAAGGTCTGGAGAACAGGTCCGGTGAGGAGTAGCTAAGGGAGCTGGGGAGAAAAGGAGGCTGAAGAGAGATCTTCCAGTTCTCCACAACACCCTGAAAAGAAGTTGGAGCCAGGTGGGGGTTATTCTCTTCTCCCAATTAAACAGCAGTGAGAGGAAACAGCCTCAACTTGAACCAGGGGAGCTTTAGATTAGACACATTAGAAGAAACCATTTCGCTGAAAGGTGTTCTCCAAGCAAAATGGTTCCACGATTCTATGATTTCCCTCTATCCACCTTCCCTGTACCATCACACACTGCCATCCAAGCACAGAGACAGGAGTACTGACAAGAAGACAAACAAACTGCCAGTGGACTACTAACCCCAGGGTCTTGCAGAACCATGTTTTGTAAGGTTCAGAGAGAACTCTGCCCAGTACTTCTTCCAGTAATACAAAATCATCACATTTACTCTGCACATTGCCTGGAATGCTGAGCAAACACAAACCACCTGGGGGTTTCCCAACTGTGAACCACCCAGTTTCCCTTCTGAAGAAGAGATTCCAGTTCAGCTTACCAGGGCATCTCTACTTAAAATTAGGGCATTTCATTTTGAAAAATAAAAAGAGAAAACTAAATACAAACAAGAAAACTACAGTCACTGCAGTGCAATGGGGTCAGAGTGGCTGGAGAGCTGCCAAACGGAAAGGGACCTGGGGGTACTGATTGACAGCTGGCTGAACATGAGCCAGCAGTGTGCCCAGGGGGCCAAGAAGGCCAATGGCATCCTGGCCTGCATCAAGAATAGTGTGGACAGCAGAGGCAGGGAAGTCATTCTGTCCCTGTACTTAGCACTGCTTGGGCCACACCTTGAGTACTGTGTCCAGCTCTGGGCCCCTCAGTTTAAGAAGGACACTGAGACTCTTGAATGTCTCCAGAGAAGGGCAATGAGGCTGGGGAGAGGCCTCGAGCACAAGCCCTATGAGGAGAGGCTGAGGGAGCTGGGGTTGTTTAGCCTGGAGAAGAGGAGGCTCAGGGGAGACCTTATTGCTGTCTACAACTGCCTGGAGGGTGGTTGTAGCCAGGAGGGGGTTGGTCTCTTCTCCCAGGCAATCAGCACCAGAACAAGAGGACACAGTCTCAAGCTGTGCCAGGGGAAGTTTTGGATTGAGGTGAGGAGGAAGTTCTTCACTGAGAGAGTTGTTAGCCATTGGAATGTGCTGCCCAGGGAGGTGGTAGAGTCACCATCCCTGGAGGTGTCCAAGAGGGGATTGGACGTGGCACTTGGTGCCATGGTCTAGTAGTCATGAGGTCTTGGGTGACAGGTTGGACTTGATGATCTTTGAGGTCTTTCCCAACCTTACTGATTCTGTGATTCTACTTCAAGCATGATATAAATCTCAAGAACTGGCCATCTGCTCTCTTCACTCTTCCACTTGAAACAAAAAACAGATATTTTTATTTTTTTTTAGGAAGCTGAGACTGCTGCTTTTCCTACTGCATTTATATGTCAGTAAAAGGCTTGGACTTAAAACTACTCAGGATTCTGAGATGTCTATTAAGTAAACTTAAAGCATATTTTTCTGATAATTTTTTTTTTTTTTTTTTTTTTTTCCACAGAAAGAGTGATCAGGTATTGGAATGTGCTGTCCAGGGAGTCACCAACCCTGGATGTGTTTAAAGGTGGTTTGGATGTGGTGCTTGGGGATATAGTTTAGGGTGAGCCTTGTAGAGTAGGGTTATCTGGTGGACTTGGTGATCTCGAGGGTCTTTTCCAACTTGAAGGATTCTGTGTGATTCTGTGTGTGAAGTTAAATAGCTATCTCTGAACTCTCAAACGATCCCATTGTTGGCTAACATATTTCATTGATTACTACTCAAGCCCCAGTTTTAATCTGAGCTAGTGAACACTTAAGAAGAAATTGTTAAAAGTTTCATATTTCTCTGAATAGCTACCATTAACTGGTGTCAAGGAAGGGTGTAGGAATGTTTTAGGCAAGTAAATCAGATGAAAGGGAGAAAAATTTTGCTAGAGGAATTTCTCCCTCCCCCATGCTGTCATGTAAATGAATGAAAATGTCTGTTTTGCAAGCAGTGTTTCAAAAACACTTAAAAGTATGGATCTCCACTACACTGAAGAATGGCATCTGTACTTGTTAAAAGTCTGACTGATATAGGAATACTACTGGGAATAACAAGAGTGTTTCTGGGACTTCTTATAGGGTTTGGCTCAGGATGGCCTAACAAAACATTTGGTTGGAAGAGAGGCAGCAAACTTGAAAAGACTGCAAATTTCATGGCCAAGACAGGAGAGCTTTCACAGATGTACATTCATGCATCTGTATATGGAAATGTCTCCTTCTTACAGGGAAACTCAGCAAATCTCATTTGCAGTTTCAGCAGCAGTAACTGTAATTTCCTTCTCTATGGTCCCTGTTAAAAATAGAATCTCTGAAATCTGAGAATCTCCTAAGCTGACTAGAAGCACTTTGTATAAAGGAACAGACGACTGCGAGCTGTCTGGGCTTCCCAGTTACTGTGCTTGCCAGTGCGCCACACAGCCCTGTCAGAAATGAGCACCATGGCAGAAGGGAGGAAGTCTGCATGCCAGCGTCAGTATGAAATAGTTTGGCACCAGAACATTGGCAACTAGGTTTTGTGCCATTCAGTGCCTCGCCCTCCACCTCAAGGTATGCAGAATGCCAGTGGGTTTAAAAGCCTGAACAGACATGGACATGAGTACTGTCTTAGCACCAGCCTAACTGTGTTCATAACCAAGACAACAAGCCAAGGTATACCACTTATTAAGAACTTATTCAAAATGAAGCTAACATCTTGAATATTTTATACACCCTGTTGCTGATAAATATAGATTATTTAGATGTAAATACAGATAAATTTGAATATAGATAATCTAAATCGGAAGGACGTGTCTATAGACAAGAGGAGAACCAATTCAATTAAATGAGACCTGAGTGAACCATTTAAAGCGAGCACCTGGCTAAGCAGAAAAGGCATTTGAGTTGCACAAGAAAAACATAATCAGTAATGTGCAGGACCTAGATGTCCTACTTAAGTATCCATATCTGAAAGTGTGGTCCACTGCCAAGTTTCAAAAATCCCTAAGGCAATTTCTCAAAGCAGTGGCTTCCCACTGCTCACAAGTTGGATGGTCGGCCCAACAGACACTGCCTTTGATACCTGTGCTAGAACCTGAGTCATATTATATCATCTGTCAACAGGTGAAGTGAGAAACAAAAATATTTGAGACTTCTGGTTGTGAACATGAAGATTAATACAATATTTTTAAGACCCCACAAGGAAACACCTGCAACGGTGGGACAAA
This sequence comes from Picus viridis, assembly GCA_033816785.1. Taxonomy (NCBI): domain Eukaryota; kingdom Metazoa; phylum Chordata; class Aves; order Piciformes; family Picidae; genus Picus; species Picus viridis. The sequence goes on from CM066574.1 coordinate 27,409,990, forward strand.
ACAATTTACTTGCAACAATTTACTTGCTCGAGTAGGCAGCTGTCTTTTTAGAAACCTCAAGCAGTCACCAACAAAAATTATCATTCTGTCCCATAAACAGATGAGAAAGAATAAGACTCACAGCTAAACAAAAATCCAGCTGCTCCTGAGGAGTGTGGATAGTTGAACTTACAGCTCCTGATTATGAGCATGCAGTGGATATTGCACATCAGACACTAAAATTCTTTTCAAATCTGCACAGTTACAGGAAAGCAATAGAATAGAATAGAATAGAATAGAATAGAATAGAATAGAATAGAATAGAATAGAATAGAATAGAATAGACCAGACCAGACCAGACCAGACCAGACCAGACCAGGTTGGAAGAGACCTTCAAGATCATCGCGTCCAACCTATCATCCAACACCATCTAATCAACTAAACCATGGCACCAAGAACCCTATCAAGTCTCCTCCTAAACACCTCCCGTGACGATGACTCCACCACCTCCCCGGGCAGCACATTCCAATGGCCAATCACTTTCTCTATGAAGAACTTCTTCCTAACATCCAGCATAAACATCCCCTGGTGCAGCTTGAGACTATGTCCTCTTGTTCTGGTGCTGGTTGCCTAGGAAGAGACCAACCCTCACCTGGCTACAACCTTCCTTCATGGAGTTGTAGAGAGCAGTAAGGTCTCCCCTGAACCTCCTCTCCTCCAGGCTAAGCAACCCCAGCTCCCTCAGCCTCTCCTCCTAGGACTTGTGCTCCAAACCCCTCACCAACTTTGTTGCCTTTCTCTGGACACGTTCCAGGAAGTCAACATCCTTCCTGAACTGTGAGGATTGCTTAGATTACTTTTGAGTTCTTTATCCAGTTATGGCACTTAGATGTAGTTACCCAGTAACAATGGGGGGAAAAAAAGTTCTGGTGTCTAATGCTGAACACAATTAGAAACTTGTTTCACCTCGAAAGAATACTATTTTTCTTTCCTAACTTGAATTAAAAGGAATATTAAATGCTGTATGAGACTTGCAAAAAAAAAAATCTCAATTTTATTTTTAAATGTAGCATTTCTGCCAGGGGGAAATTAAATACATGGTACCACACGCTGTTGGCAGAGTAAGCATTTAGAGAGTGTATGTATAGCTCAGTGGTTTTAATCAAATGCTACACAGTGGGCAGCCTAAGATACATTTCTGAACCAGAGTAACCCAGGGAATACTTATTCAGGATTTCTTTTAAATGGAAATAACCCCCACAAATCTATCTCAGGGGTTCAACAACATCATAGTAGAGAACATATAAATAGTCCAAAGAAAGATAAAGTTTAGATTGACACTTATGTGTGTACATACATATAAAATGCATACATGTACACTGATATATATAATATATATAAGCTCTCTATAGAAACTATGTACATAAAACTGATTTTTGTATGGTTTACTAGTTCAGAAAACCAGGACAAATTAACTATTGAAACACTATAAGCCTTCAAAATACAAAGTTTTGAAGTTGTTCTTCTCACCTTACAAAACAGCTTCATTTCATATCCGACTTTCCTCCAAATCCTATTTGGGATACCTCTGCACTAGAACTTTCAGGCTTCACTTTACTCTTGATCTTCATCTACGTTTTCTCCCAAAATGCAATAATCAATTTAACTGCAAAAGTGAAGCCATGCATACAGGCAGGGGACATTTTGGACTGAAGAAAGCGAGAAAAGACGCAAGCAATGCAAAATTGTCTTCTATGCCCCTTGCTAAGCCACGGTGCCGCAGAGGCTTTATGCATTCAATGCCTCATCTCAGCGCACGACTCAACCCTCACGCTCATTTTTTCCGAGGAAGTAACACATCTGAAATGCAGGAGCTGTCAAAAAACAAGGAAAGTTCACAACGGTGGACACTTAAGTAATGCTGGAATTTAGTTAACCAAACCAAAGGGGCCCACTTTCTTTCAGCCTCAGCTCTCTTCCCAGGAGCTGTTCCAACTCCCTGAACTGTCCAGGCTGCAGGCTGACAGAATTCCCACACCCAGTCTGAATTACACACATGGCAGTGTCAGGGACTCTGCCATACCCGAAAGCCTCAGTGTGTATTTTCACTCCCATACATAAAACACAAAGAGCAACTTATAGAAAAATTAGGAGCCGAAATACCAACACATACTGAATTCAGTGGCTTCCTTCCAAGCCTGTGTTTCCTGGCACTTTCCTTGAAATCTAAATACCCAAAGGCAGCCTTGTGAGTTAAAAGAGGTTTCAGTCTTTCAGTCCTTTAACTTGTCCCCACAGCTACCCCCTGTCCATTCACCACTTGTGCAAACACCTCTGAACGCCAGGCAGCTAGGTAAATACACCCATACGGACAGACACACACCACAACTCCAGCCAGAGCTGTTCTGACCCGTTCCACCTGAACAAAAGAGGGCTGCAAAGACACAAACCTTTGCACACTGTATCCTTGTTCATGTTGCAGCTGGAAACATTACAGGAGAGTTGGATTAGGGTTTTTTTCAACCTCATAAATAAATACTTCTACCTTCAGGCAAACCTGGACAAGTCCAGAGCTGCATTCCTTCAAAGTTAAATCTTTTTATGTGTGCTTGTCTTCTCCTTTTTCCTTACCCAACAAACACAGGTCCTCATCCCTTGCAAACTCTTTCCTATAAAATCCATAAAGAAATACACGTGGTTTGCACTTCCAGCTCTTGAACCACAACAAAGCTGCTTACCTCTTTACTAGGCACGATCAGGAACCTCCTGCAATAGACAACCATTGGCTCATTTAAATCACCTAATGCTCTCCAAGCAAAACCCCGCACGGGGGAACATCACAGACAGGGCAAACACCCCCACTTTTAAGAGGCAAGAAATGTGCCTGCTCCTGCTGTTTGAGCCACAGCTGCTCCTCCTGCTGCTGAAGATAAATGGTGTTGCAAAAGAAGCATGAGACTGCTATCAGCCCGGAAAAGCAAATGAAAATGTAAACAGGAGGGAGGAGCCTGAGGGGACAATCAGGTTCAGTGAAATCTGAACTCCTGAAGCCAAGGAGGGGTGGAAATGTGTTGGCTGAAAAGGGAATTCAGTCTACAAGCTATTTCCTTAGCGTCTTTCTTCCCTCAGTATGTTTCAATACCCAAACGAAGGGAAGTGACTTTCAGCTCCCAGACTGCTGGCTTTTGATGTCTTTTTCCTAAAACAAACAGCCTTGTTCCTCCACGCTGAACAATCAGGTCAGAAATGCTTATCCACGATTTCAAGAACGGGAGGTCTCAGGCAAGAAAAGTTTTCTGGGCATCTGCAGCAATAACACTTAATTTTCTGAAGCAGCTGCTGCTCTCAAGCTCCCAAACCACACTAGGCTCTGACTCCTTCTCTGTCTCTGGAAAGACTCAGCTCAGTCTAGGGTAAGTCAGCCTCCTATAATAACAGCTGTATCTCACCACACAGCAGCTCACAAACTTTTGTTCCAAGCATGATTACAAACGCACGTGTGGATCACCACCAGCCAGCCATGCCCCTAGACAACATCCATTTTCTACTTCAGGGACTGTCAGCATTTTAATGGCTTCTCTGATGAACAAAGGATAAAAGTGGCTCTTGCAGCCACAAAATACCATCACAGAATTGCTTCAGGTGGAAAAGACTCCTAAAAGCATCAAATCCAACCATCAACCTAACACCACCACAGCTATTAAAACACATCCCAAAGTGCCGTGTCCACATGCTTCTTGGACTACCTCCAGGGATGGCGACTTCACCATGACACTGGGCAGCCTGCTCCAATGCCTGACAACTCTTGCAGGTAAGACATTTTTCCTGATATCCAACCTAAACCACCCCAGCACGAGTTCAGGCCATATCCTCTCATTCGATCACCTGATACTAGGGAGAAGAGACCATCCCCCACCTCACTCCAACCTCATTTCAGGAGCTGTGGAGAGCAATGGGGTCTCCCCTCAGCCTCCTCTTCTTCAGACTGAACAACCCCAGTTCCCCTCAGCCATTCCTTACCAGATCTGTTCTCCAGATCCTTCACCAGCTTTCCTGCCCTTCTCTGGACCTGTTCCAGCCCCTCAATATCCTTTCTGTAGTGAGGAGCCTAAAGGTGAACCCCATATTCAAAGTGTGGCCTTACCAGCACTGAGTACAGGGGCAAACACCTACCCATTCATTGCTTATGAAAGAGTCAGAATTTGTGTTCAAACCTAATTCAGCCAGTGCACACTTTTCTGGTCAAGTGTTGCTGTTCTTGCCAGTTAAAAAACACACACGAAACCAGTCAAGACTGGGACAAAAGGCACAAATCACACAACACTACCTGTGCCAGCAAAGCTTTCCTACAATTGGATAATAGAACAGACTGGAAGTAAATGCTGATGTTCATACACACATTCTAAAGAACTGCATTTCCTATATGAAACAGTAGAAGCTAAGCCATTGGGAAGCTGGTTTGCTAAGCTTCTCAAATCCCTGATCAATGGAAAACCAAGGCTGAAGAAAACAAGTCACGTATCAGAAAACCAAAGTAGTGAATGCTCTGAAAGCCAACTGAAGGTCTGCTGTTAGGAAAAGGCTAACAAGGCAGGAGGACCTTAAGGCTCACCTGAGGTCACAGAATCACAGAATTGTCAGGACTGGAAGGTCCTGTATCATGTAGTTCCAACCCCCCTGCCATGGGCCGGAACCCCTCACACTAGATCAGGTTGCCCAGAGCCACATCCAGCCTGGCCTTAAAAACCTCCAGGGATGAGGCTTCTACTATCTTCCTAGGCAACTTGTTACAGCATCTCACCACTCTCATGGTGAAGAACTTTTTCCTGATGTCTAATCTAAATCTACCCTCCTCTAGCTTGGATCCATTCCCTCTAGTCCTATCACTACCTGACACCCTAAAAAGTCCCTCACCAGCATTCTTGTAGGCCCCCTCAGATACTGGAAGACCACAATAAGGTCTCCTCAGAGCCTTCTCTTCTCTAGACTGAACAGCCCCAACTCTCCCAGCCTCTCCTCATAGGAGAGGTGCTCCCACCCTCTGATCATCCTCATGGCCCTTCTCTGGACACATTCCAGCACATCCATACTTTTCCAGTAGTAGGGGCTCCAAAACTGGACACAGTACTCCAGGTGGGGTCTCACCAGAGTAACATAGAGTTACCTGCTGGTCACACCTCTCTTGATGCAACCCAGGATCCAGTTGGCTTTCTGGGCTGCAAGTGAACACTGGCAGCTCATATTGAGTTTCTCATGCACCAGCACCCCACAGTCCTTTTCTTCAGGGCTGGTCTCAAGCCAGTCACAGCCCAGCCTATATCAGTGCCTGGGATTGCCCCGACCTAGATGCAGGACCCTGCAGTTGGTCTTGTTGAAAACCTTAAGGTCCTTAAACCTTGAATCATTTGAGAGGCGAAGCAGAGGGCAACCAGGACCCTACAGAATTTGTATGCTGTGCAAATGCTAATCTGTATTTCCCAGCCATTCAAAAGGATCAAAAGTACATTTGTACTTTAATGATTTTGCAAGTGCTCTGGAGTAAGAAAAAACTGCTTCACAGAGCAGAGCTTCTAGATCAAAGCCTGGCTGCTGTCCAGCCAGCACAGCACACAAGCAGAGCCAGCCAGCTCAGAGTCACCCTTGGAATACTACTGTAACACACTGTCACACCTCTGCCCACCTGGGATCAAAAGAAAATCACATTTGTGCTGTGATCCACAGTACAAAGAATTTATTTCTGCAGCTCAACATAGAGAAGCTATTATCTGTGGTGTCATATTGACTTTCCTTCTGCACACTTCTCAGTGATGTAAACAGACTCAGAAGCAGCTCATGCTTGGATAACCCAGCAAAAGAATAGCAAAATGATAGAGAAAAAAACAGAGAACATGAAGAACCTGAAGATACAATCTAGCCTGTACCACTTCAGGAACAGCTCAGTGCCCAGGGCCACCTCAAGAACTGATGGATTAAGGCTTTTCCAACCAAAATAATTCTGTAATTATGCCACAGGATTTCCGCCTTTGTCTGAGAAGAAAAAAAGATGTGCCCTTTCATGATCATATGCTGACAGACTCCAGGAACAGAGAGAACAGCACAGCAGACCTCTACCAATGCACCTTTTGCTTTCACAGTTGGAGAGAAGTTGTGCACAGTAGGAAGCAGGCCCGTGTTCTGACAAAAAGGCTTTCCTCCGCTGTTTGGAAGTTCCTTCCTTCTGCTGAGTCTGGAAGGAGTTTGAACTAGCTGCTCTTCCTCAGCATTCAGATGTTGGCCATGTCTGAAAGCAGAATCTAGAGGAGGTATCAGTAAGCAGGCAGCCTTGAAGTCTGCCCCATCTCTGAATTTCCCCTTACTGCTTAGTAGCCTGTCCCAAGGCTCTTCAACAGTTATGCAAATCTTTGCAAAGTTCTTGAGCCTTAAACAGAAAGTATTGCAGATAAACATTTAACACTCAACCAGTGAAACTGCTGCAGCACGGGTAGAGATTTCCAGGCCAGCTTTCTAGGCTCAGTCCATGAGTAACAACTGCAATGTCTTTAGCAAAGCTTCACTTGCAACTGCCAGGTATCACTGGAAAAAAACACCAAAACACTACAGCTGACTGCACTAGAGGATGCTACTGTTACCAGTACAGCTAAAATTCTGCTAGTATTCCATGGTTTGGAGAAATTTATTCAACCACATTTTACCACCAGAAGTGCCTGTGGTTTATAGTAGTAGAAGGACACTTACCACTGTACAGGTTGAAACAGGTAGCTCTTAAAAATGAGACACTGCAATCAAAAGCTACAGTGCTACAGGCTGGGGTCAGAGTGGCTGAAGAGTGGCCAGGCAGAAAGGGACCTGGGAGTACTGGTTGATAGCAGGCTGAACATGAGACAGCAGTGTGCCCAGGGGGCAAGAAGGCCAATGGCATCCTGGCCTGTATCAGGAATAGTGTGGCCAGCAGGAGAGGGAAGTCATTCTGCCCTGTATTCAGCACTGCTTAGGCCACACCTTGAGTACTGTGTCCAGTTCTGGGCCCCTCAGTTTGGGAAAGCACAAGCCCTATGAGGAGAGGCTGAGGCAGCTGGGGTTCCTTAGCCATGCAGAAGAGGAGGCTCAGGGGAGACCTTATTGCTGTCTACAACTACCTGAAGGGAGGTTGTAGCCAGGTGGGGGTTGGTCTCTTCTCCCAGGCAACCAGCACCACAACGAAAGGACAGAGTCTCAAGCTGCGCCAGGGGAGGTTCAGACTGGATGCTAGGAAGAAGTTCTTCATAGAAAGAGAGATTTGCCATTGGAATGTGCTGCCCAGGGAGGTGGTGGAGTCACCATCACTGGGGGTGTTTAGGAAGAGACTGGACGGGGTGCTTGGTGTCATGGTTTAGTTCATTAGATAGTGTTGGGAGATTGAGTGTTGGGACTCAATGATCTCAAGGTGTTTTCCAACCTGGTTAATTCTATTCTATTCTACTCTAACATGAAGTGATTGTGCAAGTACTAACTCCAATTCAGGAACGCATGCTAGGGCAAAAAGTCCTTCTCTATATACCTTTCTATAGCAAATTTAGTCAGCCATGGTTTAGAGAATTATGGTTCTCTTTAAAGAGCTGCTATTTGCAGAAGATGCCTGCTGCAAAAATCTTACCAAAAAGAGTTCTCAATTCTTCAGTACCTGCTGTATGTACTCAAGGGCAGAAACTAACACCTATGTGTCATGAACCAGCATGCCAGATGCCAACAAAATGGTCAGTTCCAGGATAACTCCAACAGCAATGCATGTCCAGTTTGCTGGAAGAGCCCTCCTTCGAAAACCACCACTAGTTATAGAATCAAAGCACTTTCGTAACTACACAAAACATTCTGCACAAGCTGTATGCAGAAAATCATCAAGCCTTTCTAATTAGCAGAACATGCTTGCCAATGAGAAGGGTGAACACCACACCACAAAAATCATTAGCTTTCTTCTGAAGGGAGTGGTTTAGTGGCTAGCTAAAACTCTGAAGCTAGAGAAGGAGGAGAGAAGGTCACTGAAAGGTAATCTAGCCAAAAAAGGGTGCATGATATTAAAGGACTAGTAAAATGTGCACTAATTACAGAAATTTATCAGAAAAGGATTGCTATGGCTTCATGGTGGCCTAAAACCCCAAGAAGCTCCAACTACTTTCATGCTGAAGTCTGGCTCTTGTAAATCTTGTAATTTGGGGGTTATAATGAAGCCCAAGTTCACTCATGCATATGAATGAACACATTTAAGAGACAGCATGACCTCTTATGTCACGGGCAAACGGCACCATGACTGATAATGCCCTCCACTTACGTTTTCATTGGTTGCTGGATTAAACATTCACTTTAAAAACAAGATGCACAACTGCACGCTTGCTTGGGTGCAGGCAGAGATACGTACGGATACACAGAGAATGTGGGAAGGAGAAGGCAGAATGCTAGTCACAGTCACATGTGTTAGCTTCCTCCAAGTTTCTACTGCCTGAATCCTCCTGTGAAGCAAAGGGTCTTTTGCAGAGCCATACTATCCTGGTGTGAGTTGGACCAGCACTAACTCTGCTCAGTGCTATGAGTTGCCACCTCAGTCTATGCTCAGGGCCAGCACTTTCTGCAGCTCCAGGCAGGTTTGCACAGACAGTGGCTGCTGATCAAAGTGACAACATCACAGGGAGAGTCAGCATTAAGGGTTGGGGTGCAGAGCAAGGACACTGATATATCTTGTGTGCTACCTTAGGCTGCAAGAAGGAAAAGGCTGGAGCTGCAGGAAGGAGGGGACAGGACAGGTGACCCTAAACTGTCCAACAAGGGATTCCTTCCCATGGACAGCATCTTCAGGATAAAGTTGAGGGATCACCAAAGTCAAACCTCTTCTCAATGGCCAACATCTGAGGAGGACTCTGCTCTGTGTTCCCGAATGCAGTGATAGAATCCAGCTCCTGAATCTAGTGACAGAATCCAGCTCCTGAATCTAGTTCCCATCGGCTTCTGAGTTCAGCCTGGGACTTCTGCCACAGCATCAATGGTGATGGAAACTAATTGCCAGCATTGGCTTTGTATCTGTTTGTATATATGTCACTTTACTGTTATTATTTTCATTAAAGCTATTTTAGTTTCTTTCCCAACCCATCAGTCTCTCCCTCCCTTATTCCCTTTCTCTTCCCTTTGGAAAGGCAGAGGCGTTCACGGAGAGCCTCTGTCAGTTGTCTAGTGGCCAGCCCAGCCCTGACGCTTAACACTGATAAGAACAGAACTGTAAAAGCTATCTGAATGTAAACTACCACAAACATCTATTAAACCACTCACATTTGCCTTTGTGTCTAAAAGCATAATGCAAGCCTGACAAAAGGGTGGTGACTAATTCCTTGATATAACAACAGCACCTATTACTGAGACAAGACAGGAAACAAGTGGAGGACATGAAAATGCTTTTATTCAAAAGCAAACAATTTGCCTTGCTATTATCTGCAGTGGTCTTGAAAGTATTTGATGTGCAACCTGTGCTTCCAATAAATCTGTGCACTGTTAAAGACATTGGTGCTGGGGAGGTATGGAGGCAAGTGTACCCAAATAACCTTCAGAGGATGAAAGGCAAAGAAGCTACAGGAGAATACCTAAGTAGGAGCTGACAAAGAATTGAAGGCAACGGAATTAAAGAGAAAGGGAAGCACAGACAAGCAGAGACAGGAGGCTAAAGCAAAAAGCAGGGGCTTTGGTAAATGCCTCAGGAGTTCTGTTTCTAATCTGTTTTTTGCTTCAGCTATAAAACTTGGGATATTTATCTTTGGTATAACCACCCCTCTCTGGCACTTAGTATTTTGGGGGAGGTTTCAGGCTTTATCTGAGAGAAATGTAAACTCAGCAGAACTGACAAATGGTTTGTAGCAAAAGCAGCGTGCCAGCGCAACAAGTAAAATGCACATAATTCCTCCCTGCAGACACGGCTTTATCCATGCACGCGCCTGGGTGAAAGGGAAAAAGAATGCTTTTCAGTAGAACATGACAGGCTAAGTTCTGGAGCTCTGGTTAGCACTTAAGTAAACACTCCAGTCTTTCAAAAAGTTGTTCGAGTATTTCTTAAGAGATATTCTTTAAAAGTGAGCCAAAAAAAGTCCCTTTGAATATCTTTTCAAAGTCTGGCCGCTAACTGCACTTAGCCGTTGGCTCCTAACTGACCTATCCAAAATATGCTAATACTTGATTTTTTTTTTGGTTAACAAAAAAAACCCCAAAACCCCAACCAAACAAAAAAAAACAAAACCCCACCCAACAAAACCACAAACCAACCAACCCAAACAAAAATAATACTAATTAAAAAAGAAAGTAAAGAGATAACAGCCCGGCACAATCTTGAAATGCTCGCTTCAACCTGTATTTAGTCCCTAACATATTGAGCTATAAAATGTTTAAGTCCCAGTACTGTCACAATCAATGTTGTATTAAAGGAGAGAGAATTGCCTACTACTGCACAAACAGTAACAAAACCTTGTGCTCCTGTGTTTGTGCTCAATGTCACTGGCATGCAGAAGAATTTGATGTTAATTTCTCTCCAACTCATTGTCAGCATCACGACTAAGAAGACTAATGAGATTTAAACTCTATGTACGAAAGCGAGAACATACAAACCTTCAAGAAACAGAAGACCTAAGTTCCACCAGAGAAAAATCAACAACAGGTAGACACTCACAGGCATTTCAGGTACTCTTTCCAGCTGGCAGCATCTTATTGGGTACATTTTTCTATTTTCTACAGATATTTGTATCTCCGCTGTCAAATCAAAAGAGGGGGAAATGTTGCAGGACACCTTTTCATCACTCCTTTCAAACAAATCTCTCTTTGTCTCAAAGAATACTGCATCCAGCTGGTGACTAAAAGCTGCAATTACCATTCATTCACTATCAATTTATCCTTCAGCTTCACTCACCAGAAATGGCATCGAACCTGCTGTTTTCTTTGGTAGGCATCTGCATTCCAGTTAAGGCACCAAAGCCAAGCCTTTTTGCCTCAGCCCTTGAGTTTTGCAATACTGAAGAGGCCCTCTGGGAAAACAAGTGTTTAACTACATGAGGGGGCACCTCCCTGTTGAATAGCTATTTACTTTGGGCTGAAGAGGAAAAAAAAAAAAATTTCAATTAAAGTCAAACATCCCATCTAATCACATGACAGGGGTGCATACCAGAATGTTGGTTACTGCATACCTGGAGACACTTCTCAGATGCTTTCCTTTATGCAAAGAAATAGAGCAGAAGCAAACCAGTTTATTTTTGACTAATTAGTGTTGATTACAGTTTTAAAAGTCTGGAAATTTCTAAGGCAACACTCCTGAGATACAGGAATTTGGGTTCATTCAGCCCTACCCTATTTAGCTTGCATCAGAAACATCCTCATTTCCAAAGCTGTTTTCTCCTCTATTTATCAAACATTGTTAAGCAAGCAAACTCACTTTGCTAGGAAACTGCTAGGTTCTGTTGAGAAAGAGACCTCAAGTTCCTGCCTTGCAAGCCTGCTGAAAGACCTTCTCTGGTCATTTTGAGTGATCTCTAACGTGTTCATGTTCTTTTCTTTCCACAGTGTAGAGCTGGCAGGCAAAAGAGTGCAGAGGGATGCAGTGGTTGTTCAAGCAAGTGAAATGTCTTAAAAATGGAACACAGGACAAGAAACATTCCTGTTACCAGTCCATTGAGCTGAGTCAAACTAAAACAAATCCAGCTTGGGCCAACTCTAATCTTTGATGCTTACCAGTTTTCTTTATTAAAACAAAACAATCCTGTGCCTTGACTAAGGACTGCACAGACAAATCCCAGTCACACACAGTCACAGTCTTTGTCTTTAGACAGATTTTTTCTTTCCCTTTAGAATAATCTTAGGATGGTATGAAGACACTTAGAATAAACGTGAGATAAAGCAGCCACAGACAGTGCAAAAGGGATAGAGCAGCAGTCATCCTTCCTTCCAGTTATTTACCTTCTCTGTCAAAACGAGTTCCTGCTCTTTTCAAATACATTTAACTTTTAAAGTAGCATCTGATTTTAGTTCTAGGATACTGCAGACATTAGCTTTATACCAGGATCTGTAAGTGGCTTCTACACAAACTAATGTTTCCTATTCAAAAGGAGACTTCTGTTTTCAGCAGGAGGGAAGTGTTTAACACTAGTACTTCTTGCAGCAATAGTATCTCTTGCAGCAATAGTATCTCTTACGTGCTATGCCAAGAAACAATCCTGAAAATTATCATTGGGAAATAAAAAACAAACCTCAGCATGTCAAATCTTTTCCACTTAACTCTTTCCTCTGGTCAGGAGGGAGGTTTTTTCGAAACTAGTTGTCATTAGGTATTTGAGAGAGTAATATTAGCAAGTGTAAATCACATGGAAAGTTTTCCAGAGAGTGGGAAGTGAGAAAGGATTATTTGCTTCTTTCACATTTTCTTCCCACAGAAAATAATTCATCCTCATGAATGCCATAGTTACAGGCAGAAATTGTTTTAACTGGGTTTTAATGGTAACAGTAACTACTGAACCCACATTAGTTTCCTCCATCACTTCACTTCCAACCACTCCTAAAATACAACCATAAGCCATCCCACTCCCCAAATTACTCTTGTATGGGGACTTGTATGACCTTAGCAATCAAAAGGAAGACAGACAGTGAAGTGCAGCTGAAAGCATGTGAGCTGCAACATACAAGGTACAAAATGTGAAACAGGATTATCAAGAGGATCTGGGACACATTTCATCTTTTGATGCAAGAGAAGATACGACTCATTTATAGCCAGAGGTGATGCACATCTTTATGGTCAACTTTCTGTACAGCACCAAATGAGCAATCTTTTGTAAATTCACACTCCTATCTATAGCTATAAATGGTTTAGTAGTCATGAGGTCTTGGTTGACATGTTGGACTTGATGATCTTTGAGGTCTTTTCCAAGCTTATTGATTCCACGATTCACATTTATCTATATCTGTATCATCTGTATCTATTACACCTAGAGCTGTGTAAAGTGACACTGTCCAGCATGACATCCTGGTTGCCAAGTGGGAAAAGCATGGTCTGGAGGAGTGGACTACTTGCTGGATAAAAAATTGGCTGGACAGTTCCACATGAAGCACAGCAGCTCAATGTCCCAATGGAGACCAGTGATGAGTGATGTCCCTCAGGAGTCAGTACTGGGACCAATGCTGTTTAACACCTTGTCAGCAACATGGACAGTGGGATTGAGACACCCTCAGCAAGTTTGTGGGTGACACCAAGCTGTGTAGTCTGGTTTGGATGCTGGAAGGAAGAGATGTCACCCAGAGGGATGTGGACAGGCTGGGGAGGTGGGCCCAAGCCAAACTCATGAAATGCAACAAGACCAAGTACAAGGTCCTGAACCTGGGTCAGGGCAATCCCAAGCACAAATCCAGTCTGGGTGAGGAGGGGATCAAGACCAGTCTTAGGAGAAAGACTTGGAGGTGTCAGTTGATGAAAAGCAATGCGCACTGGCAGCCCAGAAGGCCAACCATATGCTGGACTGCATCAAAAAAGTGTGACCAGCAGGAGGAGGAAGGTGATTCCACCCCTCTACTCTGCTCCTATGAGACTCCACCTGCAGTACTGTGTCCAGTTCTGGGGCCATCAGAACAAGAAAGACATGGAACTGTTGGAGGAGGCCAAGCAGATAATCAGAGGGCTGGAGCACCTCCCCTACAAGAACAAGCTGAGAAGGTTGGGGCTGTTCGGCCTGAAGAAAAGAAGGCTCTAAGCATACCTTAAAGCAGCCTTGCAGTACCTGAAGGGGGCCCACAGGAAAAGCTAGAGGTTTTTTACAAGGGCTTATAGTGATAGGATGAAGGGGAACAGCTTTAAGCTTGAGGAGGGGAGATTTAGACTGGGTATGAGGAAGAAGTTCTCGACAGTGAGGTTGGTGAAACACTGGAACAGGTTGCCCAGGGAAGTTGCAGATGCCCCCTCCATGGAGGTGGTCAAGGCCATGTTGGCTGAGGCCTTGAGCAACCTGCTGTAGCGGAAGGTGTCCCTGCCCATGGAGGGGGCTGGAACTACACAATCTTTCAACCCTTCCAACCCAAACCATCTATGAATCTGTGAATATGCACGTGATGCCTTAAGGCAAAAAAAAAGTAAGATAGCATTCAGCAGGTTGAAAGTATTTTCTGTTCCTTCCTGCTCACAAAACACACATCAGACCTGAGGAACATCATGACTCTAAAAGCACAAGAAAACCAATGGCAACTATTTCAGACTTCTAGAAGGCCGTAGAAAGGGCTTATGACTCCTGTGGTTCCAAATCCTATCTTCAACTGTATACTTTAAAGTCAGTGTAACAGAAGTCTCTGTGCTAATGCACTGCTTGAGGAGGAGGAAATTTAATAGAAACCAAGAATTAGAAACTTAATAAAATCTTCAGTCTGTTATGGAGGACCATTACTGCAGTACACAAGAGACACCTCCCAAGAGATCCAAAGAGGAACAATACTTATGAGAAGAAACTCAAATAACCTCTTGCTTTCCAGTTGTCAAACTTCCTGAACTGTTAAGAATAAAGCACAAGGAACCGAATCCAGGGAGCAAACTGTCCAAAGCCTGATTATATCCAACACAATGTACACAACCTTCTTACCATCAAAGGGTTCAAGATAATTTAAAAGGCAACTGCTTCTGTCTGCAGTGCTGTACCATGCCAACAAACCAAGATACTTTGGGTACATTTTTCTTTTATCATGTCCTTTCATCTTTTGTTCTTTTGGTAATAGGGCCAAAATAGGTGTAGGATTTCAAAAGAGATACTACTTTCTTGTTCCCTTCTAACTTTCCAACTTAGAACACTGGCATGGAAATAGCCATTGTACACAAGTATACCTAAAAGCAAACCCTGTTCACCTCACAAAGCTCTGCTGTAGCCTTCCTGGCCACCTTGATCTGGAATTTCCTCAGCACACGTTTTTGAAATCAACAAAAAAGGTGCATTACTGTAATACAGGCATCACATGTCACACTAGCAGCTCATATTATTCCTATTGAAATTCCTGTGGGAAAGCAGGTACATGAAACAATGGTGATCAGTGCCTGCATAAGGCTAGGAGTTTAACTTAACATGGAGTAGTTTTGAAGCAGGAACTCTGTATCAGACTTCCCTCCGTCTCAGACATGTCACCATTGTTATGCACACTTTCACAGGCACCATCTTCTAACTTAATCTTTTCTGAGGTACAGAAAAGAGTCTGTGCCTTCAGCATTTAGCCAAAAGCTTCAGACTAAGGTTTTTGACTCTGCTCACTTTCTGGGTGTGAAATCAGCATCTCTTAGTGGTCTTCCACCTGTGGTGAA
Organism: Picus viridis; assembly: GCA_033816785.1. Classification (NCBI taxonomy): domain Eukaryota; kingdom Metazoa; phylum Chordata; class Aves; order Piciformes; family Picidae; genus Picus; species Picus viridis. The sequence goes on from CM066574.1 coordinate 27,425,285, forward strand.
AACTTGGACTCAATACATCTTTTACAAAATACAAAAGCAGGACGTTGAACCACTATACCAAACCATAAAAGAAGTTTCTCCTGGTGTTTATAAACCCTATGTAAAAAAAGACCTAAGCAAACTCTGTTTGTCTCAAGCAACAGACTAAACTTACCTTTGTGTTGAGTACAGATCTCATCCTGAAGAGAAAAACCTAGCTGTCCTCTGTGTATGTACTTTAGCCCCTCTTGATCTTTTGCCCAGCCTATGCAGAGACAAAAGTTCTGCCTGCAATTCAGTTGTTAACATCACAGAATAACACCCTGCCTCCTGAACACTTGCTTAAAAAAGAGTATCTGGATACATCTCACATTCTTATGGGATAGTCTCTAGCTTCAACAGTTGTGATTTCTCTGCAGATGCACAATAAACTTCTTGATGCCTGGGGCAACACATCACACTTGTGTCTTATAGCTGGTAATTAAAAATGCACCATGAAGACAAACTACACCTATGTGCTTATTAAGTGGCACGTATGACTTCTGAACATCAAGGAAACAAGCTAACTTTACTTGTGAATGTGATCAAGCCTTCCATAAGACAGGAGCGGCACACGGTTCTGTGTCTTCCAGCCATGTGCTGCCTACACATTTACCTCTGCTTTCAATTTCCTCCACCTACAAGGCAATGTGGGAGGATGGAAAAGTTAATCTGACCAATCTAAGCAATTAAACAATATCTGACATCAATGCATTGCTTGCTGAGGGCTAAGTATATACAAAGAAGGTGGGAAAGGACTGCAGAGGCAGGGAAGGAAGCAAATTATTTGGATACATCCTGAGCAGAAAGTGTCTTCAGCCAATATTCAGGCTGAATCATCACATTCTTTCTGATGTTATGCCTTCTAAAAGACACTGCACAGTCTTATCCAACTATAAAACCTTTGATGCTCTACCTGCCCCATGTGACAGTGCCCAATAACTACTCTACTTTTCTGCAGATTGAAGTCTTCTTTACAAGTACGATGCAGTAGAACAAAGTCAAGCTCCCAGTATGCCTCTGCCTCTAAAAGTCTCACCGCTGCAGTCATTAGATGGTCAGTGCTGAATTCACATTACAGAAATCAATGGAAACTGAGCCTTAAGAGCAGCTAATTCACTCTCATAGCTCCACCTCCCTTTCATGTCATACAGGAGAGTTGTTAAAAAAAGAACTTTGGCATCCACTCAATATCTTCTCTCATGTTTTCACTTGCCACAGTGTCAAGCCTGCATGTGTACTGAGGTGGGCAGGCAACAGATGGGACATTCTGAGTCCTTACAGGAAAACTATATCCATTAAATGCACAACATTCACCTAAGCAAAGCATCAGGAAAGCATTTATGCCGGAGTCAGAATCTGGAAGCAGTGACTAGAAGCTTTCATCTTCTGCATATATCAGCAGATTACAGAACAAAGAAAAAGTCTAAAGAAATAAAGGGGCAGTTTGGAAACAGGTAAACTCATCAGGGGAAATATGCAGCCCCTCTGCTGTTTGGTTTTCCTCACACCTCCTGCAACACTCCAGATAACAGAAGTACTGAAGGCTACGGACTCCCACATAATTCTGTTATTCCTAATATTCTGTAACAGGATTTCAATTAAAAGCTTTAGAACCAAAAAAGCCAAACCAAACCAACCCATAAAACCAAACAAACAAAATCCCAACAACAACAACAAACCCACACCCACACTTCAAGCAAATTTACAAACAGAAAAGTAACTTCTATCAGCCAGTTGTGTCTTTGCCCAAGTCAGTGCATTAACAAAAATCTCTCTTGAACAACTACTCCAGCTTCCTATCCCTCAGAGCCACTAAAGCTAAACAGGCAAGTGTAGACAGCTACTGAACATATGGGTGAAGCAGCATTAGGAGGCAAACGAGCTACCCTGGAGCTCTGGCAAAGCTGTGAAAGGTCTCAAGTGACCAAAGGACTCACCTTCCCCATCGGGGCTCATGTTTTCATAGGAATCCCAGCGTATCAGTGGGTCTGAGGTATTGTAATCCACTATCACTCCATGGTCATTCTGAAGGTGTTCACATCCTAAAGAACAAACATCTGTTTGAGACCAAAAATTGTCACAGCCCCATCTGTAATGAGATACACACACCCATGTATGTGGCCTTCTGACAGAAGATCACTCCCCAGACTGCAATATCGTATTCTGAAAGGTAAGCAGTGACAACAGGGGAAAAAGGAGTCTATAAATGAGCTTAAAAACCCCAAACCTTGAGCACCTCCCCTATGAAGGGAGACTAAGAGACCTGGGGCTGTTTAGTCTTGCAAAGAGAAGACTGAGAGGGGATCTCATCAATGTCTACAAATATCTGAGGGGTGGGTGTTAAGCGGAGGGGGCCAAGCTCTTTTCAGCGGTGCACAGTAATAAGACAAGGAACAATGGATACAAACTTGAACATAGAAGACTTCACCTCAACATGAGAAGAAACTTCTTTACAGTGAGGGTGACAGAGCTCTGGAACAGGCTGCCCAGGGGGTTGTGGAGTCTCCTCTGGAGACTTTCAAAACCCACCTGGATGCATTCCTGTGCAGACTACCCCTAGGTGATCCTGCTTTTGGCAGGGGGGTTGGACGCGATGATCTCTAGAGGTCACTTCCAACCTCTAACATTCTGTGATTCTGTGATTACTGAATGTACAAGCAGAGAATTTTATCTTCCTGATTATGAGCTTCTTGATTATGCTGTATCTCTGATAACTTAGATCAGCCCCTAAAGACAACTAACACCAATGATGCACCCGTACTGAAGCCAAGGCACAATACAACAAAGAGCTTTTCAGAATTACACCACAAGCACAAAGAGATGGCACTAAAGGAGTGATAAGGCTCTTACAGATTATCTTCTGCTACCAGAACAATGTAGTAATAATGATGAACAGGAAAACCTGAAATAGCCACTCTGTGTCTCTCCCAGTTCCTGGAAGCTGACAACTATGGCTTCACTGGGTTAAGAACTGGCTGGATGGCAGGGCTCAAAGAGTGGTGGTGAATGGAGTTAATTCCAGTTAGTGGCTGGTCACAAGTGGTACTCCCCAGGGCTCACCACTGGGGACAGGTCCCTTTAACATCTTTATCATTGATATAGATGATGGGATCAGACTTCTTGTGGCCCTGGGCAGCCTCACCTAGCTGGACATCTCACTGCTGACTGTAGGGCAGTTTGAACAAGATGACCTTTGAGAATCCCTTCCAACCCAGTGCAATCTGTGAATCAAGAGCACCCTCAGTAAGTCTGCAGGTGACATTGACCTTGGAGGGCATGTTGACCTGTTTGAGGATAGGAAGCTCTGCAGAGCCAAGTGCTGGGTCCTGCACTTGGGTCATAACAACCCCACGAATGCTCCAGGTCTGGGGCAGAGTGGCTGGAAACTGCCCAACAGAGAAAGACCTGGGGGTGTTGATTGATAACTGGCTGAACATGAGCCAGCAAAGCCAAGGAGACCAACAGCATCCTGGCCTGCATCAGCAATAGTGTGATGAGCGGGACCATGGAAGCGATTGATCTTAGACACATTAGAATTCCAGAGGCATACAGGATCACAGACTCATAGAATGGTCTGGGTTGGAAAGCACCCTAAAGATCATCTAGTTCTAATCCCCCTGCTATGGGCAGGGACACCTTCCACTAGACCAGATTGCTCAAGGCCTCAGACAACCTGCCTTTGAACACCTCCAGGAAAGGGACATCTACAACTTCCCTGGGCTACCTGTTCCAGTGTCTCACCACCCTCACTGTCAAGAATTTCTTCCTAATATCCAGTGTAAGTCTCCCGTCCTCAAGCTTAAAGCTGTTCCCCCTCATCCTATCACTACAAGCCCTTGTAAAAATCCACTCTCCAGCTTTCCTGTAAGCCCCCTTCAGGTACTGCAAGGCTGCTTTAAGGTATCATTTGGAGCCTTCTTTTCTCCAGGCTGAACAGCCCCAACTCTCTCAGCTTGTCCTCATAGTGGAGGTGCTTCAGCCCTCTGATCATCTTTGTGGCCTCTTCTGGATCTACTCCAGCAGTTCCATGCCCCTCTTGTTCTGATGGCCCCAGAACTGGATGCAGTACTGCAGATACTCATGAGAGCAGAGAAGAGGGGGAGAATCACCCCCTCTGGTCACACTTCTTTTGATGCAGTCCAGGACGTGCTTGGCTTCTGGGCTGCAAGTGCACATCGCGGGCTCATGTTGAATTTCTCATCAACTGACACCTCCAAGTACTTCTCCTCGGGCCTGCTCTTCAGGGATATACTCTACAAGCCAGCTTCAGAGCAGAAGCATTTCCAACTAAACCAGAGCTGAATCTCTCTGTGCTAAAGTGAAAGCCAGCCAAACTGATTACGCAAACATAATCAGTCATGACGATATCCACAGAAGGTGATGTGCTAGGCCACTCCTGTCACTCAGGGTGGGCCAAGCTGCCTATGCTATGCATGTTCTACACAGATAGAAAGATGTTTTATACTAGTCATCAGCAACTGTCCTGATACAGTTTTAAAACACAACATGGTCACTACTATGCTGAGGTCACTGTAGAGTCTGCATTACATTGTTTTAAATTTAATCCAGTAATCGTATTACATATTTCAACAGTAGAGTTGAATTTCAGATCTTCTGCAGGAGAAGTAGAACAAAAGCTGGGAAAAGGTTTTTTTTTTTAAAACAAATAAACATTTTATTGTGGCTATTTTTAAACTAAGCAAACTTCTTTTTCTGTACACTCACCTTGAATTTTCTCTGGAGTTCCTGAAAACACTAATTCCACTCGGCCATAATCAGGGAAACGGTCATCTGAGAAGAAAGGACAGGATTTCAGCAAGCTGTCTTCCAGGAAAGCAGTTTCAAGGCACTCAGAAATGAGGATTCTCTACAGCTACTGACACATACCCTCACCACTCTCTCTTTCTCACATATAGCTTTGCAAATGGCTTCTACAAGAGCCACATTATTTGCCCCACACATTCTCCAGAAAAGATCGCAGAAGTGTCAGGTGGAGCTTTGTTTACATCCAAGAACAGTCAAAAGCAGGACAGATGTACAGTTCTCAAAGCTCTCTCTAGACAGACATGAGTGACTTCGGCTTTTTAAAGGAAAACACATCCAGAAGAAAAATCAGATTTACTACAAAACTGCAATACTTGACCACAAAACTTTTGTGCAGCCAAATGTGCAGGACAATCTATTTGCCCTTGGTCTGTTAGTAACTAGTCAGGTGAGGGAGTTACAATCCTGCATATAAACACAACAAAATAAAACTGAGGGAAGAATTTGGAAAATACAAAGACCAGCTATACACATTTTCAAATATCTCTAAAAACTTTACCTCCAGTTTTGGATGTTCTGAAGCATTTAAGAAGATCTCCATACTCTAGCAGACTAGGTCACAAACACAGTATCAGGCTTTGTGACTGTTTTCGTCAGCCAAGAAAGGGATCAGCTTAGCTCATCTTATTTCCTGTAATGGTGACTAACAGTCACCACTGTAAACAAATGTCTGTGAGAGGAAGTGATAAGGACTGTGGAGCAGTATCTGAATTATTTTGACAAGTTAACTCACTTGAAGGGCTCTTCTTCTCATTAGGGGGTTCACCTGTGTCACATGCAATGAGCTAGCTTACACAAAGCAGTCTCCCTTTCCCAAAAAACAGAGATGGGGAAAAAAAATACCCAAGAGCCCTTTTGAAAACAGGTCCTGAAGATGATCATCACATGCACAGGCACACAGATGTATCCCCACACACATCCAACCAGCCACAGAAGGCAAGTACCTTTGTTGGCATTGTCCAAGTCCTCTTTGCCAAACACCAGGCCATTTCCTTGAATAGCTCCAGTGTGAAACTGAAGGCGAAAAACCACATCACGAGTAGCTGAGCGGTACTTCTTGTGGTAACACTTCAGCTGGAAAGGGGGAAACACATCAGGAAGTCATTTCTTACAACTCTGAAGAGCTGCATGTCCATGTATTAATTCAGTAGAGCGGTGCCATTTACTGCAGACACCTCTGATGATGTAACACGCAGGGTATGTGTTACTCAACCCTTCAAAATTATCCAGGCCTGAGGCAAGATAGATCTTGATGTGTCCAAACAGTAATTTCCATTTTCATCACTATCAGTCACCAATCACTATCACAACATCTGTCAGTACCATGTTGGAACACTGACTAATTTCCATCCTTCATGGTACCAAATGAAGGTAAAGCTGCATCCTAGCACACCCTTTTCAACAAGACTGGAGAATAAGCAGGGTTTTTAGAAGCAAGCCTGCAAGCTGATTACATCTCTTTTATTACTTTCTTAAAACCTACTCTAGTGCTGACAGGATCTTGTTTTATGTTACTGTGGGAGGTTGGTAGTAGTTTTGACACCTCAGCTAGAACAACAAAGAACTCTGTAAAAAATAACACCAAGGATGAATTCCAGCAGATGAAAGGGAACACAATACACCTATTCTCTAATACCACCTTCCCTTAGACTAGACCTGAGGATATTTTACCTACTAAGTCTTCAAGTCAACTGTAATGTAAAGCCACTCAGCATTCTTACAGACATACACACAAATGCTGGCAATCTCAGTCACAGCATTGAAATTGTTATTATATTACCCTGATGATACCAGCACCTCAAAGTCTTTCTTGTATTGAGGGGCCCCAAAACTGAACCCAGCACTCAAGGTGTGGCCTCACCAGTGCTGAGTCCAGGGGGACAATCACTCCTGTGGTTCACTCCAGTCCAGCTGGTCACACTGCTCCTGACACAGGCCAGGATGCTGTTGGCCTTCTTGGCTAGCATTTAAAATGACAGTGCTGCAACACAGCCACAGTTTTGCTTTGTACACAGGGATTATATGCACTACATTAGTGTGTATAAAGTGCTTTCTAAACACTGCATGTGCTTGTATAATAAGAAAGCTTTTCCTTGGCTTTTTTTTTCACATGCTTTTTATGTCCCAAAATAATTTAGAATTAGTTATTTTCATTATAGCATGTACTTTTAGGATTGTGCACACTGTGTGCCACATTACTGCCACTAAGGCCATTTTAATGCTGAGTTACAAACGTGCCATAAAACAATTTTCAATAAAGAAACTGGCAACAAAAGCTGTTTACTGTACTTGGTGATGCTATGAAATGGAAATGTTGAGAACAACTGTTTCAGCTCCTGAGTTTTATAAGAATTTATAAGAACTTATAAGAAGTCATTCTGCCCCTGAAGTTAGCACTGGTTAAGCCACAGTATCACTAAGGTTGGAAGAGACCTTGAAGATCATCGAGTCCCACCTGTAACCACAGACCTCATGACTAGACCATGGCACCTTGAGTGCTGTGTCCAGTTCTAGGTCCCTCAGTTTAGGAAAGATGTTGACTTGCTGGAACGTGTCCAGAGAAGGGCAACAAAGCTGGGGAGGGGTTTGGAGCACAAGCCCTATGAGGAGAAGCTGAGGGAGCTGGGGTTGCTTAGCCCAGAAGAGGCTCAGGAGAGATCCTATTGCTCTCTACAACTACCTGAAGGGAGGTTGCAGCCACGTGGGGGTTGGTCTCTTCTCCCAGGCAACCAGCAGCACAACAAGAGGACAGTCTCAAGCTGTGCCAGGGGAGGTTTAGGCCTGATGGTAGGAAGAAATTCTTCATAGAGAGAGTGATTTGCCATTGGAATGTACTGCCCAGGGAGGTGGTGGAGTCACCATCACTGGAGATGTTTAAGAAGAGACTGGATGGGGTGCTTGGTGCCATGGTTTAGTTGATTAGATGGTGTTGGATGATAGGTTGGACTCTATGATCTCGAAGGCCTTTTCCAACCTGGTTAATTCTATTCTATTCTAATTTTGATTCCTATAGAACTCAAGGTTTAGGACCAAATTAATTTGTGCTACATTTGCAATCATATGTTCAACTTCTTTTTTAGCAAGGACACAAAACTGGTCAGAGACTGTCCACTAAATGGCATGGGACTAGAATTTGATTCCATACCATTAACTTACCATAATATCTCCCTTCAGAAGCTGGGCAGGGTCTATAGCAATGCAGATCCGACTTTTATTCTCTGATCCTACACTACTTTAACAGGAGAGAAAAGAAAAGTGAAATTTACAATTTAAAGAAAAACACAAATAAAACAATAATGAAAAAGGAAAAAAAGAAAATAAAAAGAAAGAAGCTGTGTAATTCTGCAACTTTGAGAATTAAAACCTGGATTCATACAAAAAGGAAAATGCTTATGACTTACTATATTCCAGATGTATAAACTGGTTGCATAGCCTGGTATAACTTCAGAAAAGGCTGACAAGCTGAAAAGAAGTCAACAGAAAAGACTCTTCTGTAATTATTTTTCTTTATCTGAGTGTTACAACTAAGTAGTTTCATGGACATCCAGACTGAGAAGTGGTACACAAGCGACACAATGCTGACTCTCAACATAGCCTTCAAAGCAAAATTGGCTCGTGCAGGAGAAGTATTTGATTATATTTCATGAAAAAAAAACCCCACACTTTTTCCTGATCTTAAAGGATTCTGGTAAGGAAAGAAAGAGGGAATATTTTGCTCCTTATTAAATGTCTATGTGCCTGCCTTCCCACATTTTCTGCAAGAAAACAAAATTAGTAAGGGAAGAAAGAGTGGACAAAAAATACCAAAACACACAAAAATCCACAAAAAACCAAACCACACTCAACACACAAACCCAAAAAGTGTTTTCACAATGAAAGAAAATGTTTGCTCTGCAGTTTTGTCTCAAAACTAGTGAGTCCCTCGGTGTTTTTACTGTAAGAAACCACACCTTGGTCTTTATTGAAATAGTTACTTTGGAAATAAAACCAGGGTGAACAGCAATGACAATGCAGCACTGCAGCTTCATGCTGATGACACTTCAAAAGACAGGTGTTCTGTAACTGCCATATAATAAAATAAGAGTTATACTGCTTTACTATGAGCTAGCACAGTATCTTGGTTTAACACCTTGTTTTTTAAAGCCACCTTAAAAGTACAACACATCCAAATGACTTTCCTAAAGAAAATCCAACCTCAAACCAGAAAAGAGATTCTATTTATGATTATAATTAGGTTTATGTCTATTTCCTGAAGAAGGAAATTACTGGGTAACCCGACCAGGTTCTCCACTCTTTTGCAAGGACTGAGATCACAACCAGCCAGAAATTAGGCAGACATGAATAGCATCAACTCTTTATCTAACAAAGGGCAAGAATTTTTTTCACCTGCTGTAATTCTCACTCTTAACACACTCCTCTCCTGTCTTATTGGGAATATTTGGACCAGCATCAATTCTATGGTGAGATTCTTGCAGCTTTCCAGAAAGCTCCAAAATGAAACAAGATTTTGAGCCTACACATGGATAGGAAAAGTTAGGTAATTTACCTCTTCCAGCATCAAAGCTAGGGATGCCATGAAGGATAACATAGTGCAGGAAAATAGGAGTTGCATTCATTTTCACAGATCCAGATAGAAGGCCACTTAAGAACTGCACATATCTAAAAACACAGAAGTTTTCTGAATTAAATTAAAGCAGCGATGCAACTATATCAGAGAAATACATTCTGTACATATTAATATTCCTAGGCAATGGGTAGTGAATAGGATTGTCACAACTCCAGAAAGAATGCTCCTCACAAAATAACATGAAAAGACATTTTAACCTACCACTTTAGCAAATCAATGGCTGTTACATTGCTAATGTGCACCTCTTCATTTCAGTTATTTACATCACTACCCAAAATAAGAAAGGCAGTAGCAGAGACAGAAAAGTCAGTTGGTTTGGTATACATTTCTAGTTGCAGATGAAGGTCTTGGTTGGTTTTCACAGCACCATGACATGGGTCCCACTCCATTTAGAGAGAAGTGCACTTCATTACCAGAAGAACAAGAAGTGCCCTTGTTAGAAATCTCAGCATTAAGGCCAATGCAGGAAAATAACATCTTTGTAATGACAACTGATACCACTCAGAGGAAAACTACCATAGCAATATGCAAATCATTGCAGGTCTGGTATCTAATACCTGGTTTGGTCACAAGCTCACAAACGAGTACAGACCAGGCTGGATGAGGCTCTGGCCAGCCTGATCTAGTGGGGTGTCCCTGCCCATAGCAGGGGGCTTGGAACTAGATGATCCTTGTGGTCCCTTCCAACCCTGACTGATACTATGATACTATGATAAGTGAACATCAGTGCAGTGCACGCTAAACAAATTCCTCCTAGCTCCTTAAATAACAACAGGAAATTACTCTCCTTGAGTTTTTCCAACCAGTTTTGAGACCCTTTTCTTACATTGTCCATGAAACAACCTTCATTTAACTTCACTCTCAAGTATGTCCAGCAAAAAGAAACTCATCTCTTTTCCCCGCTTTAAGAACATATCTCATTGACTGATCCCTTACTCCATTCTCCTGGTAACACCACAACTAAAGATATCCTGGCCAACAACAGCAGCTTTACTACCCCAGAACAGGGGTGGTGGTTTAAAGCACATTTCAGTTTACAGACAGCTAGCAAAGCTCACTTTATTTTGAAACACTAAGAAAAGACAGCTTGGCTTTTGGTTTCCTCCTTCAGTCTTTCTGAAAATATTTGGCACATCAAAAGCACAAATACACAAACTGCACATGTATGTGACACAAAAAACGTGCAGTAAAATGTTCTGTCAGTGACCTCTCGGTCTCAAAGTTTTCTCTTTACCACTATCATGTTTTAATCATTCCCAAATCTGACTGAATTTTGGAACCCCTTTCTCAAAGCAATGCATTTAAGAGGCTTACAGAGGCAGCTGGCTTGTTTTTGAGAAGTGTGTTCAAAGACTTACCCTTAAGGTTTCTAAGCAATTCTTAAATACAAGGGGTGTGTAACTGCAGTTTTTATTCAGGCAAACCTTCAGCAGCTTATCTGAGAAAAGTATCCATTTTGAGTATTCTCAGAACGGGTTCAGCATAGATGTGGTCTGGAGTTGCTTCCTTGCCACTGTTAGAGCATCCAAGCAGCAGTGGGAAAAGGTTAAGTGATATTTTCAGGACTGATGCACTTCATAGTTACAATTTATTTGGGTTTTTTTGGATCAAACTTAGTGGAGCAGAAGTTTCAGAATCAAAGAATGGGTGTATTTTCAGATGTGATCATTCTTATGTTCACCTAAATTATACTTGTTTATGTATCAACTGGATTTTAACACAAGACACCATCAGTTAATTATCCAAGAATGGTGTCAAGAGAAAAAAGCACATTAGAAAAGAGACTCAGGCCAATAACCAATCAAAATGGGACCAAAAGAGGAGGTTGTGGACAGGTGGAGGTTGGCCTCTTCTCCCAGGCAGCCAGCACCAGAACAAGAGGACACAGTCTCAGGCTGCGCCAGGGGAGGTTTAGACTGGATGTTAGGAAGAAGTTCTATACAGAGAGAGTGATTGCCCATTGGAATGGACTGCCTGGGGAGGTGGTGGAGACACCATCATTGGAGGTGCTCAGGAGGAGACTTGATGGGGTGCTTGGTGCCATGGTCTAGTTGTATAGGTGGGTTGGATTGGTTGACAGGTTGGACACGATGACCTTGAAGGTCTCTTCCAACCTGGTCTATTCTATTCTATTCTATTCTATTCTATTCTATTCTATTCTATTCTATTCTATTCTATTCTATTCTATTGTAACATTACCAACAAATATTACAGTTGGGTTTCCTTTGTGTGCAGAAGGATTAGCAGCCACTGCCAGGCCAGGCAAAGGTAGGAAAAGACAGGTTCCAGGGGTGAACCATTCTGACAAATGGTTAGAACCTCCTCTGTTCTCATGGGGAGTGACGCTCCCAAGTACCTGTGTGCACATGTGTCTGGAAGATGGGAAGGACAGCTCAAGTTCAGTGCTGCTGAGCAAAGACACTAATTCCATCAGGCAAGACTGTCTCTGAGACTCCCCTTCCAACCCTCCAGAAGAATCAAGCACGTGTCCTTGAAGAGGGTAGGAAACCTAGATACCACCATTTACACCAGTTTCATCTCTAGCTTTAGAGCTTGCACACAGATCATGTAAGTTACTTCATTATTATCTTATAGCAATCAAGAAATAGATTGTGTCACATCACTTTGGTAACAGTGCAGTAAGAACACACACAGGCACAAAGGTTTTTATCTGTCGGGCTACATGCAAGAAGTGAAGGAGAGATACAATCAGTCAAGGAATATTAATACAAGATGAAACGCTGAGAGTTCAGAAATCACTGCAGGGTTGTGGAAAAAGTCTTCACATGGCAAGGGAGGGAGTAAGGGATGGGGGCAGAAGATAACAAGAGCATTTCTTACTGCTATGAATTAGAAACAAATTAAATACCTTCTTTGGGATGGCTGCATTAAAGCTGAAACTTTATCATCAAAGAATTTCTTCATAGCAAATCTGTCCAGAGCCTGATCAGCACTGTCAAAACAGAGACACAGATACCTTGTTATTCCAGTTCGGGGTTATCTTGGAAATTCAGCAGGGTACTGCTTCAAATATGCCAAAATACTTGGAGGGAGAAAGAAGAAAAGGAAGAAAAGAGAGAAGCATCACCTAACTAGCAGCTCTGGCACTAATACGTCAGAAAAGAATGACTTTTCCACTAACACCTCCTCATTCCACACCTTAAGGCAGTTTCCTTCTTGAGGCAATTAACTGGATGGCAGATTTCCAACATGTGTTAAAGTCATAATACAACAAACTTTAGTGAAGCCCAGCAGCTCAGACTGCAAAAGGAGGATACTTGCCATAATTTCCTGAGAGTGCCACTGGGGAGTTCTCTCTGCAAAATACGAATTTATTCTCTTTCTAAAATAGCAGCAGAAACATTATGGAGATAAAAACCTCTTCCTAGCTCTGACTACAGTACAGGACACCAGATGCAAAGGATGTCAGGCTAGAGGATCATTTAAATGGTTAAATAATCCATTCACTCTTTGTTCCTGTGCTTTGAGCTACCAAGGGAGAGAACATCTGAAATAAAAGTGTCGATCTTTGAACAAGAAGTGCTTTGCATCAGACAAACACAAACTCTTCAAACACAGAATTAAGGGGAAACATGGTGAGAAATTTTTCTTCCATTCCCTATCCAGAATGGCTCTGATGTAGGTCTTCAGTATCTCTGTAGAGAAAGGCAAGAGGGTACAGAAAAAAGAAACAGGAATGCCAGAAATCAGCAAGGCGGCTGTTTAGCACATGTGCCCAGTAACATACTAAGCCAAGTCTGGTTTATCTGTACCAGATGAAACCAGTGTGTCTTGTAACAGATGTAGCTGACCATGCTAATTGTCAGCAGGACACAGAAAGAGCAGAATTTTCAAATCAGTTAGACTCTGGAATCTCAAATTTTCAATTCCTCATCTAGTTCAACCTAAATGAGTGCTGAGGAAAAATACTCTGCAAGGTATCTAAATATATATATCAGGCTAAAAATGGAAGTCATATCCTTTCCAAAAAGAAAGAAGTTATCACTTGTCTTCACAGGGTGCTGGATCAGGCTTAAAGCCATGTCTTTTCCTCATGGGCATCCAAGACTGCATAGTGTATGCTTAGAGTATCCTTGGCCCAAAATCTCACTTTTTCACCCAACCTACATCACCACCCTGAATTCAGGCAACTCACTCATAACTGGGCAAAGACTGCTCATACATGATTTGTTCAAACAGAGTTTCCATTAAGAGCTCTGTTTGCCCATGTTATATCTGTTGGCATCTGAGAAACTCAGATATTTAGAACATAAATGAGGTTGGAGCCAGGTGGCTGTTGGTCTCTTCACACAGGTAACAAGCAACGGGATGGGAGGAAATGGCCTCAAGTTACACCAGGGGAGGTTTAGGCTGGATATTGGGGGAAATTCTTCCCTGAAAGCATTGGACAAGGCTGCCCAGGAAAGTGGTGGAATCACCATCCCCAGAAGTGCTCCAAAAAAGTGTACTTGTGGTGTTGAGGACATAGTTCAGTGGTGAACTTGGCAGCATTGGGTTGGCCTTTTCCAACCTCCATAATTCAATGATTCAATACAAACAAAAGGGGCTTGTATCATAAGGCTTGTTTACTAAGCATGTATTTTTTTGGCATGGCCGTGCAGACAATTAAGAGCTTTATTTAGGGTGAACAGCCTCAAAGTCTTCCAAGTATCATTTGTGACGCAGCAGCAAGCACATGCAACAGCAGCACCTGCAGTAACTTCTGCTTCTGTGTGTTTGCTATGTACCATTTTGAAGAGTCTTGGTAAGGCCAGGGAACCACAAATCCTAGCTGGGAAACTTCCCCAGCCTCATTCTTACACAGAAACCTTAGGGCACCGCACAGGCCAAAAGAAAGCAGACTTTTCAGACATGCTCCTAGACTCTTTGAGAAGAAAACTTGGCACCTCTTAACTGACAAACAGTAAGCTGCCACACAGTACTGCAATTAAAAGGCATATTTTCCTGATGCTTTCTTAATCATGAACACCATAACATGCATTATGCACAACTTACCTTGCAGAAACATTGGTGAAGTGCATGTATGACGATATGACTACCCCTATCCTTCCTTTGCCTCCCTGTATGAGGAAAAAGGGAATGATCACTTATTTATTACTTTATTGGGTGTTATTTTAAGACCCACACTAAACAAAGTTTAATGAGAGGGGAATCAGAGAACCCTTTCGCTCATGTATCTCTCATATTGTTGGGAAGATGATAATGCTGGGAAGCAGCTTGTCTGTCCATACAAGCTGGCTAGCAAGTGGAATAAAATCACAGTATCACCAAGGTTGGAAGAAACCTCAAAGATCATCAAGTCCAACCTGTCACCACAGACCTCATGACTAAACCATGGCACCAAGAGCCACGTCCAATCCCTTTGTGAACACCTCCAAGGACAGTGACTCCACCACTTCCCTGTGCAGCCCATTCCAAAGGTGAACGGCTCTCTCGGTGAAGAACTTTCTCTTCACCTCGAGCCTAAACTTCCCCTGGTGCAGCTTGAGACTGTGTCCTCTCGTTCTGGTGCTGGTTGCCTGAAAGAAGAGACCAACTCCCTTCTGGCTACAACTCCTCTTCAGGTAGCTGTAGACAGCAAGAAGGTCTCCCCTGAGCCTCCTCTTCTCCAGGCTAAACAATCCCGGCTCCTGCAGCCTCTCCTCGTAGGATTTGTGCTCAAGGCCTCTAAGCACTAAGTAGGATTTCTATGTACATGCTGGTCAGGTCTTACTGACTGAGAGATAAATTATTTTTTAAAATCTTGACCAGTGGTAGAAACAAAGTATCAACCATTCTAATTTTATATTACTTTTTCCAGAGATTCATCCAAGACAGGTCAAGACAGATTTGGTATTTCTGGGCTGGAATGCAATAAAATACCTATTTGTGGAAAGCATATGTGTTTCCAGAAGGTTTGGGCATTTTTACCTCCCCCTTGCCTAAGATTAATAACAACTGCTACTACTATTGGTTTTTCTATGGATAACTTAAAAAAAGGTTCAAAAAACTTATGAAATAATGAACTTGACATAAGTTCAGTACAGTTTTTTCAAGCAGTCATTTTCAGACGCTTCAAAACAGCTTCAGTCCCTCGGCTGATACAAGGAGCTGTACCTAGCCATGTTTGGGGGAGTAAAGTTTAAAGTCATTACCAAAAGGCATTAATTAACAATATGCATTATCAATTTGTGTGTAAAACACCTAGGAACACTTTGCCCCTTTTCTTTTGTCCCAGGCTACTCCCCTGCACCAGTAAGAATTCTATAGTGTTTCATACACTCATGGCATTTTGCCCACAAGGTATTAGAATCATAGAACTGTTAGGGTTGGAAGGGACCTCAAGGATCATCTAGTTCCAACCCCCTGCCATGGGTAGGGACACCTCACACTAGATCAGGTTGCTCAGAGACACATCCAGCCTGGCCTTAAAAGTCTCCAGGGATGAGGCCTCTACCACCTCCCTGGGCAACCTGTCCCAGTGTCTCACCACCCTCATGGGGAAGAACTTCTTCCTAACATCCAGTCTGAATCTACCCATTTCTACTTTTTTTCCCATTTCCCCTAATCCTATCATTACCTGACACCCTAAATTCAGGACTAGGGACTAAGCAACTTCCAGCACTGGCTTTTGAAGGGAGCAAACTAACATCACTGCACGCTATACTATACCCAGAACCTTAGCTACCATGCAAAACAGTATGTACTGAGCATGCATGGTCAGTGGAATGAAGCTGCCTTAAATGAGCTGAAGGTTTGGCACATGGTTTGCAACACTCAAAACAGACCCAATTTAATTTCTTTTTATTTTTTTTAACTGAGTAAGAATAAAGGACTGGTTTTGAAAATGAGCACAAACTGATATGTGATGTGGACAGACAAGGTCACTCACTCTGCAATGGATCACCACCACATGTTGAGGATCACTGTTCAGCCATGACTCCATAGCCTTGCAGATGGTGCACACCTTATCAAGAGGTGGAGCATGGAGATCAGGCCACCCCACATCCACAATCTGCAATTAAAGAAGAAATAGTCACAAGAAGCCACCAAATACTACATCTTAAAATCTGCCTTCAAACAACAGTGACAGTGAAGTGTCCACGTTTTTTTCCAACCCCAGAGAACATCATTTGAGTGCCACATTGGAACTAAAACACACTTACAAGTCTCTTAAAAGAGGAGGATATTTGTTTGCATTTTTGTAATATGCTAGCACTTTCACAAAACCAAACAAAAATCTCCCCCACCATAACCCACCAGCCACCCACAAGTGATAACATTTCTGAAGATCCTGATTTCTTAAAGAAGTTTTTCCTTATGTTTACATGGAACCTCCTGTGTTCCAATTTGCGTCTGTTGCCCCTTGTCCGGTCACTGGACACCACTGAGAAAAGTTGGACTCCACCTTCCTGAAACTCAATCTTCAGCTATTCATCAGCATTAATGAGATTCCCTCCTCAGTCTTCTCTTCTCCACACTTAACAGTCCCAGCTCTCTCAGCCTTTCCTCATCCGGTAAGTCCCCTGACCAGCTTAGTGACTCTCTACTGGACTCTGTCCAGTAGTTCCCTGTCTCTCTAGAACTGGAGAGTCCAGAGCTGGACCTGCTACTCCAGATGAGGTCCCACTAGGGCAGAGTAGAGGGGCAGGACAACCTCCCTCAACCTGCTGGCCACATTCTTCTTCATGCACCACTGGCCTTCAGCCTGTACAGTATACAACCCCTAGTATCCTGTGACTGCACAAAGAAAGGACACCAGGAGAAAAATTTCTGTCACTCAACATGAATTTTTAGTAGTCCCAATAGGCTTCAGATGCTGTCTGCAAAGTCTTACAGGCATGACTGCAAAGTACAGACCAGGAGAACTTGGGAAGAAACAGAAAAGGATGCATGTGAAGGCCGTTTACCATTTTCCAAGCTGTCCTGCTCTTTATATCAAGCTCACACAGTTTCAGAGCTTATCAGGTCATTTAAGCCATATTTAACACTAAAATGATGTAAGTGACAGAGGACAACCAATACCTTTGGGTTGAGCTTGGCAAGGTCATATCTCTTTTCAGAGAGATTCAACACCTGTTCAGAAAGAAAGAAAAAAATATCAACCATTACAACTTCATCACTTCTGTAGTCAATAGCTGCATTTGAAACATGTTATAACTGTAACTGAGCAGGAAGCAAACCAGAAGTCTCTTATACTAATGATGCACCAAAGTTTCTGCAATTTTCCAGCACTTCCAGTATTTGCAAAGCCATTTAGTGGAGAATTATAGTTCTTAAAATCAGTGTTAAAGCTATGTTAAGTTTTCCACAGAAAAACCAAAAGTGCAATTTGGTGAGGACTTTCTTCATTTGTCTTTATTGTTATATTTGGATGCAAGAGCAATTTAACAATCTTGTGCCTCAGGATATGACCCTGTTCATGTATTTGTCACTGCTGGATCAAATGCCAAACTCAGACCATGGCAAGCTACAGAGACCAAACCAAGATACTCCAGGAGTCTTATCAGCACGAAATAGAGACCAGAATGTACATTTCAGATAAAATGACAAAACAAGAGGTCACAGAAGTCTCTGAAGAGAAGCCTATGTTGCAAATAGATGACAGTGGAAAATAAACTGCATCCTTTCTAGCCCCTTTTTGGCATATAGAATCATAGAATCATAGAATCAGTCAGGGTTGGAAGGGACCACAAGGATCATCTAGTTCCAACCCCCTGCCATGGGCAGGGACACCCTACACTAGATCACGCTGGCCAGAGCCTCGTCCAGCCTGATCTTAAACACCTCCAGGGACTAAGCCTCAACCACCTCCCTGGATAACCCATGCCAGGGCTTCACCACTCTCATGGTGAAGAACTTCTTCCTCACATCTAGCCTGAATCTCCCCATTTCCAGCTTCATTCCATTCCCCCTAGTCCTATCACTACCTGAGATCCTGAGAAGTCCCTCCCCAGCCTTCCTGTAGGCCCCCTTCAGATACTGGAAGGACACAATGAGGTCACCTCGGAGCCTTCTCTTCTCCAGACTGAACAGCCCCAACTCCTTCAGTCTGTCCTCATAGGAGAGGTGCTCCAGCCCTCTGATCATCCTCGTGGCCCTTCTCTGGACACGCTCCAGCACGTCCACATCCCTCCTGTAATAGGGGCTCCAGAACTGGACGCAGTACTCCAGGTGGGGTCTCACCAGAGCTGAGTAGAGGGGGAGAAGCACCTCCCTTGACCTGCTGGTCACACTTCTCCTGATGCAGCCTAGGATCTGATTGGCTTTCCGGGCTGCAAGCGCACATTGAGAGCTCATGTTGAGCTTCTTGTCCACCAGCACCCCCAAGTCTCTCTCCTCAGGGCTGCTCTCCAGCCAGTCCCTGCCCAGCCTGTATTTGTGCTTGGGATTGCCTCGACCCAGATGCAGGACCCTGCACTTGGTCTTGTTGAAGCTAGTTCTGCTAGTTCTGCTTATATTTGGGGAAAAGAAAAAGGAGCATTAGGCTTTAGTACTATGAAATGTACATAATTTTGCCCTAAGTTTTAGGATGTCAGCTGAAGAATAAAAATGAAGTAAGATAAAACAAGTGTGAAAAAAGAAACCCTTCCTCCTTACAGACAGCAGAGAGGAAACATTCCTCCCATCCCCGCCCATACAATTTAATCCTAAAGTGGGAAATACCTGTGTACTAGTAAGACAACACTAATTCGCTCACTCTGCTGAATGTTCAGCATTGCCACAGAAGGAAAATAAGGTTCATCCGGTGAAGAGACCTTTATGAAGTTACCAAAGCATAATAGATTTGTTATGCTCCTTAATCAGATGACCAGAAATACAGAATCTCATGCCCAAGAAGAGAAAAAATAGCATGCAGGTGGCAATTTTGGACATGACTGAGGAACAATTCCCCAGCCTACAGCCCATTCCATTAAGGAGAAGAGACAGGGAGAACAGGCAGACAAAACACTTCTACCAGGTGGGACCTAACCTGCTTGCAGAAAAGAGTCATAGCCTTGTGTCAAGTAGGACACAGAATTCTTAGAGGAATGGAATAGAATAGAATAGAATAGAATAGAATAGAATAGAATAGAATAGAATAGAACAGAACAGAACAGAACAGAACAGATTTAACCAGGCTGGAAAAGACCTTCGAGATCATCAAGTCCAACCTATCACCCAACACTGTCTAATCAACTGAAACATGGCACCAAGTGCCCCATCCAGTCTCTTCCTAAACACCTCCAGTGATGGTGACTCCACCACCTCCCTGGGCAGCCCATTCCAATGGCAAATCACTCTTTCTGTGAAGAACTTCTTCCTAACAGCCAGCCTAAACCTCCCCTGGCACAGATTGAGACTGTGTCCCCTTGTTCTGACACAGTTTGTCTGGGGGAAAAGAGACCAACCCCCACCTGGCTGCAACCTCCCTTCAGGTAGTTGTAGACAGCAAGAAGGTCTCCTCTGAGCCTCCTCTTCTCCAGGCTAAGCAACCCCATCCCCCTCAGCCTTTCCTCATAGGGCTTGTGCTCCAAACCCCTCCCCAGCCTCATTGCCCTTCTCTGGGCACATTCAAGTGTCTCGATGTCCTTCTTGAACTGAAGGGCCCAGAACTGGACACAGTACTCAAGGTGTGGCCTAACCAGTGCAGAGTACAGGGGCACAATGACTTCCCTGCTTCTGCTGGCCACACTATTCCTGATGCAGGCCAGGATGCCATTGACCTTCTTGGCCCCCTGGGCACACTGCTGGCTCATGTTTAGGCAGCTGTCAATCAGCACCCCCAGGTCCCTTTCTGTTTGGCAGATGAACAGATGAACAGTTTGGATCATCATCCAGGAAACATTCTGCACACAGACCTCATTACAGATTTGCTTACAATTTGTTTTCCTGTAGAAAACTAAACAGCAGGCAAAAACACATGTAAATCAAATTAATGAGAAAGAACTGGGCAGAACACACAGGCAGCAAGCCTACTTTGATACACTGTTTCACAATACATGGTAGAGGCAGCCAAGACAGGATGGCGAGAGACCATCAGACACCCAGATGAGGACCCAGATGTGGCTGGCTGCTAGAAAAGAGAATGCACTCCACAGTACAGGGTGTGCATCTTTGAAAAACATGCCTTGGAGAATGGAAATGGTTAGTGCAATTATTCTACAGCATTTGAGTCTGTGCCATCACAACGGAGACCAAAGTGTCACCAGCAGAAAAGTGCTTCTAACATCCATCCTTGCCCAATAGCTTCAAACACCACTGAAAATATTACTCTTGCTTGCAAAGATGTAAAGGTGCACCAAAGGCAGACCAATGGCTTCAAATACCACTGAAAATATTACTTTTGCTTGCAAAGATGTAAAGGTGCACCAAAGGCAGACCAATAGCTTCAAATACCACTGAAAATATTACTCTTGCTTGCAAAGATGTAAAGGTGCACCAAAGGCAGACCAATAGCTTCAAATACCACTGAAAATATCATTCTTGCTTGCAAAGATGTAAAGGTGCACCAAAGGTGGACCAGTGGCTTCAAATACCACTGAAAATATCATTCTTGCTTGCAAAGATGTAAAGGTGCACCAAAGGCAGACCAATAGCTTCAAATACCACTGAAAATATCATTCTTGCTTGCAAAGATGTAAAGGTGCACCAAAGGCAGACCAATAGCTTCAAATACCACTGAAAATATCATTCTTGCTTGCAAAGATGTAAAGGTGCACCAAAGGTGGACCAGTGGCTTCAAATACCACTGAAAATATTACTCTTGCTTGCAAAGCTTAAAGGCAGACCATAGAGGCTTTAGAGGAGTGATTTTTGGTTTATAATGATATATGTGGACCTACAAGTGGTCTTCCTGCAGGACAGAAGATGATGTCTCCAGAAGACTGAACCTACCAAGTAATTATCCCCATGTTTGGATTTGAGCATTCGGGTTACATCTTGTAGATTGTGGAGGTAAGTTTCCTCAGAACAGCTGGCAGGGAAGGAGACAGCGATGATCCGCTCTGTGATGTAGGTGAGGTCAAGCTCATAGCCTTCCTCCATAATGTGATCAAAGTCTGCACTTCTGTGAAGACATGAGATGTGGTGGTTCAGAGTAAAGGAGCCATGAACAAACACAGCATACTAACACAAAGAAACTGCAACTTGGACTCATACAGTCGAGTATCTCAGGCTTCCAGTATTTGCATTACAACTTATTAAATGCCTGCAAAGCTCAAATTATTCAGTTCAGTCCACAAAAGGAGTCAGCCAAACATCAGAGTTCTTCACATCACAACCACAGTGAAAAAAAATATCCCTGCAACCAATAATTCAGAAAAGCAGCAAAAAGTAATCCAAGCAACTTTGATAACCACCAGTGCAACAAATCTGGGAGTTAAACAGAGAGAGAAAATAGGTATTTATGTCTGTACAAATCTCTCTTTCTGTAGAATTCTCCAAGTGCTTTACAAATTGGAAGATTCATCTGTAAAGCTGCAGATAGACACCATCTTGAAATCAGCTCCAAGTAATACTGAAGTGACTCCAAAACCATTCCCCAGACTGTGGCAGACAGCAGTGTAATGGAATTCCACTCACAGGTTAGTCTAGAGATACTCTTCAATTCTTTCCCAGCTCGAGAGCACAACCAGGGACCTGACCTTGTCCCTGGATGATCAGAAGCAAGCTCGGCACAAATGCCCAGATTCTTCTTAGACAGGGACTGCAAAACTAGTCCTAGCAAAGGACTGAACTTGCAGACATCACTACCACAAATAACAGCCCCTGAGCCAGCTACAGCATTAGGCACACTACTACACAGCACAGGAAAGGAATACTTGCCGTGATCCTTTGTCACAACTGAAAGAGGAATTCTTCGAAGTACTGCTGGAATTCTGGAACAAAGAAAACAGAGCAGTCAATCTGGTACCTTTCTTACTGCTGCTGATGTCAATGCTCCTGCTTTTTTTCCTCATTTATTATGTCCGGGGGGGGGGGGGGGGGAGAGAAACCAAGAAAAAACCCACAATAGGACAGAGATCATTGCCTTATGTCAAGACTGCAAACACTGTGGTTATGTCCAGGTTATGTCCAACTCTTCATATAGACTTATTATTACATATTGCAACTCAATACCACCAGATTAAGGACTGGTTGGGTTTTGTACTCTTCTTAGTAACTATATTAAGATTAGAGAAAACATTCAGTGGACATATGAGAAGGTGGAGTTGAATTGCTCTACAAACCTGCAAAAGTTAGTTTCTCTCAAGCAATTCTCAATCTAGCAAAATGTACTCAGTTTATTCCAGCATCAAGAGTCCTTGGTGAGTCTGAATGGAAGCCTGAGCTGCAATGGTTTTGCTTTATGAGAATTCAGAGTGTCTTTTTCCCAGCTCCATTTGCTTAGTAACTATACATTTAAAAGTGTGAAATGACACACCTTGAGACAGCCAGAACAATCCTCTCTATCAATACAGACTGGGGGAGGAGGTGATAGAAAGCAGCCCTGTGGAAAAGGACTTGGGGGTGATGATGGATGAGAAGCTGGACATGAGCAGGCAGTGTAAGCTTGCAGCACAGAAGGCAAATCACACCCTAGGCTCCATCAAAAGTTGCGTTGCCAGCAGATCCAGAGAGGTGATTCTGCCACTTTGCTCTGGTGAGACCTCACCTGGAGCACTGTGTACAGGTCTGGAGCCCTCAACATAGAAATGACATGGACCTGATGGAAAGCATCCAGAGGAGGGCCACAAGAATGATCAGGAGTTTAACAGGCTGAGGGAACTAGGGTTGTTCAGCCTGGAGAAGAGGAAGCTCCAGGGAGACCTGATAGCAGCCTTCCAGTACCTGAAGGGGGCCTACAGGAAGGATGCAGAGAGTCTGTTTACAAAGGGCTGCAGTGACAGGACAAGGGGCAATGGCTTCAAACTAGAGAAGGGCAGATTCAGATTGGATATCAGGAAGAAGTTCTTCACTCTGAGGGTGGTGGATTAGGTTGCTCAGGGAAGTGGTTGAGGCATCATCCCTGGAGATATTCAAGGTGAGGCTCAACAAGGCCCTGGGCAGCCTGCTCTATTGGCGATGTCCCTGCTGACTGCGGGGAGGTCAGACTGGATGACCTTTGCAGGTCCCTTTTGGCCTGGATCATTCTATGATTCTATCCCAAACAATAACACACAGAAGTTACCACTATGGAAAGACAAGCAAAGAGCCAACCAAAGGGTCAAACTTAGTTGCTGTTGTTGCCTTAAAAGCCAGCAGGGGGAAGCAACAGCTTCTCAAAAGCCAGCTGTACTCTCCAGCCACAGAATGACACTCATCAGCAAATTCACTGCATCCGAGGTATGGATTTCTTTTCCAGTTGTCTTGGGTCGAGTCGAATCTACTCCAGATGTTCAATACCATGCTGCTGTCATGGCAGCTTCAAAATGAAAGCACTGGCTGGAGCGAAGTATCGTGGGGACTGAAGTTCCGATTGGAACATGAGAGGTTTCCTGTTCTGCTTGCTGCTCTCAGTTTTCAGGTTCGGGGAGGTTTCTTTTCCATTCAGCTGGCTGTGGGTCAGGGGATAGGGGGTGGTCACTGGCTTCTGCTGCTGCTTCTGGATTTTGCTGGACTTTTCAGAAAGCAGGCTAAGGTAATTGTCCATTGGATCATTTCCAGCAAAACTCTTTATCTCAACTCTTTATTGCAACATGGAGTTTTAGGGGGATTTTGTGTTACTTTCCCTCCCATCTGTGTGGGGAGGGAGGGGAGCTTGTGAGAGCAGGCTGTATTAATCCGGGACACCAATGAAAACTCAAGCCACATGCCACTTTCCTTTGACATCCTACTTAATGCTTCCATCCTCTTTACCATCTTTAGCTCCTGTACCTAGTCTAGAGCATGCTGCAGAGCTTGCTGCGCCAAACTTTCTCAAAACTGCAGTCCTCAGATGCGACCATCCTAGAGTCCAGAGAGCCCAAGCATGATACAGAAGCTAGGAACCAAGCCCATGTTTAATTCTAGATGCTAGAAGGTGAGTTTCTCAGCACATATTGCTACCAACAGAAGTGTAGGAAGTGGGCAAGATAGCAATTAAAAACAAGCTTTTGAGATCAGTCCTGTTTATGCACCTTCCTCTGCCACCAAAGAGGGTGAACCTGCTTATGGATCACCTGGCTTGCCTCAAATAGCAAGCTTCTGCTGTCCCAGGCAGCAGGCTGCATCTCATACTTTAGCAATCTCTTTTCCAGTCTCTCTCACAGCCCCACATCACAAACATGACAAGGTAGAGTACAGGACATCTCATGCAGACACCCTCTGCACCAGTCCAGAAGCAGGAGTAAGAACCTCCCTGCTGAGCCCACATCCCCTTGTCTATGAAGAACAGCTGCTTCTCAAGGCAAGAAATGGGGGCAATCAAGAAAAACAAAAAAGCAAGCCTTTATAGAAAAATAAATCTGTAAATAAACTGTCTCTCAGCAAGCTGATCATCTTCAGCCTCTCCAATAAAAATTAATAAGGGAGCATGGGTTACAGCTAGTAGGCTTATACACTTCATAGGCTAAAATCCTTTGTAGTAAAGCTTCAGACACGAGGAAGATCACAGCAGGGACAGAGGGTGAGAGGAAATCAGTTCTCCCCCAGAGAGACTCATCCCCATTTTGTCAGTACACTGATTTACTATCTTTTATATGACAGCTCTGAGAAAAAAAAAGAAAACTAAATAAAAAATCCAGTATATAAACTGCTAGTTTCCAATGCCAAATTAAAACTAGACATGGAGGCCACACATGAACTTAGAAATACCAGGTGGAACAACTACTTTTCCCTTTTGAGACTAGAATCAAAGACAGGCTAAGTAAGTCAAATGAAAAATCATTCAGTAGCCTTTCCCAAGGCCCCATTCCTGGCATTGAACTATAATCTGCTCAAAAGCAATCTCAGTAGAACATAAGAGCTACTGGTCTCAAGGCCTGCACTGTTTTAAGCAGCCGAGACAGCTGCACATCGACTCTGTGGTCCTCAGAGGAACAGCACTATGGAAAACTCCTAAATCCAGGATGTGACAGGCATTCACACAGCTCATCAATTTCTCTCCTCCTTGACCAGGAGTGTTGACAAGTATAAAGATCAATGAGTAGAAACTACAGCTATCTGAGGTGTGACTCAAGGAGTTATCTGTGATGTATGAGTATCAGGACACGTTTTGAAAGAATGACATTTGTGCCAGTTTTTAACATTGATACATTGGTACACTGGAATGTGCTGCCCAGGGAGGTGGTGGAGTCACCATCACTGGAGGTGTTTAGGAAGAGACTGGATGGGGTGCTTGATGCCATGGTTTAGTTGATTAGATAGTGTTGGATGACAGGTTGGACTCGATGATCTCAAAGGTCTTTTCCAACCTGGTTTATTCTATTCTATTCTATTCTATTCTATTCTATTCTATTCTATTCTATTCTATTCTATTCTATTCTATTCTATTCCATTCCATTCCATTCCATTCCATTCCATTCCATTCCAGCATCAGAAAACTTGATTGGCTAAGCTGTCATAAAACTACATGCATTTCACTCAGCTTTTAATTAGCTTACAAAACGTTCTCCCACGTGCCTGTTCTCTATCCACCAACCACAAACAAGAATGTGGATGGAGCGACCAATCAGCAGAAAACCTGAATGCATTTTAACCAAGTCTGTGATGGCATTTTCATCCCCACAGGCAACGTCCAGGAATCAGAACAGATTCTCTCACCTATTCCAAGGCACAGTGTAACAGTTCTATACGCTCCTGGGTACTGCAGAAACAACAGGACAATGAACTATACTGATCCTTGGACTGCTTCTCCATTAGCATTCCTACTGACACAGTAGTTGCTTTTCAAAGCTACAGGGAAACACATGTTTGGATGTCTTGGATGAGAACCAAAATTTGCATAATCTTTTGGCCTCTGGCATTAGAATGATTCCAAATGTGAAAAACAAAGATTCATGCCTCATGAATACAAATATCTCTATGCTACTGTCTATCTATTCCTGCAATAAATATTTAAATGGGTTTTTAACTTACTTCTTTTTTTTTTTTTTTTTTAGTTGACTCTCTGCAAAAGAGATTTATCACTATTTCTACTGCAAAAAGCTGTATGTTTGGCTGTACATTTTATTTCTGTTCTGTATACTGTGTTCTGTGAAAGTAACAATCTGTTCCCCTGTGTAATGTAACAGCAGGAGTCCAGACAGATGTGCCCCTTGCAAGCTGCAGCACCTCCAGAAGTTGTACATTCCTAGCTTGCTGTCTCACTGCAAAATCCCACCCTGACTAAACTGCTGGCAAAGCTGCTCCTACAACTCTTCTCCATAACACTTCAGCCAGGATAAGCCCTCCTAAGCAACTGCAAGGCTTGTAATCCAGTTCATCTTTATCAAGTTTGTAGGACACTTCGATATGGAGTTCCATCTACCAATCTGCCACAAAGAACTAACCAGGGCAGAAAGATCACCTTCCAACTCATTCACATTCAGAAAAGCAGCTCTGCTCAGAGTCTAAAAGATCCTGGTACAGCTAGGTCTTCTATCCATCTTTTTCTCTTACAAAAAATGTGGTATTTGTAACAGAGAAGGCATATCACACAAAATTTTTGCTACTAATGGCTCTTTTTAGGAGAGAACACTGAATGCAGGTAAAATGCATATCCAAGTGAGAATGAGGCAAAGTTGCTGTTCTACCTCACACACAATTTTAGGTATATCCATATTCACATTTGTAAAAGCATAACATTTCTGAAGCCTTAGTTCTACAGTGTCTCAAGACCAGGAGTTCACAGGGAGCTTTGTGAGGCTAGCACCTGGCCCTAACCAGTGTAGTGTAACACTGCCTCTGGCACACACACAACAGGAACACATCTGCCTGGGTGAGTTAGGGTCATGTCACAGAATCACAGAACATCAGGGGTTGGAAGGGACCTCAAAAGATCATCCAGTCCAGCCCCCTGCCAGAGCAGAATCACCTACAGTAGGTCACATAGGAACACATCCAGGGGAGTTTTGAATGTCTGAAAAGAAGGAGACTCCAGCTTTCTGGGCAGCCTGTACCAGTGCTCTGTCACCCTTATAGTGAAGAAGTTTTTCCTTATGTTCACATGGAATCTCCTATGCTCCAGCTTGCACCTACTGCCCCCTGTCCTATCATTGAACATCACTGAGAAAAGCCTGGCTCCATCCTCCTGACACTCATCCCTTATATATTTATAAACAAGAGAGCTTTTCTTTCCTGCACCAGGTGCCATGGAACAGGATGCAAAGGAGAATGGAGGGAGAAGAAATCTTGCAGCCAAAGAAGAGTCAGGAAGGTTAAAGCACTCTCTTCCAATTCAGTTAAACCAAAAGGAGAACAAGTGTGGCACAACTTTAGAAGGAAGAGAATGTAGAAGACAAGGAATGCACCCCAGTTAGCACTACCCAGGCAGGATGTGCTGTGGTCATGGGGCACACAACCAGAGCTGCCAAATCCTCAGACAGTGGCTGCACCCAGCCCCACTGTCTGCAGACAGCACTTTCTTAGGGACCCCTTGAGTTTGCATCTTTACATCTCCTCCCCTTTCCAAATGGGAAATGCAATGCTCCTACCACTGCA
Organism: Picus viridis; assembly: GCA_033816785.1. NCBI lineage: Eukaryota > Metazoa > Chordata > Aves > Piciformes > Picidae > Picus > Picus viridis. The sequence continues at coordinate 27,453,339 of CM066574.1, forward strand.
TTTCAGTTGGGAACTTCATTCTGTCTCCCCTGCTCTTCATCTGTGCCTCTACTTCTGGGATATACTGGTCCATGGGGAGTAACAACAAAAAATTGCAGATGCCAGACTGATGGTCAAATAATAACCAATGCAAAACAGGACAAAAGACACAGCTGAAATAGCAGGGCTCAACATTCCTGACATTAAGGCTGCCTTCAAAATGGCTGTGTGTGAGCTACCACATCTACGGGGGGGCGGGGGGAACAACAAACCCAGAACATAGGACCTTGGCTTGTGTCATAAGCAAGCAATACAAACAGAAAGCCCTCTGAAGTATTCACATGCAACATAATGAAGCTAAAAATGTTCTGCAATTATTTTCCTCACAATGTATCTCATTATTTTGCTTCCTATTTGTTACACAAGAAGCAGCAGCTGTCAAAACCAATCATTCACATGCAGAGAACTGGGAAGATTGCTCTGTTCTGATTTTTTTGTTAGTCTGTCATTAAGGAAGAGTGAAGGGAGGAACAATCTCATCACCAGACATCTTAGAGGGCTTCAACATCAAATATATTCCAGCAACTCAGATATAACTACAGTTTTACAGTGTGGATAGTAGCATGGATGCAACCACAGAGGCAGCCTCATTTGCACAAAAATTTTTATTGCCACCCCAACTAAACAAACTGTACTACTGAGATAAATGCAACCCCTGTGAAGGTCTCTCCCTATATGGGTAGTCAGCGATCAGAGAGAGCACACAGAGTGGCACCAGCAAAAGGCTGCAGCGTCAAACCACAACAACGTAAAAAAACACATATAGTATGGCCTGAGACTAATGGTGTGAAATAAATGCTCACTCACAGAATCAGAGAACTGTCTGGGTTGGGAAAGACCTTTAAGATCATCACATCCACACATTCTCTAACTCTACCAAGGCTACTGCTGAACCACCTCCCTCAGCACCACGTGTCTGCCTCTTTGAAACACGCCCAGGGATGAGGCTTCAATCACCTCCCTGAGGAGCCTGTTCCAGTCTTTGAGAACCCTTTCAGCAAAGAAGGTTCTACTAATATTCAAACCCGCCTAGTGCATCCTGAGGTCAGTTCCCCTCATCCTATCGCTTGTTACTAGGGCAAAGTGACTGACTCTCACCTTGCTACAACCTCCTTTCAGGGAGTTACATTTATTGCACTAGAGCTGCTCTTGAACTGAACACTGAATTATTAAAGACCGCATGCATCTTGCAAGCCCTTCCCTCTGGCCCTTTTGAAACATCAACTTTTCAGCAATGAATCAAGTATGTGCATTACAGTTGTCTGCTAACAGATAATTAACTAGAGGCCCTCCCACGTTTTATTTAGAAAGCAAAGAAACTTGGCATCTCCAGTAAAGGGCAACTGCAAAGGACATCAAGAAGTCTTTTCTTCTTTGTTTGTCTAACTTATTTCACAGAAATGTACTCCTAAGTGCTATCAGTATGGAGATGTGCAATATATTTGCAAAAACTTCTGCATCACTCAGTAGATGGGTTTCTATTGCAATAGAATAGAATAGAATAGAATAGAATAGAATAGAATAGAATAGAATAGAATAGAATAGAATAGAATAGAATAGACCAGACCAGGTTGGAAGAGACCTTCAAGATCATCATGTCCAACCTAAACTTGCACTCCCAGGAGGCAACATACTTCCCTGTGAGAAGGGTCTGGCCAACATATGGGGCCTTCTGTTCCCCTCAGGAGGGAATCACCAATAACAATTACCCTCCTCTTTTTTTAAAGGGAGCAAACCCTGATGCTGGGGGAAGGCTGTTTAACCTTAAGCTGTTTAACCTTAGGCTGTTTTGCCTCAGGGAAAACCCCAGATGGTGTGTCCTCTGGCATCAGAATCACCTCACCCTCGACCTCCAATGCCCCATACTTGTTTTCCAAGGGCAGTAGGGAAGGTGAGGGGAGGTAAGGAGGTTTAACCTGGGTCTTTTGAGAGGAACCTGCATCCATTCCCCTCTGCTTGTTGGATAACCAGCCTCTGCTGGGGAGCCTGCAGAGCCTGGTTACTCAAGTTTGTCTCCCTAAACTGTTAGAGATCTCTTTAGTAGATGTATTTATTACTGCTTGTACCAGCAGTACTACAGCAGCAACGATAATAAAGTGTTGGGAAAGAGTATTTCACTTGTTTTGGGAACAACATGGTGCAGCATCTGGAGCAAATAAAGGCTAAAAGATCAATTGTACATTGACCACAAGAATTTATATTCTTCCTGCTGAAAAAAAAATATATTAAAAATAACAAAATTCTCTTCAGTTTCTTAACTGCCCTGAATATAGTTGATGGGGATTTTAATCTTTCTCTTTATTTCCCCCCTGCTTAATTTATAAGTAAGGGACAAAGAGTTCATTTCATTATTCCTGGCTAGATACAAGGCAAGTGGGGAACCAACATAAATTATCCTAATTAAGGGCTAATTTCACACAGTACAGAAACTGAACTGTGTGCTTCAAAAAAGGCTAGCAACAAACTCGTTGTGAAGATGGAATAAACAAAGAGGAAAACAAATCAGACCAACAAAAGGAAAAATAAACACAGAAAATGGAATCACTTACAGTTCTGGTTACATGGTTTTTAACGGTCTCAGAGTTATTAGCCTGTAAAAGAAGAATTAACAGAACTGACTTTACTTTTCCAGGTAGTTTAACTATACTCTAAGAAATCCCCTCCTAAAGCATGCACATAACAAATAAATCATTCAGAAGTACACATGTTCAAGCAGCATTAATAACAAAGCAATCTTTCAAACAGGGACGGAAAACAAACTGATTGTACGTCATCATCCTGTGTATTCAGGTCTTGTAAGCCAGCACTTGTGACTGTTCCAAGTTAAAATATGTATGGAGATGGGTGCTGCTAACCATGTACTCCCTGTGGCATTTTTCCCCAATCTCTCTCTTTTTTTCTTTGTTTTCTTCATGGAAAAAGACACTCATGTGGGTATAAAGTGAACTTGCTAGGATTTTCTGTAAGCTCTACATAAAAATCCCTGTTCAAGTCTAAGTTCTACCTGTAGAGGTTTCAAATGAGCGTTTTAAAATAAATGAGGCAACCCATAACCACAAAAATTTAACCTGAATGACCCAAAGCACAGCCTTCTATCAGTAGATGCTTTTTTATCTATAACTACAATCAGTGTGAAATCAAGGTCAAGTAATAGGGAAGTACAGTGATAACACTGAGGGGAAAAAGCCCTCGAGGTTTGCTAAAGAATAGCATAGCATAGCATAGCATAGCATAGCATAGCATAGCATAGCATAGCATAGCACAGCACAGACCAGGTTGGAAAAGACCTTTGAGATCATCGAGTCCAACCTATCATCCAACACTATCTAATCAACTAAGCCATGCCATCAAGCACCCCATCCAGTCTCTTCCTAAACACCTCCTGTGATGGTGACTCCACCACCTCCCCAGGCAGCCCATTCCAATGGCAAAACACTCTTTTTATGAAAAGCTTCTTCCTAACATCCAGCCTTAACCTCCTCTGGCACAGCTTGAGACTGTGTCCTCTTGTTCTGGTGCTGGTTGCCTGGGAGAAGAGACCAACCCCCACCTGGCTACAACCTCCCTTCAGGTAGTTGTAGAGAGCAATAAGGTCTCCCATGAGCCTCCTCTAAAGACTCCTCTAAAGACTAAAGAGAAGACAATGTAATGACTAATGATTTTACCATTTGTAATTCTAATGGGAGAACAGCAGTTACTTCACCATGAAAAACACTAAAAATGACAAAACTAAGCAACACTAAACTAAGGCAGCGCGCTCTGTTAAGAGATATTGCACCAAACATCCCTGCTCCCCAGTCCACAAGTTTGCAGAGAGCCCATTGTGAATAGATGTTCAACTGCATACAAATGTTGCTTCAGAAGACAAAAGTTTGTGCAAAATGTAACAAGGTTTTGCTCAGAAGACACTAAGGCTCAATTGTCGCAGGATCCATCGCTGCTGTAGCAACAGCACCAGCACTGCAGCAAACGCCCCTCTGATCATTGCCCTGAGGAATGCAAAATCATTTCTCAATCTAGAAAATCCTGCATGCAAATTTTACACAGAACTGGAATCACTGAAATGATTTGTGGTTAGAAAGCTCCCCAACAGACAAAGACCTTGGGCTGCTGATCCACAGCCAGCTGAAGACGAGTCAGGGTGTGCTGGCACGGCCAAGGTGGCCAACAGCATCCTGGTGTGGATCGGCAACAGTGCGGCCAGCAGGCGTACAGAAGTGATCATGTCCCTGTACTCAGCACTGGTTGAGGCCAGACCTCAATTACCAGGTTCAGCACCTGGGTCCAACATCCTCTCAGGGAGCTGCAGCAATCACTGAGGTCTCCCCTCAGCCTCCTCTTTTCCAGGCTGAAGAATCCCAGTTCCCCCAGCTGCTCCTCACCAGACCTGTTCTCCAAATCCTTCACCAGCTTCGTTGCCCTTCTCTGGACCCACTGCAGCCCTTCAATGTCCATCTTGTGGTCAGGGCCCCAAAACGGGACCTAGTCCTGATGGTCTGGCCTCACCAGTGATGAGTCCAGGAGGACAATCACTTCCCTGCTCCCTCTGGCCACACTATTGCTCATCCAGGCCAGGGTGCTGGTGGCTTTCCTGGCCACCTGGGCACATGCTGACTCATATTCAGTCTGCTGTCAACCAGCACCCTCAGGTCCTTTTGCTCCAGGCAATTTCCAGCCACTCTACCCCAAGTCTGGAGTGTTCATGGGGTTGTTATGATCCAAGTGCAGTACCTGGCACATGGCCTTGTTGAACTTCATACAATTAACCTCGTCCTAGCCAGGTCTTTTTGAAGAGCCTTCCTACCTTCAAGCACATCAACACTGACACCCAATTTAGCATCAGCTGCAGATTTGCTGAGGGTGCACTTAATTGCCTCGTCCAGATCATTGATAAAGATATTAAAGATAACTGGGCCCAGCACTGAGCCCTGGGGAACACCAGTTGTAACTGGCCACCAACCAGATTTATCTCCATTAACCACCACTCTTTGGACCCATCTAGACAGTTATTACCCCAGTCAAGCATCCACCCATCCAATGCATGAGCACCTACTTTCTTCAGGAGGATGCTGTGAGAGACAGTGTCTAGGTTGATGAAGCTGGTGAAATGGAAAGGATGAAAAACTACAGCTCAAAATTCAGTAAAGAAAAACTGAACAGCACGAAAGAGCTAGCTTTAAGAACAAAAAATACTTTCAATGTTCTTCATCAGTTTAGGAAAGCTGTATGAGCCAAAAGCAGAGAAACACAAAGGTTTCTCCAAAGGCCACAGATTTGTTCATGTGGATACATGGACACTATGCTTCTGGATAATGGCAAAGCAAGAACTGAACAAGCAGATACAAAACTGCCTTGGATATTCCCACCTTTTGCAAACAACTCTGAGCCCAGCACATCCCTGTCTTGCTGTGCTTCCCTACAGGCATGCACACGACAAGCAGCTCCAGCCTGCAGCCCTCCCTGGTACAACTGCTTTGGCAAGACTGAGGAGAGATCATAGCATGGTATGTGTCTCATAAGTCCTGTGAGCAAAGTTTGGAGATAGCAAACAGGAAAAAAGTAAATCCCTGTAAACAACAGAGAGAGGTATTTTTCTGGCTTTCCATAAGGTTTCCATGATTGAAAGAAAAAGGAAAACCCAGAAACAAAGTAGCCATAAGCCACAGAAATTTCCTACAAATCAAACCTACTTAATGTAATTTTCCAGCAAAGCTTTTAGCTGCTTTAAGCTGGAAACCAAAACCGTAGCTGGCAAAGCAAAATCACTGCTGATTCTGCTTAGTCACTGTCCCTATTCTCCAGGGCATTTGGAGGTCATACCTGATTAACTCAAGTTAACAATCTCACATCTTCTAGCATTGGAGCCCCACTTTAAATTGGAGAATGAAGACCTTCACCTACATGTGGAGGCCCTCCCCGTGGCACAAACAGTAACCTGGCCTTAGATTTCTCCAAAAGCCCTCTGTCAGGCTCCCATTCAAAGCAGATGGCCTCTGCTGCAGGGGAACAGCAGCCTGCCTCCCATGTTCTTCTGAGAAGATACATTTCACAAGCAAATGAACGCAGGAGGAGGAAAATACATGCTGTCATATCTCCTGATCTTTCTCATCTGGGGAGGATTGCATTCACCAGGCCCCATGGAAGAAATAAACAAGAGGGTTTTTAACTAAAAAAAAGACTAAGACTAATTTTCTTTTGGACACTGTTCAGACCACTAAGTGTTCTTCCAGTTTTATGTTCTCTTTCTCTCTTTCCCTACATATAGTAGGGGAGGGTTGTTTTTCTTTGTATCACAACACATTTTCACAGAAATTCACTTTTAGTTTTAGAAAACACTGACACATGAAGGTATGTGTTAACAGCCACAGATTGCAAGTTAAAATGAGATATGCAGTTAGGATGAGGCCTTTGTGACTCCACTGCTCACTTCTTCAGCAATTTTCACAGAATCACAGAATCTCCAAGGTCGGAAGAGACCTCAAAGATCATCAAGTCCAACCTGTCACCACAGACCTCATGACTAAACCATGGCACCAAGTGCCACGTCCAATCCCCTCTTGAACACCTCCAGGGATGGTGACTCCACCACCTCTCTGGGCAGCACATTCCAATGACTAACGACTCTCTCAGTGAAGAACTTTCTCCTCACCTCGAGCCTAAACTTCCCCTGGCGCAGCTTGAGACTGTGTCCTCTCGTTTTCCCAAGGTATTTTCCCATTCCTTTACAAAAAGCCAGACAACAAACTAACACACACACTCCAAAACCCCACCACCACCATCCCCCTCTTTTCTCCCACAATTAACTGTACTCTGTTCCCCTCCTCTTCTGAGACAGGTCAGAGCACAGTTGACTCACTGTTCTAAATCAGGTTTTTGGTTTGTTAGGGGGAGCCTGCATGTGAAAGTCTGACTTTTTGTCTTCTTCAAAAGCAGAGAGGAAGCTTGCACACTTAAGGAAAAAAAAGCAGAACCACTGCCACCTCTCCCCAGCCTCTTTCAAAACCATTAAGCATCCACCCAAGACTTCGCACAACAGCTAAACAAACTCCTGTGTGAAGAAATGTAGCAATAAAACATGGGAAGTGAATAAGGGTCTATTTCATCTTTCCAATTGTAACAGCTGGTTATGAAATGCAATGCTTAAATGGCTGCAGTACAGGTATGCAGAATTCCTTGGTAACCAGTTGGGAGGAAAAACAAATATTTTGGGTGTTTGGTTTTTTTTAAGAGGAGAGGGGAAAAAAATAAGAAAGGTTATAAAGGTTAAATCAGAATTTTTCCTGGTAAAGATCACTACTTAACCACGCCTTAAAACTGACAAGTCATGCAGTGATAAGGACCACTCAATCAATCAAGTAATGCTCAGGGGTTCAGGCCTTCATGCCACATTTCATTACCACAAGACATTTGGCAGGATATGTGAATGGCCTCTGAGGAATTAAGCTTTCATTTCCTTCATTCTTTTCAAAGATACACTATCATGAGGGAAGGGGGGGGGGGGAGAGAAATCAGTGGAGACAAACTTACTGCCCTCTTGAAACATCTTAAGCTGTCCCAGAATACTTGGTGGGAACTAAAAATTACCTCGCAAATAATATCCTTATATTGGCCTTACTTTTATTTTTATCCTTTTTTCAAGTAACAGATGAAATTAAAAGTATTTGGAACTTCCAAGGTGTGGCCTAAACATCCTCTTATTTTTGCAGCACTAGAGAAAAAGATGCAAGAAAAATGAGTGTACTTGTTAACAACTATTTCTTTTAATTAAAAATATTGATGCAAACAAACAAAAAAAAAAATCAACTGAATAATTGTCAGCCCTTCAAAATAAGCTCCAACAGCTCCAGAAAAGGCAGTTCCAAAAGGCATGTCACCTTTGATTGTTATCACATTTTAGGAGCATTGTCATATAGGTCGAGTCAGCTCATGTATTTTGGGGTCTTAAAAAAAAAACCACACAAAAAACTCAACCACCCCAAAGAAAAAACCCCAACCACCAACCAAACAGTGACCATGGCGTATTTTAAACTCTTTTTTTTTTTTTCTGTTTTAAAAGTCTTTGGGTCATGCTATGTATTTGTGCAGTGAAAATCCACTGCAACAGACAACCCACTGCCTCTTCAACAACTGAAATGAAGCGCACCAGAATAGGTCATCTTTGCTAAACATTTGATTTGAATTAAGAGAGCTGGACTAAGGTCAGCCCCTCTCTCCAGTAAAGAGGAATGTGCTTGACAACATAAAACAAGTAGTTTTAGAACACTTCACAGCAGCTGGTTTATATTTTATCACCTGAAACTCCTAACAGCTGCATTGGGTTGATATATGGAGGCTTCAAGATGCATGGCTCATAAGAAGTGGGAAGAAAGGACCTCTCTGGAAACAGACATCCAGGCTGAAAATAATCCATAAACCTCACATTCCGAAGAGCAAGAGCATCTGTGAGTTTTATCAGGCTTCAAAAGCCTCCCAACAAATATGCCTCTGGGAGTTTAACCACAGTTCTTGCTATAAGCCACATTAAGGAGAGCAAAACAGGCAGCCATTACATTGGCTAAATATGTGAAATGTCTGTAGCACTAATTTAGAGGAGGGGTGTGCATTGTTTATTGATTGAGAATTAAAAGTTTGGAATTCTTTGGCTGGAACAAATGGGGATAAATCCAGGACTCAGCAGCAAACTGAGATGCAAAAAGGTTTTGGTTAGTTTGAATAGAGTACTGCCCTCCCTGGTATTCAAAGATCTCAAATACTTATTCTTGACCTTCTCAATATTTTACACTCAAAATAGTTGTAAAAAGAAACAGCTTGCAGCTGGTATTGTCACAGATTATCCTACTTCGGAACAACAGAACTCTTTAATAAACATATAAAATTTATTTGTGGATAGAGCAGACTCCTAATCTAAACATGTCACCACAAATTCAGGATGGGTGTAGAATTGATAGAGGCCTGAGGAGAAGGACTTGGGGTGCTGAGTGATGAGAAACTCAACCTGAGCCAAAAAGGGCTCTCACAGCCTAGAGCCAGCTGTGTGGGCAGCAGGTTGTGGGAGGGGATTCTGCCCCTCTGCTCCACTCTTCTGAGACCTCACCTGAAGTACTGTCCAAGAAGGACATGGAATTGTTAGAGCAGGTCTAGAGGAGGACACAAAGATTATCAGAGGGCTACAGCACCTCCCCTCTGGCGACAGGTTGAGCAGAGTTCAGATAGTCTGAGTTCAGCCTGGAGAAGAGAAGGCTCATGGGGGACCACAGAGCAGCCTTACAGGATTTGAATAGGGCTACACAAGAGCTGGAGAGGGACTTCTTCCGAAGGTATGGAGTGACAGCACAAGGGGTAATGGCTTCAAACTGGAAGAAGCTGGATTTAGATTACACATGAGGAAGAAATTCTTCTCCATGAGGGTAGTGAGGCACTGGAACAGGTTGCCCAGAGAAGTCGTGGAGGCTCCAAGCCTGAGAAGTTTCAAAATCCAGGTTGGATGAGACCTTGGGCAACTTGGTCTAGTAGGAGGTGTTCCTGCCCATGGCAGGGGATTTGAACTAGAGATGATCTTTAAGGCCCCTTCCAACCCAAACCATTCTATGATTTCACATCTAAAGCAAACCACATTGGTCAATCTCACCCTCAGCAACTGCACACTACGTAGTGGAAAATCTTCCCTCCAAGAGATTTGAATAGAATTTCGCTCTGTCTTCTGCCTAGAACCAGTAAAGGTTTTGTCCATGGACTGAACACACCTTTGGCTACATACATGCCAACAAACTGAAATAGGTTTGGCCACTTTTGCCACCCAGCCTGTTCACCTATCAGCAGAGGTTGCAGTCATTTGGGCCCAGATCGCCAGCATCACCCCACGCTCACAGTTCACACAAACCACGTTTAACCAGAATTATTAATGGTAATGGTTGATAACATATCCCACAGATTATTGTATGCTTAAAGCTGCTGCTGAATCACAATGACAAACTTTCCATGTCACAATCAATGTTGAGGTTATGTGCACAGCGCAAAAGAAACAGCAACCAGGGTTGCCAGTGAGCTGCAGACGTCAGAGGGGGTTGTTTTCTATGGATAATTTTAGCAGTAATGCCACACAGGATCCCCAGACTCTGACGTGGGGTTAATGAAAAAAAATTACTGGGTCAGAATTAGGAAAGACCTCCCATGAGTTGATACTCACATTCCTCAGAATACCACGAATCACTGGTTTAGATTTCCAGCCTTTCTGTTAACTTCCTCTCTCCCACCATAAACAAAAACTAACAGGCCAGCCGCGGCATCTGCCACTTGTGCTTCCAAGCTGACATGAGACATTGCTATGTTGAAACAATTAATGTCCCTCTGGCTTTTATTTCAAGCACAGAGGCAAAAGCAGATAACGCAGTATGGACAACTACAGATGGCTGCTGCATTGCAAGTAGGTCATCCAGCCCAGTTTAAGAAGAATCCTTAAGAGCAGAAAACCTTTCACCTAGTTAATCCTTAGCCTTGCAAAACGCTCAATAAAACAACCAGCAGGACACAGTTAACAAGCTTCCGGAAGAGACTCCTGATCTGCCAAGCCCTCAGAGGGGAAAGGTGATGGCACAATACTGAAATAACAAGAGATTACAGGAGGCTGCAGCAACAACCTAACCTAGAACTTATTAAAACCTGATGGATGGCAAAAAAACCACTTACCAGTTCGTAGTTGTTTGGCAAAAAGCAGGGTGTCACCACCTGGAATAAAAAATAATAGCAAAATAAGAATAAAACCCCAAAACCTTCCCGTGGAGACAGCCCAATCCCATTGACTGAGTTCCCTCAAATCCAGACAGAATCAGAAGGGCACCAAGCAAACCAGGTACAAATCCTACGTGTCCACAGCTGCCTTTCTCCACGACATTAGCATTAGCTCAGTGCAAACTCAGTGCCCTGCTCACATGCAGTCATCAGCAGCACAGGCTGAAGAGCAATGCTGCCCCTCTGTCACATACGCAGGGTAACACGGAGGGCCTCCTCTGCCACTTCATCTTTTGCAGCATTCCTCTCAGATCACCTCATTTCCAGTTAATAAAGTACTCCTCTCCTTTTCAAGTAATCTATAACTTCAGCAGTTCCCAATTCCTTATCCTTGTTCTGGATGTTTTTTATGGAGCGTGGCCCGAGTCAAGCCAGCAGAAGAGGTCTTTTGTGGACTCATACAATTTCAGAGACTTGGCTTCTTCCTACAGAAAACATATTCTGTACATATCACATCAAAAATACCCAAAAAAACCCCATCAACAATTATGTTTGGATATTTAAAACCCAAAACACAAAGAAAGCCAGGAAAAGCATGACTAAGCCAGATGATGTGATGATCTATTAAAAAGCAACTGGTAGCATCTTTCTACTGTCCCATACAGCAGGCACCCTCAGACCTCACACAGCCAATAGACTGCAGGTCATCAACTCAGGTGACTCAGCTGAGCTTCAGTAATACTCCCCCTGCATGCTCCCTTTAACAAGCAATTGGAGGTTAACACCAGTGAAAAATGTTTCATTTAACATGTTCGCTTTCACTGCTATGGCTCTCCAGGACAGACTGGCCCCTGGGCCAGCTAAGCTGAGCCAGAAACTCTGTGGTAGTGCCTTGATTACAAAGGTGGCAATTCCACTCAGAACTGTTGTGGCAAGCTGTCCTACCAGCTCTCAAGTCACTGTACGTAGGGTGGGTTACTGAGCAGGATCACAGGATCATAGTATGTTAGGGGTTGGAAAGGACCTCTGGAGATCAAGCCCAACCCCCTGCCAAAGCAGGACCATAGAATCTAGCACAGGTCACACAGGAACACATCCAGATGGGTTTTGAAAGTCTCCAGAGGAGACTCCACAACCTCTCTGGGAAGCCTGTTCCAGTGCTCTGTGACCCTCACAGTGAAGAAGTTCCTCCTCATGTCGAGGTGAAACCTCCTGTGCTGTAGTTTATACCCATTACCCCTTGTCCTGTCAGAGGGTGCAATGGAGAAGAGCCTGATGTATCATTTCTATTCTTTAGAATTGTAAAAAGATGCAGTTCTTGCAAGGACAAAAGGAAAGATCAGTCCTGCAGCCAGCACAGACAAAAAGAGCCAGAACTGACAACAGGACGACCCGCTCCAGTCATAGGAAAAGCTTTTAACCACTAGCATAGAAGGGATGGCATGCATCTCCATAATTGTGAAAAAGATCTGATTCTCAATGTTTCTGAAACCACAAAGTACTTCTAAAAAGAAAAAAGAGTGGGGGAAGTAGCACACTGATTTTTCAACTCCTAGCTTCCTCATGATCTCTACAATATCCCTAAAGAAAATAGGATAGGTATGAATCCCTGAGGTTTGTCTGCTGCACCTTTGCTGCACCCTTAGTGTGCTTGCAACTCCAAGGTCACATTAAGCCTAATTTCTGCAGCTCATTTCATGACTGCCACTCATGACTCACCAATCTAACCAACCACCCACATGAAACACATAGAATATATTAACTGTCATGGTAGCATTGCCATTGCTGAAAGCAAAGACAACATCTGCCTCTGTGACCTCTTGCCTGACACACCATGCAAAACCACAACCACCAATTCTCCTTCCAATCCAAGGTGGTAAACCATCAGGTAGAGCAGTCCATAGCATAAGGAACTGAAACCACATGCACCCTGCACCACCACCACAAGCAGCAAACACTGCATCCATGGATAAAAGACTGTCCTTAGTTGTCCTGACCATGGAGTTACACTTATTAAAAGCACCAAAAATCAGGTTCTAGTAACACCCAAGTTTAAAAGAGAGAAAACCTGAAATGGCAATGATTATTTTTCTCTTACTTCCTGTACTAGAAAGAAAGGAGGGAATTAATAGAAATCCCAAAAGAGTTTGCAGGCTGGCTCAGTAGCGAAGCAGAAAAGCAGAGATGAACTAATGTTACATAATTAATAATGGGAACCACTGTGAAATAAAATTCTCATCATTGTAACACACAAATATCATCTCTGCTCTTCCCTTTCCCTCCCCTGTTAATATCCCTCGAAGAATCCACCATCTCCTTTCCCCCTGGCTGAGCAAAACACCACTCTGCTGTAACCTCCTTAATAATTACAGCTGACTCATGCCATACCATAAAGACACACTGGGGACATCCACTGGAAAAGAACTTCCACAGATAATTACAGGTCTTTTTTGGTAGAACTGTGACATCTTATTCAGGCAACTCACACAGACTTATGCTGTAAGAAGATGAGAGCTAATATTACAAGTAACTCTTGATTTTTACTTCTGTGAGCTTTACTATGCCCACAGCAGATACAGACAGCAACCTGATGTTACAGACTCAGTCTTCTCCTGGTTGTGTGTCTTTTGCACTCTCCTTTTACAAAGACAAGCACCCATGTCAGATGGTCCTGCCAAAGAGCCACCAAAGAGCCTTTCTGGTGTACCCAGCAATCCCTGTGCCCCTGCATGCTGACACTTACCACCATGTTGAACTGTCACTGAACTGCTGAGCACTCAAAATCCATCACACAGCCCAATGCCTTGGATGCACTGCTACTGTTTTGAAGCTACAAAACTCAACACAAGATACAGAAGCACCCAGAGTGTCCTGCCTTTTCTTCCCCTCGGACTCCACACACACAAACAGCACATTTCTTCACAGATAGAGCAAAATAGCCAAGATTTCTGTGTATCCCAGTTCCAGATTTCATGAGCAGTTGCAACAAATTCTTCCACTGTTAATACAGACACAGATTAAAAGCAAAAGAGCTGACGTGTTCACAGATAACAGAGACTATCACGAGGTCTAGACAACCTACCACGAGGTTATGTGAATGGCTCCAATTTTCTTCCTGGTTTGCCAAGGTCTGAAAAATCACGTACTGAAAAAACAGCATTCAGAGAAAAAGTATACAGCTGGAAAGCAAGACTGCAGAACTTCAATCCAGTACCAATACAGAGGTAGGAAATGGAGTGTAAATGTCTCACTACTTGATTGAAAAAGCTACACTCACTGTGTGTGTGCAGAAAACACTGCTGGATGCCCCAGCTGAATCTACAGCTGATCTTAAAGAAAGTATCTGCCATCATCTGGTTTGTCAGCTTTCAATAGTATCATTACTCTTGCAAGAAATATACCAGATAGGCATGAGTGTAGTATTTTGAAATTCCACACAAGCAAGGTGCCTTTAGCTCTCACACTTTTGCACGCTCAGGCATTAACAAGCAGTGCCAGGAGGTGGAAATATCTTGCTTGACTGTCAGCAATGGTTACTCCGGCACATACATGCATGCAGCAGTCAGCTCACAACTATGCCAACACTTGAAAGACAAACTACCTGCATACACAGCTAACATGGAACTCCAAAAGAGGCAGTACTTCCTGAATCCAGCCTTACACTGAAAAAGTCCTGCACTGGTGGGGAAAAAAGAAGATTTAAAATAATTACTTTGATGAAGAATTCTAACTCCAATGGATCTGTAGGTAATTTTCCTTCATACGACTCTAGCATCCATCACAGCAGTTAATGAGTAACCAAGAAATATGAGATAAATGTTAACTCAAACAAGAAAAAATGTCAACAAATGGCAGGCTACCTGGCAGTAAGGAAATGAAATCTGTCCCTGCTTGCTGTAGCAGAGACACAAGAGTGCCCCCGACTGTTGCACTGCAAGTCCTTTGCTAGGCTATCCTCTATTTACATTTCAACGCTTTTTTTCACTCCCAGGTGAACCTTTCATTTTTATCTTCATGCTTTTCATTTCCTTCATGCAAGAAGTAGGCTACCTCTCAGAGGAAGAACCCTCTCCAAAGAATGAGCCAGTTATTACGAAAGGTGCATTGCAAAGTCCAAACCTCAAACCTTATTGCACAGCTTTTGCAAAAGCAATTGAGCCGTTGGGCCCTAATGAATCACTGTCTTTTGTTTTTGGAGACGCTGGAAACAGTAGCCTTAAAGGAAGATTTGCCAAACACAGCAGAAACTGAACAAGCACTCTGCAGTCACTGCAACACTTCAATAAACAAACAAAACAAAGGATCACAATCAGCACCGAGATTGGCTGCAGCTATACACACTTCACTCTCACTTCAGAGTAAGACATTCTTTCGCCCTGTGTGGAAAAAACCCTCTCTTATTTGATTACTACGGAGCAATTTTGAAGTTTTGAAGAAGCAAACAAGAAAAATTGCATTGTAAATTGCAAAGGCAACTACAGCTGAAAATCTGTTAATGGGCTTGGCTCGTGGTTATCAATGGAATGCAAAACTTTATTCATACACAGTGCTATCATACAGCAAGCAGAAGCCAGGCACCATCGGAAAACCTTCCTAACACCATTACGATTTTTCTCTCATGTAGTTTTCTGATAAAGCTGCTGAAGGGAAAGATAGAATGAACACAGCCAGGAGCTCTCTGAATTCAAACCCAACTACAAACAGTTGCATTTTACCATCTGTCATGGACTGAATTGAACCTCATGCTATTATTCACACCATGCTGCACTCGTGCCCGCTTGAAAAATGAAAGTGCCAACTGGAGCAAAGTATGACGGGGCTTGAAGTTCAGACTGCAGCATGGGAGGCTTCCTGTTCCACTTGCTGCTTCTGGCTTCTTGGGTGTTGGCTCTTTTCTGCAGGCATGGTGGCAGAAAGAGTGGGAGCCAGGCAGCTGCTGGGTTTGGCTTTCTGTTTTATGCTGTTTGGGGTTTTTTCCCCGTATTTCACTGCGCTGCTTCTGCAAATAGGCCAAGCTAAGGTAATCATGCATTGTATTATTAGATTAATTAGATTATTAGCTACGGTTATTATGCATTGTGCTTATGATATGTTATATTTAAACTTTTATCTCTTATCTCAGCCCCGAGTTGTGTGTGTTACTCTTCCCCTCACTTTTGTGCTGGGGGAGCGGGCAGGTTAGGCCTTGTGCTAAGCCATTATGCCATCAGTTTATTAACTTCTGTGCAGTACTTTTATTTGCTGAAATAACACTGCCGGTGTAAAGAGGATGAGTTGAAGCTTGAGAAACTCTCAGTGAAAGATTTTGCTCGACTTTGCATGAGCTCTCTGCACTGTGGTTTAGTTGCCCAACTCAACTGTAAAAGGAGTGACAGCTAGTGTCCCTCCTGAGTCATAGAATCATAGGTTGGAAAAGACCTCAAAAATCATCAAGTCCAACCTGTCACCACAGACCTCATGACTAATAAACTATGGCACCAAGTGCCACGTCCAATCCCCTCTTGAACACCTCCGGGGATGGTGACTCCACCACCTCTCTGGGCAGCACATCCCAATGGCTAACAACTCTCTCTGTGAAGAACTTTCTCCTCACCTCGAGCCTAAACTCTCCTGGTGCAGCTTGAGACTGTGTCCTCTTGTTCTGGTGCTAGTTGCCTGGGAGAAGAGACCAACCCCCTCCTGGTTACAACCTCCCTTCAGGTAGTTGTAGAGAGCAATAAGGTCTCTCCTGAGCCTCCTCTCCTCCAGGCCAAACAATCCCAGCTCCCTCAGCCTCTCCTCATAGGGCTTGTGCTTGAGGCCTTTCCCCAGCCTCGTTGCCCTTCTCTGGACATGCTCAGGAGTCTCAATGTCCTTGTGAAGTAGATAGAAATTATGCTAAATGAGAGCAAAAACATAGCATCTTTGCTCAAAATATTTTGTTTTGCTGCTTCTTTAAAGAACAGTTAAAATAAAAATAATCCTAATTTTGGCAATGGCATACATCTTTGAGACTTGACTTCTGCTTTCTTTGTTTCAGACCTCTCCAAGCCTAATTAGTTACACATTCCTCAGGGAACTATGTTAGCCTTTCAGAATTCCAAGCCTATTTATTTTGGTATAATCCCCATGAGAAAACATGCTTCATTTGCAAAGTCAAACAACATTCTGCAACATTACCAGACTGGGAGGGCCCTAGAAGCAACAGGGATACAGTTCCAGGCACACTTTCTCCCAAAGAGCTAACTAACAACATGGACTGGATCTTCTTGAGTGGCAACAAACTATGCACTGAACCTGTTGGACCTCAGAATGTTGGGTCTTTCAGACAGACGTTAGGGTGATTTCTCAAGGTCTGCTTCCAAAGTCTGAGCAACAGTGATAAGAGCTACAGGTATTATGGCTCCAGTGGTCACAGATGCCACCACACATCAAATGGTAGCAGAAATTTTAGGAAGTATAGACAGAAGCTTCGAAAATCTGAAGAGGTCACTGCTCAGCCCACAGCTTCCACTGCTTCCAGTATGCCTCTAATTTCTGGGACAGTCAGATGACCATCAAATGAAAGCATTAAAGAAAATATGAAAGCAATATTTAAGAAAATAAACTTCAGGGGGAGTGAGGAGTGATTCTTTTTGTAATACCTATTACAGAGAAGAGGAAAGTATGGTAGAGGAAGGGAGCTCCAGAAGACAGCAAAGCCAGTCTTTTCTACTTGACATCACAGAAAGCAGGGCAGAAGTCACACATCTAGTTTGTTGGCAATGAGTTTAGGGTTTTTTTCTTTGCTTTTTGATTTCCCTAGAGCTGACAACCACCCATTTGCAGGATGACCCTCTGCATTTCTCTGAGGCCAGCTTAATGTAGGAAGGCATTCAACCCCAAGAATGACAGATACCTCTTTGAATCAGGCAAGCCAAAGGAGGTCAATGTAGCCCAAAGGGTTGAGAACCAAGGAGGAACCTTCCCCCTTCTCACCAAAATATATTCTCATATTGTAAAGAAAGTGTGCCTCTGTAAGGCTCCAGTTTGCCCATTCTTGAGACTGGGAGCACTTTATTGGAGGTCAACATGAAGGCCCTGGAAGGGCCAACATTTTTTTACAGCATCTCTAACTTTCTTATATCACAACTCTGGCTTTCATATCCCCTCTAACAATTTTAAGAGATTTCTCTCCTCTCAAAATATATTAAAACAAAGTCTTAAATGTATACATTCCAAAGAAATCTTTAATTTTCCACCTCTTCAGAAAAGAGACAATGCAACAAAAGGGTACAGACTTAAACACACATCATCTGCATTCTCCCAAGCAGATGGTTTTTCACCAAGCCTGAATTTGCTTTATGATGCTCTGTGGGAAGTATTTCAAATGCTTGCTTCAGCAAGACAGAACAAGACACAGGAAGCAGCCTTTTAGAAACAATTACTAGCAGAATACTAAGAAATGCTGTGCTATCACACATGAGTAGTAAAAGCACATTTTAACAATGCTGAAGACATTTCATCTTGCTGGTACAAAACGGTCAAGACTTCTGGGATGGAGGTCAGAGCCTTCAAGAACAGCACTTACTCTCATTCTGTTTCCACAAGATGGTGCTTACTCATGATGTTGTCTATAGCTCAGTTTCCATTCTTCCATCAAGTTGGTAAGGCAACTCCTTGCAATCTAAGGCTGGGGTGGCCCCCAAATGATTCCAAAAAGGGAATTTATAGAATTAGAATCACAGACTGGTCTGGGATAGAAGGAACCTTTAGGTGTCATCTAGTCCAACCCCTGCAGTGCACAGGGACATCTTCAACTAGAGCAGGTTGCTCAGAACCCCGAACAACCGACCTGGAATGGTTCCCAGGGTGGAGCTTCCACCACGTATTTGGGCAACCCAGGCCAGTGTTGTAGCACTCTCACTGCAAAGTTTCTCTGTTATTTCTACGGCAAATCTCCCTCTTTTCATTTCAAACCACCACCCCTTGTCCTGTCACAACAGGCCCTTCTCAGGTCTGTCCCACACCTTCTTATAGGCCCCCTTAAAGTACTTTAAGGACACAGTAAGGTATCTTTTCTCGAGGCTGAGAAACCCCAGGACTCAGCCAGTTCCTGAGATCATGCACTCCCTATCAAAACTCACAGCAAAAGCAAGCTAGTATGACAGCAACGGTGCAAAAAGCTACATACAGCACTGGGACATTAGCCCTGGTACCAAATTACAGCCACTGCTGATATTCAGAGTACCCTTCCAGATGTTGTTGTTGCCTCTAACTGTACCGATGGATGCAAACGGGATGCCTCTTGCATAAAAGCTAAGGCCACCATGTGCAGTAAACAACTTTTTATAACAGTAACTCAGAAAGGAGTGGCAGAGTCTCCTAAGCTCCTTGGCTCCCACTCCCAGGAGATGAATGTGGTATAAGCTATGTAAGATGACCTAAGGGAACATTCCAAGCACCAGCAATGTAAAAAGCATCATTCCTGGGCACTCTGATCCCACTTTAAAATGCTAACTAACGCCTTTATACCTCTCTGAGGGCACCAAGAGTTACATATCAACTCTGTGTGAGGAGCCAACAAACAAACAAACAAAACCCCCAACTCTCCTAAAACACCTCAAGATTTTCCAGTGAAAAGTTCATATCTGTCCTGAAAATAAAGAAAAGTAGACGTTGTTGTGTTTCCTCCCCTCACTGATATCATCTCATCCTCTTTTCCCAATGTCAACAGCTAGATTTATTTTTAAAAGAAAATCAGCAGAGCAACAAATAAATCTTGAAGTTGTACATGTACCAGCTGGGTCTTGCACAACAGAGCCAGCTATCTGAAGCAGTAAGTCTGCATGAGAGTTTTTGTCTAAAAACACTAGCACACTTTAAAATACTTTTCAATTTGTGGGAAGCCTTGAGTAAATTATCTGCCAGATACACAACACTTCAGCACAGTACCTCTGCTTCGTAAACAACACAAGATTCATGCCCATAAAAAGCAATTTTAAGTCCTCCACAGATTTAATCGTAGAATTGCTTGGGTTGGAAAACACCTTTAAGATCATAGAATCATAGAATCAGTCAGGGTTGGAAGGGACCACAAGGATCATCTAGTTCCAACCCCCCTGCCATGGGCAGGGACACCCTACACTAGATCAGGCTGGCCAGAGCCTCATCCAGCCTGGTCTTAAACACCTCCAGGATCACTGAGTACAATAATTCTCTAACTCTGCAAACACCACGACCCTCAGCACCACATATCTGCCTCCTTGAAACACCTCTAGGGTGTTCAAAAGGCTCCCTGGGGAGCCTGTTCCAGTATTTGAGAACACTTTCAGAGAAAAATGTTATTCTTATGTCCAACCTAAACCTTAGCTGGTGCAACTTGAGGCCATTTTCCCTCACCCTATCACTTGTTCCTAGACACCTTCCAGACTCGAACCTTCTTTCGGGTACTTGTAGCGAGTGAGAATGTCTCCCCTCAGCCTCATTTTCTCCAGATTCAACACCCCCAGTTTCCTCAGCTGCTCCTCACAAGACCTGATCTCCAAACCCTTCACCAGCTTCACAATCACTGTGTTGAAAAATACCTTCAAGATCATCAAATCTGTAAAGAGAACAAACAGTAAAATATTTGAGCTGTGGGGGTGGGTGTGTTTTGGTTGTTGTTTTTTCTTTCATTTGGACATTATTTAGACAATTAGTAGGAAAATATGAAGCTAACCCATAACCATAAATGAAACAGAGTTTTGGTTATTAAATGATTAACAAGACTGCATTGTCCATGACTCAGTTCTGAACAGTCAATTGATCTGTGTATTTTTCTGTAATGGTGTTCATATTTTCTATACCATTAAAGGGACTAAGAAGAAAAAGATTATGGGATCACAAGGGGCTATGGCAGTGGGGAGCCTTCTTTCAACCCTCTTCAATCAGCAACAGCTTAAACAGTTTAAAGCAAAAGGCAGAGCAAGGTCAAGCAGAGAATTACATTTTCTCAGATACAAATGCTCAGGGAAAAAAAAAGCATTAGAAAAACATGGCCTTTGAGAAGAATAAGATGAAGTGTCACAACTGAGTTTATGCCTTTTACAATTAAAGCAATTTTGGTGGCTTTATGACTGCTGAAATATTTATAAATCTGTTACTTCTCTTAAAAAAATAAAATCAAATAAAAACAACGAAACAACCTACAGTAATTGAAAGGAATAAACTGCTTGACCTACCAGCCTTCAAGTGGCACCCTACAGGCTCAGGAAACAAGCCTAAACAGCAATTTCAGTCCATTAGCACAAAATTCCGAAGGTGTGATTGAATCTACACTCAGACATCTGAGATAGCTTCTTGAAAGGCGAAGGAGGAATTGTGCTGATTTAACCCACGTAAAAAGAGATTAATTTACTGGAACTGCAAAAAGCCAGAGAGCCATCTGCTTAGGACATTGGTTTCTTTGAAATAACATTTCAGAGTAGCAAAGAATCAAACCATATTATGTAAAGAAAGTGCCTCATCCAGTCTTTTCTTGAAGCTCTCCAGGGACTGCGACTCCACCACCTCCCTGGGCAGCACATTCCAATGGCAAATCACACTCTCCGTGAAGAACTTCTTCCTAATATCCAGCCTGAACCTCCCCTGGCACAACGTGAGACTGTGTCCTCTTGTTCTGTTGCTCCCATTCTGTTGCTGGTTGCGTGGGAGAACAGACCAACCCCCACCTGGCTACAACCTCCCTTCAGGTAGTTGTAGACAGCAAGAAGGTCTCCCCTGAGCCTCTTCTCCAGGCTAAACAATCCCAGCTCCCTCAGACTTTCCTCAAAAGGCTTGTGCTCGAGACCTCTCACTAGCTTTACTGCCCTTCTCTGGACACATTCAAGTGTCTCAATGTCCTTCTTAAATTGAGGGGCCCAGACATGGACATAGTACTCAAGATGTGGCCTGACCAGTGTTGAGTGCCGGGGAAGAATAACCTCCCTTGTCCTGCTGGCCACACCATTCCTGATACAGGCCAGGATGACATTGGCTCAAAAGGTAAAAAGGTTCCCCCTCCTGCTTTCAGTCTTCCCGCAGGACATGAGAGAGAAACTGGTGTTCAACTCTCAGACTTAAAAGAGTGAAGTTTGGCTGGAGCCATGACATAGAATCATAGAATGATAGGGGTTGGAAAGGACCTCCAGAGATCACCTAGCCTAACCTCCCTGCCAAAGCAGGATCACTTAGGACAGACCACACGGGAATGCATTCAGGTGGGTTTTGAAAGTCTTAATTCCATTTGTACCCACAAGAACCACAATGCCTTTCAGTGTCCCAGCTCTATACCACATACCTAACTAGCAGAGTAAAAGATGGAAAAATAGTATTCCAAAACAGAGAGCTAAGTGAAAGCCTCGTGCTGGGACACACAAATATTCCGACATCATATATGGAGAGACATGTCCAGAGACAAAGCTACAAAATAAGGGGGACTGAAGTTCCCAGAGCAAAATCCAGAGCAAAGCCCTGGAGCATTACACATGTAGCCTCAGAAACCTCAAGAAATACTAATTAGATGTGTCCTTCTGAACACACAGTCATTGGTTCTGCAGCAGTCTTAGAATCATCTTAACATTTCCAAGCTAAACACACAGAGACTGAGGCCATGCAAGACAGTAATTACCTAAATGACCTGGAATTTGTACAGCCAACCAAAATTATTTCAGAAGTCATTCCTATGAGGTTTTTCAGAGTGGAAACAAAAATGCTGCTTTTTTAGAGAGTTTTAAAATAGAGGAACAGCAAACACTTTCCTCTAGAGTGGTACTCTATTCCCACCACTTTAAAGAAAAAAAGGACAGATGGCACAAAACAGTAAACTGAGATAGTCTTGAATGCTGGTATAACACCACAATCACAAAGCTGGTTCAGTTGCCCCGCAGAGAAAGACCTGGGGGCACTGCCTGACAGCTGGCTGGACATGAGCCAGCAATGTGCTCAGGCAGACAAGAAGCACTGTGGACAGGATCAGCAAGATTGTGACCAGCAGGACCACTGTCTACCTGGACTCAGCACTGGTGAGGCCACACCTTGTGTGCTGGGTTCAGTTTTGGGGCCCACTACAAGAAGGGCATTGAGTTGTTGGAGCAGGCCCAGAGAAGGGCAACGCAGCTGGTGGAGGGTGTGGACAGCAGGTCTTGTGAGGAGCAGCTGAGGGAAGTGGGGTTTAATCTGGAGAAGAGGAAGCTGAGGGGAGACCTTCTGGCTCTCTATGACTCCCTGAAAGGAGTTTGTAGCAAGGTGGGGGTTGGTCTCTTCTTCCACATAGCAAGCAATAAGACCAGAGAAATTGCCTGAAATTGCACAGGGGAGGTTTAGGTTGGAAATTAGAAGAAAATTCTTCACTGAAAGGGTTCTCAAGGACTAGAACAGGCTGCCTAGGGTAGTGGTTGAATCCCCATTCCTGGAGGTGTTTGAAAGAGGCAGGGATATGGTGCTGAGGGGCATGGGTTAGCAGCAGACTGGCAGAATTACATAATGGTCTTTACCAACCAAAATGATTTTACAACTGTGATTCTAAGACTGCTGCAAAACCAAATATATTGCAATAGCTTAATCTACACAATGTCAATGTTTATGAGGGCTTCCTGTGATCAGAAGAGACATCACTACAGTTCAGCAAGTTAACAAACCCTGATACTGCTCAAGCAGGGCAACGTTTTCTATCAACATGCAGAAAAGTTTGGTTCATCCGGTCTCCTTAATGAGCACGCACATACATCAGCAGGGTAGCATCTCACTTTGGGTATGTACAGCCAGAATACCAGAAAAGTCACTTGATGAATACAAAGACCCCTGACACTGCACTGGCAGGGATGCAGCAGTTCCACAAATAGGTCACAAGAGTTGACACAGGGTATGAAAGTTAAGGGACGTCTTCAGAACAGACTGATCAACCAGCCCCTTCATGGGACAGCCCGCATGGAGCTCTGTCTGTCTCCCAGGACACAATTCAATTGCTTCAGTTCAGAGTAACCTCACTGCTTTTTATCTGAACAAACTTGCCTGGAAGACTTGTCCACATATTCATGGCTCTCTGCATGAAATACTGCTTCCTGCCATCTGTTCTGAATTTGTGGATCCTTAATTTCCAGTAATTCATCCCTGTAGACATGCACCCTCCCTGCCCTTCAGGGCTGAACTGCAAACAGTAACCTGACAGAGACGGATGTATCTCTTAAGGTTTCATATCCAAACATCCACTATGTTCACTTTCCTTTTGTTTGTTTTTCTTTCCACAGACAATTCCAAGACAGTGCTTGGGCTTCTAGCTTTTGGGTTTTTTTCCTTTTTTGCTGCTTTTTGGGTATTCTTTTACAACCCATCCAATTTTTACCATTCAAACTATCCAGTGGATCTATGCTACATAACTTAAAATGTTACAATCTTTCTGCAGTTGCCATAATTGGTGTAAGCTAGTATCAGCTTCTTTTCAGTTTTTAACTTCATATTCTCTTCCAGCTGTACCCTAGGTTTTGAAATAGTCCTAGCAAGCTTGCCTTCAAGTGTTATGTTGTTCTCACCGATAGATCAGGGTCAACTGGAAAAACCCTCACAGAACCCATTCAGGGTTCATCCTACAAGGCAGCAGCTGACATCCTGAACAACTCCAAAACATTTTGCTTCCTTCATTTGTGGATTCTGGTCAATCTCTGAGTCTGCTTTATTTTCAGGGAACATAAGGAATTTTTGGTGGCCATTTGCAAGCAGAACAGTGGTGACTGTCCTGATAAACTCTTGAAAACCTGCATTGCAGTGTTGCCAGTTTAAGGCCTGAGTTGCTGGGTTTACCTGAACACATTTACACTTTTCGTGTTGTTGTGAGGCCTTATTGCCAGACTTGCAAAGACTCTGCTCCCATTCTCTTGCCCCCACCCTTTAGCTATTCATCAGCACTGAGAAGATCCCATCTCAGTCTTTTCTTCTCCAGGCTAAACAGCCCCAGGTATCTCAGCCTTTCCTCCTCACAGAGATACTCCAGACCCCTCAGCACCTTCACAGCCTCCTCTGGACTCTCTCCAGTACTGAACACATACAGCTATTTAAAATCTCCTTTCATGCAAAAGCCACCTTCAGCCTTTACTCAGCACACCACACAGCACAGTGATTTTCAAATGCACCAGCTGCATGTGCACTCAAAATGGGACACACTCAGCCAAATGACACTTCCACTGACTAAAATTTCCCCAACTGGCATGACAAATCTCCAAGTCCTTCACTAAGTAGGAGTTCTTCTCTTGAATTTAGTTACATTTCTTGTAAGCACTGAAGCAAACAAATCCTTGCACGAGGCCAAACATCGAGTCAGCAACATGAGCAGTAGGATTAGAAGCTCTGTGCTGGAGTCAGCGTTCAGACTCCAAAAAATGCTGTCTTCATGTATTACAAGTACTAAACAAAGAAGTTTTAAATAAAAGCCAAAAATATTATCCCATGAGGGTGGTTCTGGGAAAATAAAGACTTCCAAGACTGCTAGATTCAGGCTGCAACACTCTGTAAATGTCTTTGATAACACAAATCTAGGGATGGGGACTTTCTAAGTCCTCTGAGGCCATGGAAGTATTGAGCACACCTTCTGTGAAAGGTATTCAGAGATTTAGAAACAAACAAAAATCCAGTCATGAAACTGAACTGAAAAGACACTGGAAAGAAATCAACAATATGCTTATATTTTTCATAAGCCAATGCCCAAAGTTTGCCTTTAAACCCCTGTTGTTTTATACACACACACACACACACATATATATATATATGCACGCACATACACACCACAAGGGAGGTAAGGCACTGAAACAGGTTGCCCAGAGAAGCTGTGGAGGCTCCAAGCCTGGAAGCATTCAAAGGCAGACTGGATTAGACCTTGAGCAACCTTGGTCTAGTGGAAGGGTCCCTGCCCATGGCAGAAGGTTTGGAACTAGCTTTAAGATCTCTTCCAACCCAAACCATTTTAGGATAAACATACACACACACACATATAAGTGAATGTATATACATATAGGCATGTATATACATATACACACCTCATTCACTCAGATACACTTTTTCTTGCCTGGCAGAAGTGAGTGGTTTGTATTTCACCCATTTAACTTGCTGTTTTGAACATGTTGACATGGGACCTTGACAGGCTGGAGAGGTGGGCACAAGCCAACCTCATGAGCTTCAACAAGACCAAGTGCAGGGTCCTGCATCTGGGTCGAGGCAATCCCAAGCACAAGTACAGGCTGGGCAGGGACTGGCTGGAGAGCAGCCCCTGGGAGAGAGACTTGGGGGTGCTGGTGGACGAGAAGCTCAGCATGAGCTCTCAATGTGCACTTGCAGCCCAGAAAGCCAATCAGATCCTGGGCTGCATCAGGAGAAGTGTGACCAGCAGGTCAAGGGAGGTGCTTCTCCCCCTCTACTCAGCTCTGGTGAGACCCCCACCTGGAGTACGGTCTCCAGTTCTGGAGCCCCTATTACAAGAGGGATATGGAGGTGCTGGAACGTGTCCAGAGAAGGGCCATGAGGATGAGCAGAGGGCTGGAGCACCTCTCCTATGAGGACAGACTGAAGGAGTTGGGGCTGTTCAGTCTGGAGAAGAGAAGGCTCCAAGGTGACCTCATTGTGGCCTTCCAGTATCTGAAGGGGGCCTACAGGAAGGCTGGGGAGGGACTTCTCAGGATATCAGGTAGTGATAGGACTAGGGGGAATGGAATGAAGCTGGAGGTGGGGAGATTCAGGCTGGACGTGAGGAGGAGGTTCTTCACCATGAGAGTGGTGAAGCCCTGGAATGGGTTGTCCAGGGAGGTGGTTGAGGCCCCGTCCCTGGAGGTGTTTAAGACCAGGCTGGATGAGGCTCTGGCCAGCCTGATCTAGTGTGGGGTGTCCCTGCCCATGGCAGGGGGGTTGGAACTAGATGATCCTTGTGGTCCCTTCCAACCCTGACCGATACTATGATGCTATGTCCTCCTGTGGGAGGAATGAGAAACTCAACCACTGGTGCATATGTTTTGACTGCACAGGGATCTGGTTTTTATTCATGGCCAGAACAATACCTCAGGCAAAAAAAAAAATAATAATCCAACCCTCCCCAAAAACATTTTTTTCCCCCATAGATAGGCATCTGATTTAATAATCATCTTATTCCTCATTAATTGATACAACTTCTGTAGTCTCAGATTCCAATATATGCAGTTCAACAGCAAGAAAGAAGGCACACAAATGTGCTTACCTTTTCTTCACACTTCCTGTGGCAGGCATACTTGCAAACTGAAACAGAAGCAAAGAAAATACATCAATACATTTCTTTAGCTCAGATTTCCGTGAGATCTCTGGCCAAACTCAAACCTGCATGTGTAAAAGTATTTACATACATCAAAACAAACAAAAAAAACCCACCCTAAAAATATCTCATTTTCACTCATTCCTGAAAGATTAGTTAATTACAGCACTGTTACTAGATTAGTGCATTCCAGCAGCTCATAACTTCATGTCTGCTCAAACATCATGGGCTGATTATTTTGACATCTATCCTGACAGCTTCACATGCTGCAGAATCATAGAATCATTAAGGTTGGAAAAGACCTCAAAGATCATCAAGTCCAACCTGTCACCCAACAACTCATGACTACTAAACCATGGCACCAAGTGCCACGTCCAATCCCTTTGTGAACACCTCCAGGGATGGTGAGTCCCCCACCTCCCTGGGCAGCACATTCCAATGGCCAACAACTCTTTCTGTGAAGAACTTTCTCCTCATCTCAAGCCTAAACTTGCCCTGGAGCAGTTTGAGACTGTGTCCTCTTGTTCTGGTGCTGGTTGCCTGGGAGAAGAGACCAACCCCCTCCTGGTTACAACCTCCCTTCAGGTAGTTGTAGACAGCAAGAAGGTTTCCTCTGAGCCTCCTCTCCTCCAGGCTAAACAACCCCAGCTCCCTCAGCCTCTCCTCATAGGGCTTGTGCTCGAGACCTCTCCCCAGCCTCGTTGCCCTTCTCTGGACACGTTCAAGAGTCTCAACGTCCTTCTTAAATTCAGGGCCCCAGAACTGGACACAGGACTCAAGATGTGTCCTAACCAGTGCTGAGTACAGGGGCAGAATGACTTCTCTGTTCCTGCTGGCCACACTATTTCTGGTGCAGGCCAGGATGCCACTGGCCTTCCTGGCCACCTGGGCACACTGCTAGCTCATGTTCAGCTGGCTGTTAATCAGGAGACGTTTTACTAAGCAACACAGACAGTAGAGTAGTAACTTGCTCCAACTATAACCTGTGAATCTTAGTCATACCAGCAGTTCCAGAGACCTTTTTCAAGAAAAGCAGGATGCCTTCAAGCTGCCAAGCAACCATGACTGCTCAAACTCTAGTTTCTGACCATGAAATACAGTTTAGGCAGTGCTGCAAACATTACTTCCAAGAGGTAAGCACCTGGTTTCTACTGAACTGCTGCTGACTTAAGAGCAGGAATGAATGAATCGTTCTGGCAAGTTCAGATTCAGAAAACAGTGCTTAAAAACTAGCCAGCTGAGCAGTGATGTAACTATGACGCATCAGCATAATATCTAGCAGAATACTTTCCCTTCTTTCCTCTAAAATTTGCTTTATTTCCATTCAGTCTATCCTTTGGGTTACTGTGAACTAAAGTATATTTTAAACTCAGGAAAAATTTACTTCTTCCATCTCCCTGATCAATAAACCCCAGAACACCCCAGAGTTTTAGCTGGGAGATTAACTAGGGCCTAACCTTAGACCACTGGAGATGGAAGCTGTGTTCAATGCTTCTACAAAGAGAAAAATATTCTGCAGCCTGACCCAATGTGAAAGATACAGCTACTGAGATGTGAAGTCAGCAAACATGTCCATGCCCATTTCAGATTCAAGTGCATCAACTGCTGAATGAAAAACCCTCACGCTCCAATCACTTTTCAGGGCACATAAAATAGGGCTTGTGGAGCCATTTTTTTCTGCAGCCTGTAGGTGCTATCTTCACTTATTTACCCCAGGTACAAGTTAGAAATGAGTTGTTTGTCCATAGGGTCTTCACAGGATCAAGATTCTTCATTCTACAGATTACTAAAGAGTTCACACAAATACATTGCTCTGCTAGCACTGATAATGATCAACGACCACGTATCACTTACAAGTGCTATCGACCTGAAAGCAAATGCAAGATGGCTCTTAATCTATGTGACTTGCATGACAATATGGAGGATACTTAACTCATTAAGTGAAACTGCATAATTCGTTATAGCTGTATTTTAAACCAGCATTATTAGCTTTGACTTTGCAAAAGGCTAACAGATGCTCCAGAAATATGTGAGCTCGCTGTTTCTTCTATAACCTACTTTGAGATATCCTGCAAAATGCTGAAAGGAAAAAATCAACACAAACCCAAAAAGAATAGAAGAGTAAACCTGCTGTCATGAAGCCCTGATTTTGCAGAGAGGGTTCTAACATAAACATTCCACCTGAATATAATGAAAAACTCCTGTGAGGGTACTGGAGCCCTGGAGCAGAGGGTGTGGAGTCTCCTTCTCTGGAGAGATTCCAAACCCCCCTGGACATTGTGCCAACCTGCTGTGCCTCCCTGCTGTGCCTCCACTTTATCAGGAGGGTTAGACCGGATAACCTCCAGAGGTCCCATCCAACCCCAACCAGGATGGGATTCTGTAACTGTGTGATCTTCTTTACTAATGCTTAAGCCCAGATTTCAGGGGGGAGGCAGGGGGAGAAGATGAAATACAAAACAAAAATAAGATGTCATTCCATGACAGTTTCCAAGATTTTGCTCATAGGTCACATAAAACCAAATCATTAATGTCAGCACCAATACAAAAAAATCTTTATTAAAGATGTAGGTAACAGTAAGTGCAGCCACTGAAATTTTCATAGACATTAAAAGGGGAAAAGTCACAATTTGCTGCCCTTGTGTAACACAACAGTGCTGCCTTTGCTGGAAATGAACAACTGAAGCCAGATGTGAGTTTAGCCCCTAGAGCAGTAAGACTGAGCCTTGCAGAAGCGTCCCATTCAAACTTGTAAGTAACAGAAATACGGCATCTGAGCTCCTTACATAATAAAGAAGACACGAAAAGCAGAGCAGTGCTACACTTAGGAGCTTACGAGAGTCAAAGGAAACAGACTAAAGCCTCAAGAGGTAATTAGCCAGACAGACATCAGGCAAAGTTCTCTGAAACAAAGCCTGTGTTTTTTCAGGTATTTAAATTTATAGCACTCTGGGGATAGAGTCCTGATTCATTCACACAGACAGCTTCACACTTACTCAGCACCCAGAAGTACCCTATCCATATCAAAATCCAGCACTGTTGTGGATTAGAGTTAAGTCATTACCTACTCTCCCTAATAAAGCTGATTATCATAATAAAACTGGAGAGCAGTAAGCACTCTGAAATAAGATCACTGACTGTCCAGATGCTGGCAGCTAACAAAGCACTCCCTTGTGCTCAGAAGCAGAAAGGACATTCTCTGCCTTCCCTCTCGGGTGAACGTCAAACTGCTCACTGCATATGGTGATCATAAAGGCACCAGCTACATCCCAACCACAGAAACAGATCCCCAGGCCTAACACAACCAAACACTTACACCCTTTTCTTGACAGGTCTGAATGTCACTAGGATACCAAATGTCTACCCAGAACAACAAAACTTAAAACAACTGAGCCCATTTGGATGGCATTTACCAGGTGCTCAAGTGGTCAAAGAGGAATCTGCACACATCCCACCGACATACAACAAGCATCACACATTTTCATTCACTGGTAGGGTAATATTGTGTGTGTGTGTGTATATATATATATTTTATATATATAAAGACCTCTATGTGTAGGTGTTTAAACATTTAAACATTTATGAATGTATTTACATGCGTGAACTACATACATGTGTAAGTAGACACAAGCACGAATATATTCCAAAACCCACAACTCTTGTTTGCAGTAAACATAGAATCACCTACTAAAACCAGAATCACCTACTAAAACCAAGTGGAGAGAACAAAAAAATCCACACAACAAAAAAAGATCAAAAAGATGAATGCTGCTGGTATAGAATGTTGCTTTGGAATTAACAACTGACTGGAAGAAAGTGTACCTTGCATCACCACCCTGCAGCCAGTTATCCGTCTCTAGATAACAATTGCTACTGGCAATTTTGTTGCTACAGTGGTAGAGCCACAGGAATCAAAGAATCATATTACAGTATCACAGTATCACTAAGGTTGGAAGAGACCTCGAAGATCATCGAGTCCAACCTGTCACCACAGACCCCATGACTAGACCATGGCACCAAGTGCCACGTCCAATCCCCTCTTGAACACCTCCAGGGATGGTGACTCCACCACCTCCCTGGGCAGCACATTCCAATGGCGAACAACTCTCTCGGTGAAGAACTTTCTCCTCACCTCGAGCCTAAATTTCCCCTGGCGCACCTTGAGACTGTGTCCCCTTGTTCTGGTGCTGGTTGCTAGAGACCATAGATCATAGATCACAGAACTGTTAGGGTTGGAAGGGACCTCAAGGATCATCTAGTTCCAACCCCCTGCCATGGGCAGGGACACCTCACACTAGATTAGCTTGCTCAGAGACACATCCAGCCTGGCCTTAAAAACCTCCAGGGATGAGGCCTCTACCACCTCCATGGGCAACCCTCATGGGGAAGAACTTCTTCCTAACATCCACTCTGAATCTACCCATTTTTAATTTTTTTTCCATTCCCCCTAGTCCTACCATTTCTGCACATTGGCCACAGCAACCCCATGCAGTGCTACAGGCTGGGGACAGAGTGGCTGGAGAGCGGCCAGAGAGGGACCTGGGGGTGCTGGTTGGTGGGAGGCTGAACATGAGCCTGCAGTGTGCCCAGGCAGCCAAGAAGGCCAATGGCATCCTGGCTTGCATCAGGAACAGTGTGGCCAGCAGGAACAGGGAGGTCATTCTGCCCGTGTACACTGCACTGGTTAGGCCACACCTTGAGTACTGTGTCCAGTTCTGGGCCCCTCAGTTTAGGAAGGATGTTGTCTTGCTGGAGCGTGTCCAGAGAAGGGCAACAAAATTGCTGAGGGGTTTGGAACACAGGCCCTATGAGGAAAGGCTGAGGGAGCTGGGGTTGCTTAGCCTGGAGAAGAGGAGACTCAGGGGAGACCTTATTGCTCTCTACAACTACCTGAAGGGAGGTTGTAGACAGGCAGAGGTTGGTCTCTTCTCCCAGGCAGCCAGTCCCAGAACAAAAGGACACAGACTCAGGCTGCGCCAGGGGAGGTTTAGGCTGGAGGTTAGGAAGAAGTTCTTCACAGAAGGAGTGATTGCCCATTGGAATCGGCTGCCCAGGGAAGTGGTGGAGTCACCTTCATTGGAGGTGTTCAGGAGGAGACTTGATGGGGTGCTTGGTGCCATGGTTTAGTTGTTTAGGTGGGTTGGATTGTTTGATGGGTTGGACGCGATGATCTTGAAGGTCTCTTTCAACCTGGTGTATTGTATTGCATTACTGTATTATCTGACACCCTGAAACGTCCCTCAGCAACCTTTTCGTAGATCACTTAAGATACTGGAAGGCCACAATTAGGTCACCTCAGAGCCTTCTCTTCTCCAGACTGAACAGCCCAAACACCCTCAGTCTGTTCTCATGGGAGAGGTGCTCCAGCCCTCTGCTCATCCTCATGAACTCTAAGGGTGTTTTTGAAGTACAGAGAGAGTAAAGTCAACATACTTTTAGATTCATTTGTCCCTTATATTTTCCTGTTGCTATTTCCCACACCTTTCATGCCTTCTCCAGGGGGAAAGAAAAGAAAAAGAAGTGAAAATTTAAAACACATACACACAGAAGCATGCAGGCACATACAGCACGAGTGAATGGAACAAGGACAGTGCTCCAGCAGCCATAAGTCTCCAGGTATGTGAGCACAGAAGTTCTAGTGGAGAGAAGTACCATTGCCTATTCAGGCACAGGAATGGGACAAGTCTCTGTGCGTCTCTCACAGTAGGCAGAGGACAGACTACTCACATGGTTGTTCCTGCTGTGCCTGTGGGGTTTTATCCTCTTCTTTTTTTGGAGGGGGAGAGGTTGTTTTTCAAAATGAAGGACTTACAGGTATGGTGTCCCACCACCCCAGCATCCTCCTCAGCCCCAGGTAATTGGGAATACGGGAAGCCAGAGCAGTCCTCATTACTGCAGCGCTCCTTCCCCACCTGCACAACACACGTGGCAATAGCAGCATTGCAGGGACTGCAAGGGCTTGGCAACTGGCAGGAGGCAGTGGGGCAGCCACTGGCACCCTGTCCTCCTGTGCAAAACCCTCCTGTAGTTCTCCTCCACCACTTGCCTCTCTGCCTGCCTGCCTCCTCCTCTTCCCCCTAATGGAATGCAGCTGCAGGCACAGAAAGAAAGGTGAGCAGTCTCCCACCCAAGCCACCCATAAGAGACCACTCCCAGCCAGGCACTTGGGGTTCCCTGGGTGCTCCGGAGCACCCTCCCACCCCACGATCTTCCAGGGCTTTACAAAGCTCACTGTGCACTGAGGAGGACCAGCACAATCTGCCAACCCATGTGAAGTTGCCCACACATAGAGATGACCACATAGACCTTCCAGACACATCCTCTCACAAGGCAGTTCCTGCGGCTTTCTCCACTTAGCGGCCAACATCACGAACAGTGAACCACACCTTCACCAACACAAGCAAATTACCCACTTGCCCACCGAGAAAAATCAGTTCACCTGATACTCTCTCACAATTCATCTTGCCACAGTTAATGCTGCTACCTCACACCTACCCTGCCTAGATGGCTACACCCCTCAGCCCAAGCATTTACAGCACTTGCAAAGTGCTGCCTCGATCATTAGACTGCCAGAGAGACCTCCTCCTGTTTCATTATGCCAGCTGTTTTTATCAAAATCCTTGACCAGTCGAGAGATGAACTTGCTGAGCATTTCTAAGGCCACAAAAGCAGTATCACACCACAGCCCTGCAACCTTTCTCAGTGCAACGAACATTCAACACACAAATATGCAGCACAGTCACAGCACAGAAAGCATTAAGGAAAAATACATGCAACTTACAGTTAAAAGGTCTCAACAAGCAGCTTCTACGCAATGCTGGCATTCTTCAAAGCTTATAAGCCAAGCTAGCACTCAAGCTCTTCTCAGGACTACAGCCCAAGTGTGTTAGAACTTCATAAACGTGGCTGAATCCGTCCGGAGAACTTAATCAATGTCACACTCAGCGAAGCTACTTCAGTTCTTCAACTGAACAGCTGAATGTCTGTATCCCACACATCAGCTCTCCTCAAATACCAGCCTTTCCAAATTTGTGTTTAAGGATTCTGGCATCAGTTCCAAGAACAACTGTCCCAAGCTGGCTGGCAATGAAATGGGAGGCCAAACCATATTCAGTCAGTGTACTGCACTTCAAAACAGCTCCTAAACAATAGCTCTGAGAATACATTTCTTTAAAGAGGGAAGAAACAAACAAAAAAAAAACACCACCACCAAAAAAAAATCCAACCACCCACCCAAAACCAAAGGCAACAAAAATTTCTTTGCACCAAATTGAAGATGTATTTACACAGGAATGTAACACTGCTGCTGCCACAGTAGAGCCAGAAGGATTTTTCAGACTTAAGCTCCAAAATTTCTATGAAACAGAAGTTGTACTCCTCACATTCATGCATGGATGATGTTCTCTACAACCCAGTAGCAATGTGCTTACAAAATAAGAGAGTACTTCTGTAAACTAAGCACAGAATGATTTCTGGTGTCTCAGGACAAAGGGCTGAAGTCTTTTTCTGTGTGGCAAGGGCTGCTCCCCCTCACCACATTCTGGCACTGATGGGACACAGGGTAGGGAAACGTATTCCATCCGTCCCACACAAACATTCTGCCACTCCATCCATGCAGTTGCTAATGAGCTGTGAGCAGTTACTAAGGACAGCCTCACACTTAACCACAGTTTTTATCATCTGATTCTCCATGGATGGTTGGTATGTGGGGTTTTTTATACTCTAGGCATGGCAAGGGCACAAAAAAGGATAATTCAGAAATCCTCTTGGGGCACAAACTTGCAGCTAAGTATAGGTAATTCGGTTTAATACCTTACTAATTCCTAAGAAAGATCCCTTCCCCCAAAGCATCAACTATATAGCTCTTGACAGTAATTTTTAACTTCCTAGTAACAATAAATTAGGACTCTGAATCACAAACGTAGTTGCTGTGTAGAGGAAAACTAGGTTCAGTTCTGGGGCCTTCACTCCAAGGCCACTGAGGTACTGGAGCACATCCAGAAAAGGGCAACAAAGCTGTTGAAGGGTCTGGAGAATAGGCCTGGTGAGAAGTGGCTGAGGGAGCTGGGATTCTTCAGTCTAGAGAAGAGGAAGCTGAGGAAAGACCTTCTCGCTCTCTACAACTACTGAAAAGAAGGCTGGAGTGATGGGAGGGTCAGACTCCTCTCCATAGTATCAGGTGATAAAACAAGAGGAAATGGCATCATGATGCATCCACGAAGTTTAGGTTGGATAGTAGAGACAATTTCTTTCCTGCATGAGTGGTCAGACATTGGAACAGGCTGCCTAGGGTAGTGGTGGAGTCACCATTCCTGGAGGTGTTCAAGAAGCACATGGACACAGCACTTGGGCACATAGTTTAATAACGACGGTGGTGTTAGGTCGATGGCTGCACTTGATGATCTTAGAGGGCTTTCCAACCAAAACAATGCTATGATCCAATGCTATGATCCTAGGAAAGATGCATTCTCCCCCTCAGCATCTCTGACTCCCCAAAACACATTCTATTAATGCTATTTTTTAACAAGAATGGAAAAGCCCTGGATAATCCACAACAAAATGAAACCTAAAGCAAGTCTATAAAAAGATTTGTGTAATGAAGACTTGAATAGGGGTCTTTTTTTGTTCCTAATTTGTCTTCTCTCTTAATAGCATGGAAAGACGCGTGCCACAGCAGTGGTAAAACCCAGCCATTTTAGGAACCAGAGTGGTGATAGCACTGCTGAGCAAGACCTCCCTCCTGCAGGAAATGTTTTGAACAGATTCCTAGGTCATTGGCACTGAAAAAAAGATGTTTTCATTTCTTCAGAAACCAAACCAAGACATTTGAACAAATGCAGAGCAATGCCACCACGGCAGCAGCTTCTCCAGGCAGAGCTTGGCACAGGAAGACAACCAGCACCAAAATCACTGTGCTACTCTCTGGCCATTTGGATTCCAACAAGGGTTTAATAACGCTGTGACCAAATTAGTAAAACAAAATTCTCACCAACACACATGCACTTTTCTGATGACCTCTTCCTACCAGTTCTGCAACAATTCAGCTCAAGATAAAGATCCAAAATGAAATCAGCATGAAAAACAGGCACACAGAAAGCATAAACTGCATCATAACAAGTGATAGGATGAAAGGAAATGGCCTCAAGATGCACCACGGGAAGTTTACTTTGGACATTAGGAGAAACTTCTTCACTGAAAGGGTTTTCAGCCACTGGAACAAGATACCCAGACAGCTGGTTGACACCCTGCCCCTGGAGGGGTTTCAAACACACGGACACATGGTGCTGAGGGACATGGTTTAGCTACCATCCTTGGCAGAGTAAGAGAATGGTTGGACTCAATGATTGTAAAGATCTTTTCCAACCAAAACAACTCCATGATGCTGTGTGTTAAAAAGAAGATAGCA
Organism: Picus viridis; assembly: GCA_033816785.1. NCBI lineage: Eukaryota > Metazoa > Chordata > Aves > Piciformes > Picidae > Picus > Picus viridis. Next base: position 27,489,755 of record CM066574.1, read on the forward strand.
GTTTTGCTGGGGTAAAGATATCTTTGCATGGGGGAAGAGTCCTATAGCTGGAATTAATGGGCTTTAGCTGCAAAAGCAAACACTTCTATTCTTAGGAAATTATCACAGTCACATGCCAAAGATGTCACAAGTCGCACAACCACACCACAGCAACATCTGCTGGTGCATTTCCTGTGCCTCAAACATCTTCTTAGAATTTCCTTTGGTCTTTTGTTTGGGTCTTGTGTTTGTTTTTTTTCATATTCAGCCAACCATTGTCTCTCCATCTGAATATTGCTCCCAGCGTTTCATTACATGTCTGCAGACATTGTTTTTGAAGATGCAGGCTGGAAGACAGTTATGGGAAATTTGAGCAAAGCTTCAACGTTCTTTACTTGGGGTGGCCACAGAGTAAAGAGTGCTGTGAATGAGCTTTCCTGCAGATGAAATACTCCAATTGCTGTCTCTGACAACAGCAGTGGAAAAGTCTTTATTAAGGAAACAGTATTTTGGCACTACTGCTGCAATCATGGGTCTGTTACTTTCCTTCACTCCCACCCTCTTCCTGCCTTGTAGGAAGAATCTTGACCACCAGGGTGGGTTTTTTTTAGTTTCATTTGTGGGTTGGGCTTCTGTTTGTTTATTTCTTTGGGTTTTTTTTTTTCTCTGTGGAATTTCTAGTTTATCATTTTAACTGCACCCTAAAAACTCCTGTGTTTGTTGGTTCGTTAACTCTGGGTTGTGCTCCATTTCCCATAGATGTTATTACAAAAGCAGAACATGAAGCACTCTGAAAATGCTTTTACATTTTTAGAGTACTCCTGCAGTAAATATTCTTGGCCTTTTTAAGCTACCACCTAGTGGTTTGAACTTTAAAATAAATCCTATAACCACAGATGAAATTCTGCCACGTCTGAGCCCATTCCTCATGAAGTAAACAAACAGGGAACTCAGGTTTTCACTACAGACAACTTTCTGAAGTATCATCTCGTATCTGTGATGCAGTTTGGCTGCTGTGAACATTCACTATTCCACTAGAGGTTTTTTTCCTAGTGTGTGCTTTTTTTTTTCAGATTACTAGGACCCTACCTTAGTGATTTCTGCCAAAATTCCTTCCCCTCCCCCTATTCCCACTGAGGTAACAGCATGCCATCAAAGGATGTCAACGTCATAGCTTTTCTCAGCTCCAGAGGGGGCTGTGTGCAGTCAGGATGCTTGTTTACCACTTGTGTAATGCTTACTAATTACAGTGGCTTCTTCTATATGTTTGCATGCTCCAGTAAGCCTTTATTCATCCTTCCCATTCAGGTCTTTGCTGTTGTTATGTACATAGCTTCCACATTTTGCTCTCTAAGCTCTGCACTGAAATATGAATGCCTAGCTTGTACAGCTGTGTTAATTAGAAGTTGTGAAAGTTGGTGGTTGCTGCGTGCACCATTTGTCTGGAGAAAAGCAGCTGATCTTCCCAGGCTTCTGGTGTCACGGATGGGCTCCAGGCCATGCTTCTCCTTCCAACCTCCTTCTCCCTGGAACAGTACACTCTGTGTTGCTCATGTCCAGGTTAACATCCCACCCATTTCTGAGGGGTTCTTAGAAAGACCTCACTGCTGCCACTAGATCCATTCATGTCATTTCCATTAGACATCCCCCAGATGCCTTTCACAAACAAGGCTGACAGTGAGACATTTTATAGCAAAAGCCTGAGTCCCTACCTAAGACTAACTGTGCTTGAGCGTTCCATAATCCCTCTTCCGTGGAGCTCACAGCAGCTACAAGCTATTAATCTGCTTCTTGGTCCTGCAGCCTGCATATCCTGGTTTACAAGTAGTTCTGTTTCTGTCATATGGTCATAACTGAAAAAGAAAGTCTAGGTCTTACTTCCTCCCAAGTCCCTTTACCTTATAAATGGAGGTAATTACCAGTGAATTGGTTAGGGAAATTGTTTGCTTGATAATTTTTTGCTGTTTCCTGATGTGTCCAAGCCCTACATACAGGAGATCTGTTATAGTAAAGTTTAAAAGTATTAACTTAAAACCATCTTAGAACAGTCTCATTGAAGCCAACACCATTTGTGGGTCAGTGCTCATGGAAACACATAAAAGTACATACAAACATCACACACAGAGCAAGAGGAAGATGACAAAAACCCCTTTTAATTTGATGACAGCCTGTTCATGCTATCAAAGATCTCCTACATTATATTTACATAGTGACACAGCTTCCCCTGTTGCCCTAATTTCTGGCTAATTAACTCATGTCTAGTGCCATAATTTCCCATAAGATTCCTATGTTCTGATTATGTTGAAATTATACTTTGTGCAGTCCTTAAATATAATGTCTAAGATCAACAGCTGTATAGATCTCATAATACACTCAGGAACACAGGATCTTATTTCACAAGGATCACTCCATGGAAACCAGGGTGAAACAAACACTCCTACCCCCACAAATACACGCTACATGCTTCACCATTTAGCATCAACTGCAATGCCAGTGGCCCAAATAGGAGACAGATTCCTTTAGCATTTGACTTCCTGGTTTGTCTGACTGAGCTGTAGCTACAGACACACTTAGCTCACTAATTATTACTGAATTTAGCACTTACTGACAGATAGAGTATATAAAAATAAGCACATGGCTGGGCCCAAACAGTGGTAGTCAGTGGAGCTAAATTCAGATGGTGGCCAGTCACTGGTGATGTTCCTCAGGGCCAGGTATTTGGGCCAGTTCTCTTTATCAGTCTGGATGAGGGGATTAAGTCCACCCTCATTAATCCCAGTGGTGACAATAAGCAAGAAGGGAGTGTTGATCTGCTTGAGGTTGGGAAGGCTCTGCCGAGGAATCTGGACAGGTTAGATCAACTCAACCCATGATGCTTGTACACAATACCACAGTAAGCATTTCTCTGCTCACGTTAGAGCTAACAGTGCAGGGCAATGTAATGTAACACCTCTTTCGTTCAGTTACACATGGTTCATAGCACCAGGTTGAAAGCAAAATTCACACAGGTATCAAGACAAAAAGCTTTAGGGAAAATAAAAGTTGCAAGGAAAAAAAATTCCACAAGCACTGCAACAGGGATTCCTGTGACTCTGTTCATGGAATAATGAAATGGTTTGAATTTGGAGGGACCTTAAAGATCATCTAGTTCCAAACCTCCTGCCATGGGCAGGGACACCTCCTACTAGATCAGGTTGCTCGAGGCCCCATCAAACCTGGCTGGGGATGTTTCCAAGGGTTGGAGCCTTTACAACAACTCTGGGAAACCTGTTGCAGTGCCTTTCCACCCTCATAGGGGAGAATTTTTATGTAAGTCAAGCTTCTTCCACTTTGAAGCCATTACCCCCCATCCTGTCCCTTCATGTCTTTGCAAAAAGTCCCTCTCCAGCTCTCCTGTAGATCTTTTTAGGTAGTGGAAGGCTGCTCTAAGCCCTCTCTTCTCCAGGCTGAACACTCCCAAATCTCCCAGCTTGTCTTCATAAGGAAGTTGCTCAAACTCTCTGAACATCTTAGGGCTCTTCTCTGGACCCTGTCCAACAGTTCCGTGTCCTTCTTGTGTTGGGGCTCCATAGCTGGACACAGTACTCCAGAGAGAGTCTCACCACAGCAGAGTAGAAGGGGAGAATCCCCTTCCTCGACTTGCTGACCACACTTACTCTCAAACCCAACACAAGGATAGCTCCATTAGGTTAACAGAAAGTTATTACTCAGCTCACTTAAACTACCACTAATTGCTTTAAGTTCAACATTCGGTTCGTGGAAAGCTTTGTATTACATATTGTATTAGCAACACCTAAACCTGTTAGCTTCATCAGCAGTTGAAGGGAAGGAAGCTTCATCAGAAATGTGTGAAGAGTTTCAATTCTTCACATTTGTTTCACCCATCAGCACTCATGGAGCTAGGCAACAACACCACAGTATTTTTTTTGTTAGAATCATTTTTATTATTAGAATCATTTGAATGTCTGGAGACTAGGAAGATTCAGAGCATCTAAAAAAGCTCTATTCTACACTGCCATTTGATCACAAGAGCTCAGAGACAAATGGTAATTTTAGAAAGGAAAATAAAGTTGGGAAAAAAAAACCTTTTTATAACTGTTTTTTTCCTGTGTAAAATAGAAAAACAGTAAAATAGAAATTCACATGGGAAATCCATAGAAATTAAATCATTATGACAGCTTGTTTACAAATAAAGTAAATTAATGACTCTTCAATTTCTAGGGGTAAAATAGCTTAAGAAAAACAAAACCAAAAAACCCTACACAGGCTCATTTTGGTTGGAAAAGGCCTTTAAAATCCTTGAGTCCAACCATTCTCTAGCTCTGCCAGGTCTGGGGCTAAGCCATGTACCTCAGCACCGTATCTCTCCCTCTTTTAAAGCATCAAACACTTTTGCAGCTGTGCAAAAGCCACTATGTAAATGTGCACGAATAGGATATTAGCTCAGCCCTGAATTAAACTGAACTGCATTGCAGGGAAAACCAAACCACAGCTCAGAAGTATTGGATTTTGAAGTAATGCTAAAGAAACACGTGGAGTCAGCGTGGCCCTCTGCTCGCTGCAGAATGTGCAAGTACTGCAGAAATCGATCAATTCATAATGAGAAGCTACATCAAAGACACAGCCCAGCTCTAGACACGCTTACCAGGCAGAGAGGCAGCCAGGAGCTTCCCTTTCTTCACATCTGTCTTTCCACATTGCCCATTTTTGTAGAGCTTGATAAAAATAGCAGCATGTCAGTGAAGATGCTTCACCAAGCTGTCCCAAAGCGCAGCTGGACAAAGTACACCTGTCAGCCAGTCACTCAGTCTCTCCTCAGAGGGCAGGCACAAAATTCAGACTTAGCCACTACCAAAGGAGACATTTGGTGAGGCAGAGCTAAACGATACACCCCCAAAACGACTGCCACATACTAATGAAAACTTATCTAGCCCAACACAACACCCAGTTACGGCCTTTTTTTTTTTCCCTTGCCACAAGTAAAAATGATTCATTGCTAGAACAAACAACCACAACGTGGTGGCCAATCTGGAGCCTTTCCCCTCCCCACCTACCTCTTGACACACAACTTTCCTTTAACTGATAAGATATTATATCCTGGAAGGAACCTGCAGCCTGCACAAAGAGCTATTATTTCTCAGGACAAAGTTAAAACCCAAGATTTTCTCATTAACACACAAAGGAACTCTATTTCTTTTTAACTAAAGGCCTTTTTACCCTCTCCCCCCCCCCCAGTGCCAGCTTGTTCACTGTCACACAGCAGCATCAGGGAGAATTTACCAGAAGCAGCAGCACCAGGAGTTGGCTCTGAAAGAGCTGGTTTATTTTTCTCCATATTAACAGAGTTTCACAGTACTGGGGTACATTTCAAGTACTGCAATGCTGGCAAGGGAACAGACAACTTTTAGTTCTATCATTTCCAAAACTCTGCTTTATAAAGCTCCTGTTGTAAGTTAAAACACAAATGGGTTCTTATTCAGTGGAAACTAGTCGGAGTCATCGCTTCTCTCTGCACAACTCCAGCTCCCCCCAATCCCACAGATAAGTACCAAGCAACTAACAACCAAAATGTACTAGCAGCGAAGAAGGATCATAGGTCTGCCTGGTACTCACATCAACACAAGGGGCTGTGTGATACTATTAAGGGGCTCCTTCTGTAACCTGCACCCCAAAACCTAGAGAAACTTTTCCCACAGGCTTAGGTATGATCTATCACAGCCGTGACTGTATTGGTCTGGAGAGTGCTGGAGGGATCCCATTAGGAGTGCTTGTAAAATTTCAGTTCCTTGGGAGTTTTTGTTTTCCCTTGATGTCTTGAATGTGTGTGAATTTTGCTTTCTCTCTGATAGTTTGAACCACTTATAAATGGCAGCCAAAGAGGTGTTACATTCCTGGCACATACTGTCAGGTCCTGTATTTGAACCAAAGCTGTTACACATTGAGGAACAAGGAAAACTTGCTCAGACTCATCCTAACCTCTGCCCTGGTCACAAGACTTGTGGTAAAGCTCTTGGCACCTTGGGCAGGTAAACACACTGACACAGCTTTTTGCGAATTTGAGACTTCCAGCTGTGGGCTGTCAGAACTCAAATCCAGAGCAAATTGGAAACCATTTTTTCCTATTCCCACCCTTAAGGCCTTTTTCCCTCTGATGTACTGCTCTCTCCAGTGCTTTTAACACTGAACCTGGACCTAGAGGGTCTTCAGGCAGTTCCTTCACTAGGCAGGCTTCCTTCCAATAACACTATTTCTGTTAAGCTGAAAACAACTAAATCCTAAGAACTTTGGAACCAGCTTCCAGAAGGACAGAGAGAAGAAAAATAGGCTAAAGGAATATACACATAACTAATGCTGTCAAGAGCTGCAATATGAAAAAGTGAGGTGTTTTACATCTAGCTGTTCATCTGCAAAGCCTACATCTTAGCTCAGGAAATGTCCACCTTCCTTCTACAGCCAAACCTCTCACCTCTCTCCCTAAGCCTCGGAGGGGCCTTCAAGGCATCCGAAGAATATGGGAGAGGAGGTGGAGAAAGAGATCCATCTGTAACTGGGAAGTAGTACAGACACCTCTAAGTGAAACCAGTGGCTATGCTTCAGATGAGGAAATAACAACATTCTCTTAGAAGGAGGAAAACCACACATACAGCAAGTCAAAAGACTGGTTTATTGACGTGGAGTAACCAGAAGCTAACATCGACCAGGCTAAACCAGTACCAAGGATCCAGACCCCAGCGTGGTGCAATGCAGAAGCCCCAGACAACTTGAAGAAGGGGCCTGTTGAAGTTTCCCAAGATTTAATTTTGCCACAGGCATCCCAAGGAAAAGAGGCAGTATTCTCAATTCTGCACAGCAAGGGAGAAGACTGAGGGAAAAGGCAGTAAGGAGCAGGCAGCAAAGCCAGCAGCAGCAGAGTCACCGCAGTCCACAGATCCAGCAGGATGACCTCTTCATCATTTCGGTGAGTGACTGAACTGTAGGACTAAAGATTAGACTGAACATAACACAACTAGAAAAATAAAATAAATAGATGGCTGCTCTTGTGAGTTTTTACAACTCAACGCAGAGAAAAACGCTTGTGCCTCAGTGACTGAAGATCACACACTTCCTCGTTTGGAGACTGAATTCCAGAGGTATGTAGCACCCACTGTGCACACACACATCTCTCACATGCTCCTCAGAGCCACCACAGGCACTGCCTTATGCTGGAACCTGCCCAAAGAGCACAGCAGTAAAAGCACGTTATCATGCAAGTCCAATTATCCAGTGCCCTGCTCCCCCACAAAACCAGGGAAAGTTGTTGTAGAAACAAAGGAAATAAACTGAGGAAACATTTATAGCTAGCCCAGGGGGAATTCCAGAAACATGGGTCCTAGATACTTCAGTACAAAATTAGTTTCCTTTACACTGCAAGAAAGCAAGCAGCACATCATCCATTACTCACCTCTGCAGGAAATTCCTTGGCTATCAATCACTTGCTTGCAGATTCCACAAGTTTTGTATTTCTTAAAAGACTTCGTTTTGAAGGTGTGAGACCTTGAAGCTGTTTCTTGAGGCTAGAAGCAAGAGGAATAACATCAGACTTCACCTCAGCTTTTCGGTCATACTTTAATTTTAAAAGTAATTTTAAATGTCCTGCTTGCCTGACATTTACAAGGTGGACTCTTTTCCCTTTAACACAGTAGGAGATCTGACCCATCTGAATGCAGATCCTTCCATTCCTAAAAGTGTTCAAGGCCAGGTTGGACAGGGCCTTGAGCGACCTGATCTAGTGGAAGGTGTCCTTGCCCATGGCAAGGGATTGGAACTAGATGATCTTTAAGGTCCCTTCCAACCCAAAACCACTGTATGATTCTAAACAGAACAGTAGCTTATCAGAAGTATAATAGCAGTATGTCAAAGCTCTCTCCATTCCTCACTCTTGCTCCATAATGTGAGCTTTGCACACTCAAATGCAGGAAGCAACAGTATGTGAGGAACTTCTTCCATATCAGGACAGAGAAACTGCAAACCATTTTATATGGCATCTACAGAATTCCTTCTATAGCTTATGTTTCAAGAGCAAATACAGAATCATCTCTATGGTACGAGCCAATAACCATTTGACCTAAGCTCTTCGTGACATAAAAACCTCTCACAGGTCCAGCTTAAACTGGCTTAAAATAATATAAGTAATGCTCTATCACAGCAGCCTGTTAAAAGATAACCCAGTAATGACATGTCTAACTGGGGACAGAACTGCAAAAGTCAGTACTGTATACATGATGGATATTACATGCCCTGACAACTTATGAAGCATTTAGGTAACACAACAGCCTGTGATAGAGTCAGCATCACTTTTGGAAGGGTATAACAGCCTTCACTTTCACTTGCAAGCTTTTTGGAACTATGCCTCCCTGAAACACCTCCAAGCATGGGGATTCAACCACCTCAAAGGGAATCCTCTTCAAGTCCCTGAGAACCCTTCCACTCAAGAAGTTTCTTCTCACATCCAACCTAACCTAAACGTCCCCTGGCACAACTCTGGGGCCATTTCCTTCTCTCCAAACACTCATCACTAGGAAGAAGAGTCTGATTGGACTTGATGATCTTAAAGGTAATTTCCAACCAAGAAGATTCTATGATCATATGAACAGAAGTAAATTCCATCATGGGGTATCCAAGCAGTTCAATTAACCAGTTCATTCAACACTCACAGCCATTTCAACAAGAACTCTGCATTATCTGCTATGAAATCTAGAGGAGTGTGGACCAAGATTTCCTTGTTCTCACCTGCTACAGCCACTAAGGAAGATGCCAAGGAAAGAGGGGAGGAAAATAAGAACAAAATAAAACAATGATGGCAAGCAGCAAGCAATGCTGCTTTCATGAGGCTCAAGACTTGAAACCTAAACAACATCTAATTGTTAGGAGCAAAAACTGGAAGAAAACAGTTCAGAAACACAAGTTGCAGGCTGAGTTTCTGCCCCAGGAAGAGGCTGTAACTATGCTGGGTCTGCTAGCATTATGAAACTCTTTTGTTTACCACACAAGGAAATATTTCTGGTCATGCTCTGCTCTCTTAGGCACACAGAAATCTAAGCAAGCTGAAAGTTCATGCCAGACTTGCATCAATCTAACACAGCAGATCACTGCAAGATGTACATGAGCATCCTCAGCTGTGACGACTTTCTAATAGTCCTCACCACTGAGCATTTTCATTATGTAGCAACATGCTGGTCATCACCAGATAAAAAACCAAAGTAATTAAAAACAATTCACAGCAACTCCAAAGTATGTTTGTGACAAGTTTTTGAGAAAAGTCTACACACAAAAAACAAACAGCCCACAACATTCCCCAGATTTCAATTCAGCCAATACAGATTAAAGCACTCAAGATATCACTCCAGATACCATTTAGCTTTTGGTAACGCTGATACAACAGTTCCTTTTTGGCAGAAATTTAACAGCGGTTCACAGAATCACAGAATGAGGAGGGGCTGGAAGGAACATCTGGAGATCACCTAGTCCAAATGACCCTGCTAAAGCATGGTCTTCCAAAGCAGGCTGTCCAGGATCACAATGTTCAGGTGGGTTTGAACTCTCTCCAAAGGAGACTCCACAACCTCTCTGGGCAACCTGCTCCAGGGCTCTGCCACCTTCAGAGAAAAGAATTTTCTCCTCCTGTTCAGGCAGAACGTTCTGGGTCCCAGTTTGTGCCCACTGCTCCTCACCCTGTCACTGGGCACCACCCTTTAGCTCTCGTTGAGCACAGAGAAGATTCCCCCTCAGGCTGCTCTTCTCCAAGCTAAAAAGTCACAGGTCTCTTAGCATTTCTTCACAGAGAAGCTGCAGACCTCTCAGCATCTCTGTAGTCTGCATTGGACTCCGCGGCAGTTCCCTCTCTCTGTTAAACTGGGGAGCCCAAAACTAGCCCCAGTACGCCAGATGTGGCCTCACTAGGGCAGAGTAGAGGGGAAGAAGAACCTCCCTAGACCTGCTGATCACACTTCTCTTGATGCACATTTCATTAAACCTATGGAGGAGACATTCCAAACGTTACTCCTAACTACTGTACCCTATCATAACAGCTAATTAGTCAATGAAGGACAGAAACAAGCAGTATTTCTTTCAATTCCAGGTTTTCAACACAAACTGCAGTTGTGAGAACGGTTCATTCTTTAAAATAGGCACAGGGCTGAGACCTTTTATCAAGGAATCAAGCAAATACTGTGTAATTAAATCTGCTTAAATAATCTTCAAGAAAACTGTGTAACTGTATTCACATATTACATGTTCATTTAAGAAAAAAGAAGGGGAAAATAATAAAGCACAATAAAACAACCTTAGCTTGTTACTTCTACAGAATCAGTTCCCTCCAAAGTCACACAGACCATGATTAATCTCTACATATGAGGAAATGCAAGTCTCATCAAAAAGAAGTAGGACTTTAAAAACTAAATTGGTCACTCCACCCTATGTGGAGTCAAGGCAAAAACCTGTTAGCCTGCTCCTTCTCCACCTCCAAAGCCTGTGACAACCCATGTCAGATATTCCAGCTAAGAGACAATTATAAACACACAGAGAATCACAGAATCAATAAGGTTGGAAAAGACCTCAGAGATCATCAAGTCCAACCTGTCACCCAACACCTCATGACTAACTAAACCATGGCTCCAAGTGCCACATCCAATACTTTTTTGTACACCTCCTGGGACGGTGACTCCATCACCTCCCTAGGCAGCACATTCCAACAGCAAACAACTCTTGCTGTGAAGAACTTCCTCCTCACCTTGACCTTAAAGCACCACCAGCTTTCCCGATGTCAGACTCTGGTCCCGCTGGCTTGTTCATGGCCGGTAAACCCCTCTTAGCACAGCAGCAAAATGACATAAAGCAAAGATCTCTTTGTTCAGTTCCTGTCCATGCTCATGCAAATAGGATCCCTTTTCCCTATCCACTCTCCAAATGCTGACATTTCCTGGAATCTCTTTCTGCATTTTTCTATTCTCCAAGGTAGCTTTAAATCCACTAGCTGATATAATGCTGCTGACTATTATTTTCAATACCTGGAAGGAGGGGAGTCAGTGCATTAGCAGAGTGGGTATTTCATAACCTTTTAAGAGTTGGGGTAATGCCCACAGGGGATGTCCAAAAGGAACTCAGCTAAGAGATGTCTAAAAGCCTGCTTCATGAAAATGCTGAGCTCCAGCCAAAAAAAGCCACCACAACTAACTGCTGCATAAATATCTATGAAATAGATATATTAGTTTTGCAGAAGTATCTATTTCTTACAGAAATAGATTTCTGTAAAATTGATCCAAATATAGCTCACACAGCTATGGAAAACCCAGCACAGCTAGCTGAGGGGAATGCCAGACACTCATCCCCTTTCAGCCCTTTCTGTTAAGGTTACTCATCTTTATTTCTGTCACCTCCCTACTTCCTCCTCTCCCACGTATTACACAAAGTCTACACACCAGAAGTCATGGGATTTCTGCACAGTTACTCAGAGCTCCTACCAAGTTCCCTGCAACTACCATACATGCAGCAAAGGTGGGAGCCAGGACTGTCCAGCGTACAACAGTTGGTGTTATTCATAACACTGAATAGTTCAGAGCTGTTTTCCTCCTTCCCCAGAGCAAACAGCATTTCTGAACATTCTTAATCCCAGATCAGTGTGCCACTGCTGAAGGTTTCATTTCCAGACAAATATTTAACAGTGCCTAGCATGCATGCAGGCCAAGTCATAGGATATTACTCATCTACCCCTTGTGACCACAAAGGTCTCCTGAAGTGGCTTAAGAGTGTGGTCAGGATGGACCCTGGCAAGATCACATGTGGAGTATTGTGTCCAGTTCTGGGCTCCCCAGTTTAAGAGGGACAGGGAACTACTGGAGAGTGTCCAACAGAGGCTACAAAGATGGTAAGGGGACTGGAGCATCCCTTTGAGGGGAAAGGAATGAGAGACCTAGGGCTGTTTAGTCCAAAGAAGAAAGGAGGGGATCTTATTGTTGCTTATAACTATCTGAAGAGTAGGTGTCAAGATGAAGGTGCCAGTCTCTATTCAATGGTGTCCTGTGATAGCAGAAGGGACAACAGATACAAACTGCAACACAGGAAGTTCCATCTCCGCACGAGCAGGAACTTCTTTGTTTTTATGGTGCTGGATCCCTGAAACAGGCTGCCCAGAGAGGTTGTGGAGTCTCCTTCTCTGGGGACATTCAGGACTAGAGGCCCTAGATGAGCCTGCCTTGGCAGGATGGTTGGACTCGTTCTCCAGAGGTCTCTTCCAACCTCTACCATTCTATGATTCTACAGTACTGCCTAAAATCGTCTTTCACAAACACGAGGCTGACCACCACTTCTCGGTAACTCTAAGAAGCGACCATGTCAAAAGTCTCACGCAAGGATGAGACAAGTATCTAGAAACAGCAAATTCTCTACAGCACCCATAGGAGAACAATGACTTGGAAAACATACTGTTGCTTCAGAAGTAGCACAGGGTTTTAGCCCAGTGACATAAACATGGGTGACACATCCAGTCCAAGTACATACACAACTACCCCCAGTAAAGATACACATACTGCAGAGCCTAAGCTACATGACAAGAATTATGAAGTCAACATCAGTTAGAAAAGACCTTTAAGATCGCCGAGTCCAACCATTCTCTAACTCTGCCCAGGCTGGGGCTGAACCATGTCCCTCAGCACCTCTCTGCCTCCTTTCAACACCTCCAAGGATGGGGATTCAACCACTTCCCCGGGAAGCCTGTTCCAGTCTTTGAGAACCCTTTCAGTGAAAAGGTTTCCTCTAACATCCAATTTAAACCTCACACAGAATACAAGAGAGTGGGAAAACAAACAAATAAATACCTTTTTACACCACACCAACTGAAATAAGGCATCTCTGGCTGTTTCATTCCATTCACAGATTATTTCTACAGTGATAAACATAGCATGCGTATATATACACAAACACATTCATATTACACATACAATAAAATGCACACAAACAGCTCGTTATGCTACTACTGTTACCGTTTATTATTACAAATAACATCAGAGGGATTGCAAAGGGAAACAAGTATTTGTTAAACACTACATTAACTCCCTGCTCATTCCAGGCATTTCACAAAAAGACAGACAAGCAGCCCATGCTAGAGATGAGGGACTTGACTTTGGATCATGGAGCCTGAGCTGGCAATGCCAATTCCCAGTCGAGTCAGCTCCTGACCTGTGACACAAGTGAGGGCACACAGAGATGTGGGTGAGGAAAAAAATAAACTCATGAAGTAAAGTTCATGCTGAGAGGGACAAAAAAAAAAACAAACAACAAAAAAAACTCTATGAATTGGTAGTACAAAGCTGCTTTGCTGTATGAGAATGAGAATAGAATAGAATGAACCAGGTTGGAAAAGACCTTTGAGCTCATCAAGTTCAACCTATCACCCAACACCATCTAATCAACTAAACCATGGCAACAAGTGCCTCATCCAGTCTCTTCTTAAACACCTCCAGTGATGATGACCCCACCACCTCTCTGGGCAGCCCATTCCAATGGCAAATCACTCTCTCTGTGAAGAACTTCTTCCTAACATCCAGCCTAAACCTCCCCTGGTGCAGCCTGAGACTGTGTCCTCTTGTTCTGGTGCTGGTTGCCTGGGAAAAGAGACCAACCCCCACCTGGCTACAGCCTCCCTTCAGGTAGTTGTAGACAGCAATAAGGTTTCCCCTGAGCCTCCTCTTCTCCAGGCTAAGCAGCCCCAGCTCCCTCAGCCTCCCTATGGCTTGTGCTTCAAACCCCTCACCAGCTTTGTTGCCCTCCTCTGGACACGTTCCATCAACTCAACATCTTTCCTAAACTGAGGGGCCCAGAACTGGACACAGTGCTCAAGGTGTGGCCTAACCAGTGCTGAGTACAGGGCAGAATGACCTCCCTGCTCCTGCTGGCCACACTATTCCTGATGCAGGCCAGGATGCCATTGGCCCTCTTGGCTGCCTGGGCACACTGCAGGCTCATGTTCAGCCTACTATCAACCAGTACCCCCAGGTTCCTTTCTGCCTGCCCACTCTCCAGCCACTGTTACCCCAGCCTGTAGCCAAGGAAGAACAGAAAATGCCATAAGGAGTACTTTTTTCTTCCCCTTATTTAAAACATTTTGTGTTGTAATTTTAAGCTGCAGAAGCACTTTTGATTTCTCACATAGAAAAAAACAGGGCTTAGGTTTTAGTAAGAAACTCCACCTAGGTACTATGGTTTCCAAGCCATACCCTTTTCAAAACGGAACTGAAAAGGAAGCATAAAATGGGATAGAGAAGCAGAAGCACAAACCTATACTGCTACAGGGTTCTGGTACAGTTTGAAATTCTTGAGACAAACCAATACCAGCTTTCTTTGAAAGATGGTTTCTACAGGACACAGAGGTACTACAAGAGAGTAAAATGTTTGGAAGAGGGGGCCACCTCCAACTTGAAACAACATCCAGAGGAACTTTTTCCACACTTGCCATTTTCCTAGACAGTTTCAAGTCCTTCCCTTTAGATCTGGCTGAAATTTCAGTCTGGAAAACAGTAGGTCTAGGTCTGCTTAGAGGCAGTGACACCTGCTGAGGAAAACCAGCACCCAAGCGGGTCTGAATGCATGCCCATTAGCAGCACTCCTTCCAGCAGGATACAAGCAGAGAAAATCCTTACTTCTCCATTCACTGATTCCCAGGAATCAGTTGCCTGTGGGGAGCAGTGGCTCAATCCCACTCCTCCCAGCGGGAACAAAAAGAGGGCCTGTGGCCACTGCTCACTTGTAATGTAAAACAGCTACACCTCTCTCGTTTTTCCATTTCATCACTCTTTGCAGTTCTGTATTTCTGTTTCAACATCTTCATTTCTCCATTGCATATGAATCTCTCTTGGTGGAAAAGAAAGTAGGAGACAGATGGAAAGTCCATTAAGAGAATCATTACTCCAGACACTGGCAAATTTGCCTTTCATCCTCGTCTCACTGGCAAAGTGACACTTTGTTCTGTGTGGGAAAATACTGTACAAAGGAAAGGCCTGAAAGCAGCAAAGGCCTGTCTGCATCATGAAAGCTCCCTGTCTGTCAATGGCTTTTCTCTTTTTTTTGTTAAATGAACTGGCCTTAACATCTCTTGGGCTACAGCACAGCTTTCATTACGTGAAGGTTGGAACTCCCACAGATTCAGAGTTAGACATCTGAAGACTAGAGTTGCCATCTTTGAATAACCGGAAGAAAAAGGCTATTTCTGAATATACTTGGTTTATCCTCAGTTCACAAGCATCACAAAAGTAACAACTCTGAGACATCAAGTCTCTACTCTTGAAATGCTGACAGCTACTCTTTGAATTCTCTTCATCCAGAATCTCTACTCAAATCTCTTCCCACTACAAGTTTTTGCAGGTACACAAAGGCATCAAGCAGAGTACATGCTTCTGTGCACAGTTCCTCCTTCTCTCTTCACAGTCACTCATGAACCTGTGCACAAAGAACTGCAGCAATGTACACTTGACCTTCCTATGACATGATGGAGTCAGTTACAAGCCAAATACCAAAAACGCTACCAAGGGCTACAGCTCCTAGTGAACAGTTTCTGGTACAATAAAAAAGAATCAAATATTGAACAAAAACACATTGAAGAAACCAAAGGAAGTTACCAAAACCTGCAAAACAAACAGAGAAAGGGAAACCAGAAGGGAAAGGTCAGACCTTGGCTAGAGGAAGGACAGACTGCAGGAGCTGTGTGCCAGAACACTGACCAGATCACTGAGAGACAGAGGCTCTATACAGGCTGACTTTGCTACTCAGCTTGAGCTTTCTCTCGTACCCTCACAATCCTGCTTGAGGCAGGTGTGCTGCACTAACACATACTCCATTTGGCACTACATTTAGGCAGGTACTCTGTTGTCTGCACTGCTACATTTCAGATTTATCTTTTCCACCCTTATCCTCCAGAGAAAGTCAGCAGCTGGGCAAGAAATGCAGGGAGGTGAACAGGCTGATAGCTGCACATTTCATGCAGATGTGCATTTGCAGCTGCTGTGCTAAGGAAGCACCCACATTGAAAGTGCATGTACCAGGGAAGTATCAGGCATGAGCTAGGATCTGCTTCCTGCAATATCACTGCTCCATCTTCAAGCAGCACCAAGCAACATGCTTTCCAAGTCTGCAGGAAAACCTCAGTAAAGCTGAGTCAGCAGGATGGAAAAATGGCAATCTCAGTTTAGTTTCCTCCTCTCCCCACACACAACCTTATTTAACTGCTTTATTTCAATCCAGGCTACCAGTGAGGCTCTTGGGACCTACTGACATGGTATTAGTGATTGCATGGAGTCTACCTGGCCACTGTGCCTTGAAAGGCAAGATCTACATTAACAGGGAGTGAGCGCAGGACAGCATCTGCAGACACAACATCTTCACTCAACACCTATGCTCCATACTCCCCTAGGCCAGAAGCAATGGTATTCCAAAGACTCCTACTTCATCATGCAATCAGCTCTAGTCAAACCTGCAATTCCATGTGGATTACCATCTGCACTAGTGATGGCAACTCACACAGGAAACAACACTTAGTGAATGTCTGAATGGCTAAAATAACATCTTTATTGCTTCATTTTGTAGTTACCTTACTTCATATAGTTGAGATTGTTCCCGTCAGTAATCTAAAACACTGTCTTTTATAGAACAACTCAAAGCAGACATGTCTTTTGCACTTCATTAAACCTGAGGATCCCTAATTTCTGTTTTACACAATTTTGGATTCGGTAAGAAGTGAAACATGAAAATCTTCATTGCATACTTCTGTGTAGGGCTTTCATAAACATCTAGTTTTACTTTTTTGGCACTATTCTACTGCAGCTTTACATTTTTTTCCACCAAGCTTAACTGACTCCCTTCAGGAATCACAACCAAAATAAAACTATGCAGACTTCTACAATGTTTGTGGGGATTTTGTTGTTGTTGTTGTGTTTGGGTTGGGTTTTTTTTTGGGGGGGGGAAGCACTAAGTGCCACTCCAAAACTCAGAAATGTTTACTCCATAATTCTGCTCCAGGATATAACTTCTCTACATTTGTTGGACAGCAGACAACTTGCAGTTCGCTATTTATTTTGTATTTTTCCTGCTGTTCCTGTGTGGTTTTGTTAGGTGGGTCTCTGGGAACACATGCTGATGAAAAGCACCCTACTTGGCAGCATGGATTTTGCCTACCTTCTGTTTGTTTTCCTCTGATACTAGGAGATCAGTTGTGTTGACCACTCCGAACACATCTCTCAGTGTTTATCGTGTGATAACAGCGTACGAAATCTCAAAGTCTCAATTTCCCTTGTTGCTGCCAAGCACAAGTGATACTGTACAGAGTCCACACTTACCTAAACCCTAACCAGAAAAATCAGAGAGCAAAGACTAGTAGTAAGTAGGTTTGTATTTTAACTGAAGAACACGAACCACACACACAAACAAAAACCCCAAAACAAATAAAATGAAAGCAAGCAAGAAGCAGCAGTGTCAACACTTCCAGGTGAAACACACCACCCATGCCACACCAACAGTTTCATGGTGCATGACTATTGCAAACATGCTGAGGAGATCCCTTCCTCACTGCAGCAAAGAGCAGAATGAGGCTCCTCTTCTGATCATCCCACTGCTTCTGACTCAAACCATCCTTCCCACTCTGGTACCTGAAACAGCACTATGGAAAACAGGCGGTCCAGGCTCTGCCAGACATGCTTAACAAGAGATGCAGCCACTCCGGGCCATACAGAAAAGAGAGAGCACTTGCCATGTCAGATTCCAGTTTTGCCTTTGAGAAAGGAACTCCCAGTAAATGTGTACATTGGTATGTTCAGTCCCCACACTATCTGATGTTTAGCATGGAGCTCTGAGAAGAGAAATCCAGCAGCAAAGCATACCATGCTACAGTAAAAGAACACTTCTACAGCAAGCTAATGACCATAATTATACCTGCTTCTGCTGAACCACAGATTTTTATACCTAACAAATTAAGCAACACTTACCTCCACCTCATTACTTGAACCATTTTCAAAGTCACTTCAGTTGCAGCCTGGAGAGAGGAAAACAGCCTTCCCTGCCTGTCCCAATGGTCTCCACCTTTCCAAGAAGCTATTCCCATTTAAACTCCAACCTCTGAGAGGAATGTGAGAAAACAGCCATCTTGACAAATGCCATCAATACTGGTCACTGACTAGTGTAGACTGCTAACTGGGAGCCTTTTGTGCTCCTGCCCAGTCACAAAAACATTTCCTTTTTTTTTCCCCCTTACTAGCCTGAGGCTTGGAACTTCAGTTCCTCTCCTGTGCCTTGTGAATGAACCAGGATAATGTGAAATGGCTTATGCACAGGGATCACATTCAGCTACAAGCTCTAAAGGTCTTGCGGAAAGAGAAATCAAATGCAGCACACACTTATACAGTTATTATACAGTGCTGGTCTGTAGCTGATTAACTTGCTCAGTCACCCAAGGACAAAGAGTTAAACTATTACCTTGAGAAAAACAATTACATAAAACACAACTGTTCCTTACACTGCTCTGCTCCTTCCTGGTAGCTCAGAACAATTCTTCACTTTGCATCTCCAAATAACAATCCCAGGCACTCCCCTGGCACTAAAATCCAGATCTCTTAACACAGCAAGTAGCAAAAAAAACCTCACTAAAGTATATGTTGAATTTACTTTCATGATGCTTTTTCAAGGCCTGATGAATCCACTTGACACCCTAATTTCTCCTTCTAATGACCAGGAAAATTCACAAATTCTTACTCTTCTCATCAGATACGCTCCACTCTCTGTCTCCCTGCGCCAGGGGTCTTCTATTTCCATTCTCTCCTCTATTGCTCCAAGAGTGTTTTCATATTAACACAGTAGAAAAGTACCTTGTTCTCTCCCCATGACTTCAGAGCAATGACAGTTTCTTTTAAAGCATTCAGAATTTTTCCTGTCTTGTCTTTTAGATTTATTTTCTTGCATTTTAGTAGATTTAATTGACTGTCACAACAGTTACTCCTTTCTCTGTCCCACAGAAAAGAAGCAAACACTCCTTAGAACAGGTAATAAAGCAAATTTCACAGCCATTTACAAAAGTGACAGTCCCATGGCACACCTTCCAAAACTTGAACTACTTACATGGGAATGTACAACCAAACACAAGGGAGGCTAGAAAACACTCATTTCAAAGGCTCATCCTGGTTCTGACATCCAATTTACTGTGTCCAGTTCTGGGCCCCTCAATTTAAAATGGACATTGAGACTCTTGAGCATGTCCAGAGAAGGGCAACCAGGCTGGGGAGAGGCCGCGAGCACAAGCCCTATGAGGAGAGGCTGAGGGAGCTGGGGTTGTTTAGCCTGGAGAAGAGGAGGCTCAGGGGAGACCTTATTGCTGTCTACAGCTACCTGAAGGGAGGTTGGTCTCTTCTCCCAGGCAATCAGCACCAGAACAAGAGGACACAGTCTCAAGCTGCACCAGGGGAGGTTTAGACTGGAGGCTAGGAAGTTCTTCACAGAAAGAGAGATTGGCCATTGGGATGGGCTGCCCAGGGAGGTGGTGGAGTCACCATCCTTGGAGGTGTTCAAGAGGGGACTGGACGTGGTACTTGGTGCCATAGTTTACTAGTCATGAGGTGTTGGATGACAGGCTGGACTTGATGATCTTTGAGGTCTCTTCCAGCCTTGTTGATTCTATGAATGTTCCTCATTATTGAGCACATCCCATAGTGTGTCAACATTTCTAATGAAATCCAATAAAACTTCTGAATTACCTTCACTGCCCAGCCATGTTTGTTTGCAGATCTGTTGACAAGGCAGTTCTGCAGGCTGGTATTTTTATAAATGCTGTGAAAACATAAGTACTGGTTTTGCAAGAATTGAAATGTGTCTTTGAATGTCTATTAATGCAGAAGAAAAAACCTTTCAAAAGAAAGCTATCAAGTGTCAGTCTAGCCAGAAGTATTACTCAGCAGGTACTCATCACTCAACAGATTTCACTCAAACTGCCAGGACACTCAGCAGTTTGATTCTTTCAGGATGTTTGAGCTGGCAAAGCAGACTTCCTTGTAAGCAGCAAGTCATCTGACAGAACCAAGGGACTGAGAGTGATTAGCAATAAAAGAGCACTGGGCAAATACAACCTGCCAGCATACAAGTCTTCAACACCCAACTGCATGTTTGGAATCACAAAATGCTAGGGGTTGGAAGGGACCTCAAGAAATAGAGTCCAACCCCCCCCTGCTAAGTAGGACAGGTCACATAGGAACATGTCCAGGTGGGTTTGAAGATTTCTAGAGAAGACTGCACAGCATCTCTGGGCAGCCTGCTCCAGGGCTCCATCATCCTCACAGTAAAGAAGTTCTCTCTCTTGTTGAGATGGAATTTCCTGTGAGTGAGTTTATATCCATCACCCCTTGTCCTATCACTGGGTATCACTGAAGAGAGACTGGCTCCATTTTCCTGAAAGCCATTTTTCAGATATATGTAAACACTTACATGGTCCCCTCTCAGCCTTCTCTTCTCCAGACTCAACAGCCCCAGGTCTCTCAGTCTTGCCTCGTAAAAGAGATGCTCCAGGTCCTTAACCAACCTCATAGTTCTCTCTTGAGCTTGATCAAGCAGTTCCATGACCCTCTTGAACCGGGGAGCCTATAACTGTACACAGTATACCAGATGTGGTCTAATCAAGGCTGAGTAGAGGGGGAGGAGACCCTCCTTTGTATTATGTGACTTCCTTCAGACTGTGCAGCTCAAGACAGAAAAACCTGTAGAACTTCCAGTCTTTGTTTTTCAGCCTGACACCACCAATGTAGCCCTTTCCCTCTCCTTCACAGCAAACATACCATGTCCAGGCCAGAACCCATTCTCCACAAGCTTAAAACCTTAGCAACCAAACTACAGCCAGAACACACACTGTTCTCCTGAGGGTGTACACAAGACAAAGGCAACAAGAGAGAGAAGAATTGCCTCTTGCTAGCATTCTTTCAGCAAAAATTTATAATCCCTTAATTTTGCCATTCAAACAAACCTGATGCCTCCAGCCATAAAAAGCCTAGTGCCTGTATGCTTGCTCTATTTGTTAATTATCATTACACACAAGGCTTTAAGGCAATAAAACTGTTTATAGGCTGCAACACTCAGCAGCAGAGAAACCACAAGGAATTCACAGATGTGAATACCTTCTTCCAAGTTAAAAGCATAGCTTCAGAAACATCAGCACATAAAATAGGTTGAATTGCTGAGAAATAAACATACCTCAGTTTGTCCAGCACCTAGCTCTCCAGACAAACTGTTGTCAGCCTGCTTTAAACAAAGGGTTGCTTTAATTAGTGAAATATTACTAACTGACAGGGCAAATTCCAAAAATACTTCACTACAATTAGAAACCTTTTTCCTCCCATTAAAACAACTTTTAAATAGCATTTAACCCCTACGCGGCCACACGGGTGTGCTCTAAGTATAGCTATCTCTCTTCTCAAGTAAAGAGTAGAAATGTTGCCTGAAGCATCTGGTAAAGATTCACAGTATTATTGCTCAGGGATCGAAGCAACATTTAAATTCAGTAGTGTTTGATAGCTTTAAAACTTCTGTCCGGCTCCGAAGCCCCAAAGGCAGGAAGAACATGCAACTGTTAGAGCAGGTCCAGAGGAGGCCAAGCAGATGATCAGAGGGCTGGAGCACCTCCCCTGCTGGGACATGCTGCCGAAGTTTGGGCTGTTCAGCCTGGAGAAGGCTTTAGGGAGACAGTACAGCAGCCTTTTGGTACCTGAAGGGGACTACAGAAGAGCTGTAGGAGGACTTTTTACAATGGCATAGAGGGTGATGGCTTTAAACTGAAAGTAGCTGGATTTGGATTAGACATTAGGAGGAAATTCCTCCCCCATGAGGGTGTTGAGACACTGGAACAGATTGCCCAGAGGCATTGTGGAGACTTCAAGCCTAGAAGTGTTCAATCAAACATAGGTTGGATGGGGCCTTGAGCTATTTGGTCAAGCAGGAGATATTCCTGCCCATGGCAGCAGGGTTTAGAGCTAGATAATCTTTGAGGTTCCTTCCAACCCCAACCGTTCTACCAATCTACTAGGACTGAAGTTCTTCCCGTCTAGCTCTGCATTAACAGAGGCAGGGGATACACAAAGGAAAGCAAAATGTCAAACAAGTAATCAAATCAGTTTTCAATTCAGGTTAAGTTAATTTCTCAGCTTTTTTTACTACAACGGCCAAAGCTGTCACTATCCTCTATCTGTAATTACTTTTCCACCTTTTGACTCTCTTGAAACGGTTCAGATACTCTTTCACCACCTTGAGCAAGCTAACAGGCCACGGCTCACCCTGTACCTGCAAGACTCAGGCAGTCCCCCATACAGCCACCAGCATAAGGGGGTTTATGCACAATAGCAACCCCAAGTGTGGAAATCAAAATTTACTCCAGACAGAACAGGTAGCAAGACATCAATACCGGTACAGATCTTTGTAGACAAAGAAAGATCATTTTGCAAGCAAATAGAGGGTGGAGTTCAGTACTTTTTAAGCTTAGAACAAGTGATAAAATCCTTTAAAGTTAAGCCAAACCCTGAGATTTCAGCAACCTGAATTACCATACTCTATACAATCAAGCACAAAACCCCTGATCTTTTCCATGCAAAACATGCACATTGACACAAGATATTAATTGTGTAATACCTGTACAACATACAGATGCCCTTTTTGTTCTTACTGCTTGCATGTACTGCATGTACAGACAAGATGCCTAAATGAAATGTCTTGTCATAATGACGTTCTGCAGACAATTTAAGATCTATTACTCTGCCTCTCTGGAGGATGGTTGTATTTAACTGCCTCTCCATGGCCACAGGAGAGGCAAAAAGGAGGGGACTGCTTCAAGACTTCTTGGGTTGCTTGAGGCACTCCCCAAACACAAGGCTCCCTCAAGATCAGATTAAGACCTAATTTGTGCAGCACACTGTTCCAGAGACTCCAATCCCAGGCGAGAAAGGAGAGCCTACAAGGTCACCTAAGTGTAAATTTCCAGCAGAATCAGACTATCTGGAATCTGGGCTTACATTTACAGTTATCCAGCAATGGCATTATTTGGAGCAGCCACAATGTTCAAGCATTACCACCAACATGAGCTTGTGTAGCTTATAAACTACAGCAGTGCTTGCTTACATCATGACCTATGCTAGGACTTCCTCTTCACTGTTGACTGATCCACCTAAATCTAGAGGCAAGTACTTTCAGAAACAGTATGTGACCTTCCTCCAAGGACCTCCAAAGATACTCACATAGTTAGTTGTGATACCTACCACAGTTCTCAAATTCCTCATTTTTCCAGCCATTACAGAATTCATTCTTTCAGTCACTCGACATGCTTTAGTCAGCAGCTTCTTTTGTTCAAGAGGTATTTGCTAATAAAGTCATTCAATTATTAGAAGCCACTTAATCTTCCTGTAAAATTGGTGGAATTTGTTGCATTTTTAGCTTTTCTAAACACTACCACATCACCTACAAAGGGCAAAGGCAAGACCTCTCACATGAAAAACCCTCATGCTTTGCTTGCTTTATTCAAATTTCACCTCAAATACACACACAAAGAGGACACAGTCTCAAGCTGCGCCAGGAGAGGTTTAGGCTGGATGTTAGGAAGAAGTTCTTCCCAGAAAGAGTGATTGGCCATTGGAATGTGCTGCCCAGGGAGGTGGTGGAGTCACCATCACTGGAGGTGTTCAAGGGGGGACTGGACGTGGCAGGAGACTGGATGGGGTGCTTGATGCCATGGTTTAGTTGATTAGATGGTGTTGGGTGATAGGTTGGACTTGATGATCTCAAAGGTCTTTTCCAACCTGGTAAATTCAATTCTATTCTAACTCCTACAAGCAGAGACCCAGTCACCAGTGGGTGACAAAAAGTCACCTGGCGTTGAAGGGGATTAACTCACCCCTGAAGTTTCTTTTTAAAAGGCCTCTGTGAGGTGGGTCAGAAGAGTCCTTGCACTCCTCCCTTCAGGACCCCCAAGTAGCCACAGTGAGCCACCAACTACAAAAGCAGAGAGATAAGAGAATTTCAAAACTGAAGGCAGACTGCAATTATGTATCCTGGAACACTTCCAGATTCCTTGGTTAGTCACAATGGGGCAGGGGGTGGACTAGATGATCTTTCAAGGTCCCTTCCAGCCCCTGAAATTCTGTGATTTATGGACAAAATTCTATGACACCTTAAAATAATCAAAGGGAGAACTACAATGCTCAACCCAAAGCAAGCCCCTAAATCTTGTGTAAGTAACATAGGGGAACAAGCCACTAAATAAACACTCAAAGCTTATGCCAAGACTCTGGCTGTTCTGTGCTGCTATTTTCTACCATAAACAAGAAAAAAAAAATATTCTTCAGTTATGGAATGATACAATCTCAGTCAGACAAAAAGTTCCAAATGACACATGTGCACACACAAAGCTTTCCAAACATGAGCCTGCAGTGTGCCCAGGCAGCCAAGAGGGCCAATGGCATCCTGGCCTGCATCAGGAACAGTGTGGCCAGTAGGAACAGGGAGGTCATTCTGCCCCTGTACACTGCACTGGTTAGGCCACACCTCGAGTCCTGTGTCCAGTTCTAGGCCCCTCAGTTTAGGAAGGATGTTGACTTGTTGGAGCATGTCCAGAGAAGGACAACAAGGTTAGTGAGGGGCTTGGAACACAAGCCCTATGAAGAGAGACTGAGGGAGCTGGGGTTGCTTAGCCTGGAGAGGAGGAGACTCAGGGGTGACCTTATTGCTCTGTACAACTACCTGAAGGGAGGTTGTAGACAGGCAGAGGCTGGTATCTTCTCCCAGGCAACCAGCACCAGAACAAGAGGACACAGTCTCAAGCTGCACCAGGGGAGGTTTAGGCTGGAGGTTAGGAGGAAGTTCTACACAGAGAGAGTGACTGCCCATTGGAATGGACTGCCCGGGCAGGTAGTGGAGTCACCTTCATTGGAGGTGTTCAGGAGGAGACTTGATAGGGTGCTTGGTTGCATGGTTTAGTTGATCAGGTGGTGTTGGATGATAGGTTGGACACAATGATCTTGAAGGTCTCTTCCAACCTGGTTTATTCTGTTCTATTCTAAAGCATCTTCCAGGATGGGGAACGAGGCAGGAGATCAAATAGCTTACCTGCAGAATAAGCAAGAGGGCAGAAGAAAATCCTGGTACTTTGGGGAAATGTTGAGTATAAAAGAGTAACTTGAGATGAGGCAGAGCAATGCAAGTACAAAAAACCCCACAAGTTTAATGATTTTTAAGAAGTTCAGTTGAGAAACAGAGGATAATATTTGAGATCATCAAATCCTCCTCTATTTTCAGGTCACATATATAATCATTCCTACTTCCATTTCAGATGCCTACAGTTGAAATAAAAAAATGCTGAGGACATTAATGAAAGCATTTAGCTATTGCAGGTTACTGATGAAGGAAACTTTCCTAAGGTCACTGAGGTTTCTACACAGTATCCATGTCTTACAGGCAATCACACTGTTACACATTGAGACACACCAGAGGCTGATAGCACAACTAAGAAATATTCCTTTCTTCACCCTGCATGGTGCTGTGGATGCAAACAAATGGATCAGTGGCCATTTCAGCTTAAATAAGAGCTGCGTAGCCTTGCTTCCCATCTGTATTTTTCTTGCATTCCCACTATCTAGTCTGGAACTCCAGCTCAGCAGACAGAGAAATGTCTTCCTGCAGGCAAGAATGAACAATCCCTCCCCAATTACAGAGCCATGTGTGGGCTATGAGCAATTTTCCAAACATAAAAGGAAGGAGGGAATTTGCTATCCATATATTAACAAGCTAAAACAAGCCAACCTGCAGATGGAAAGGATCAAAGTGTCTGTTTGAGTCACCTCAAAATTAATCCCCTCCAGGAATGTTCACCACCACCACCCCAACCTCCCCACCCCTCCCCCAAACACACACACACACACAGACACACACTACATCCCTCCAGTCCCTCCCAGAGCAAAAAGTCAAGCACAAAGAATGCATCAAGCTCTTTTAGATCAATATGATACTCCCAGAATACACACACCCTCCTTTTTTTCTTTGAAGGATTATGGTCTTCTCCCTTCCCCCTCTATCCCCAGACATGCACATGCAGATAGCCAAGAGATAATTTTATCCCAATTGTCTATCAAACACAGTTCAGGTGTTCACCACAGGTTCAGGTTGGAAATGGCACATGCACCACACATATAACTGTCCCTTCCAAATGCTACAACAAGAGAAGTCATATTTACCATCCATTCCCTGAAGCAAATTTGCTTTATAAACAGCAAAATATGAATGTGAGAAGCTAAAGATATGAGGAAAAGCAAACACATGACTTAGGACAGGTTCTTCTAGTAATTCCTGGGTACTATTCACATTTGAGCTGCCGCTGCTCAACTGTACTTTACACCACACATCAGTGAGATGTCAGGAAGCCATCTGTGACGTCAAACTCACACAGAATCACAAAATGGTGTGGATTAGAAAGGATCAAAGAGATCACCTAGTTCCAAACCCCTGCCATGGGCAGGGACTCCTCCTACTACACCAGGTTACTCAAAGCCCCATCCAACCTGGCTCTGAATGCTTCCAGGCTTGAAGCCTCCACAACTTCCCTGGGCAACCCGTTCCAGTGCATCACAGGAGTGGAGCAGAGGGACAGAATCCCCTCCCTCTACCTGCTGTCAGCACTACTTCTGGTGCAGCCCAGGACACAACTGTCTTTCTGGGCTGAGAGTGCACACTGTCAGCTTATGTTGATCTCATCATGCAGCACCCTTAAGTCCTCCTCAGGACTGTCTCTATCCATTCTCTGCCCAGACTACATGTGTGCTTGGGACTGTCCTGACCTAGGGGCAGGACCTTGCTTGTATGTGGCTTTGTTGAACTCCATGAGGTTGGTATGGTAGGCAAGCTGAAAACTAAAAGATTCTTGTTCTGCTTAACTACAGGGCAAAAAGCTATGTTCTTCCCCCAAAGATCCTAAAGCAGCTCAGTTTTAGCATAAAGGGCCCAGTCACATTCCTACAAAAGCATCAAAGCCTCATTTTTCACAAAAAGTGCTAGAAATGGGAAACCTAGCAGTTGTTGGGGCTGGTGAGATCTAAAGGAGTAACATTAACACAGCAAATTCTCACCAAACCAGCACACTGATCAGACATGCTATTGGGAACTGACAAGTCTGCTTTGCTATCACTCTCACTACATCCCTCAGCTTAACCATACTGCAAAGTGCCTCATTTGGGAAGCTGCCATGTGTATTACAGAGCGATGTGGCTCCCTGACAAGCAACACTTGGGAACTTGCTTCAACAACTCAGGAAACACTAGTTGAGCCTGGCAAGCACTAATAGGAAGGAAAAGAGGCCGGCAACAGGGCTTCACGTTCAAATCTACCTGCTAAGTCCATCCTCGGGCTTTGAAGTTCTCCTATTTCATTACTACTCACGAGATTGCCACTGCCTCCTTTGCAGAAAGGTCATCCTCAAAATTGAAGGGAGCTAAGACACAAATCACTAATGAGATTTGTTGAGAAGCTCAGTGTGAGCTGGCAATGTTCAAGATGCCTTCAGTTCAAGAAGGACAGGGAACTGCTTGAAAGAGTCCAGCACAGAGACACAAAGATGATCAATGGAATGGAACATCTCCCTTATCAGGAAAGGATGAGGGAGCTGGGGCTCTTCAGTCTGGAGGAAGCTGAGGGGTGAGCTCATTCGTGTTTATAAATATGTAAAGGAGCTAGGCTCTTCTCAGTGATGCCCAATGACACAACAAGGGGCAATGGGTGCAAGCTGGAGCATCGGAGGTTCCATGTGAACATAAGGAAAAACTTTTTCACTGTGAGGGTGGCAAAACAGGCTGCCCACAGAAGTTGTGGAGTCACCTTCTCTAGAGGCGTTCAAAACTCCCCTGGATGCATTCTGATGTGACCTACTCTAGGTGAAGGAGCTACTAAGAGGAGTGCTTTCTAAAGTTCTATCACATTTTTAGAAGCACTGATGTGTGTATGAACAACAGAATTAACCATGCTCTTGAGAGCTGTCAAAAATAGTTCATGACTCAAGGAAAACCTTGATTTGCTCTGCACACAATGCTGGGTTTCCCCCACCACTTCAAATACGACAAAGGGAAAGATTTTACCTGCTTTATCACTCCCACCCCATTTTGAAACTTTTTCCCCCTTCTCAGCTCTACTGGTCTTCAAGGCACTTGTTCCTTAGGGAAAATTGACAAATAACTGTAACAGCACCTACATTGCTAAGTCAAAGCAAGTAAACTGAACAAACCTAAAACATTAATAGAGGCAAAGCTCTCTCTGCAAGCAAACTACAACAGAAGCATCCATTTCCTTGAAAGACCTGAAGAAGAAACTGTTCCAGGATGCTCAGGAATGACATTCATGATATTTGGAATGGAAGCTGAAAGCAGAGGAACACAATGCAAAGCTCACAAGTGCCATCAGGGGAGAGAAACCACATCTTCTCACTGACACAGGCCTGATGCTCCAGAGTGACAAGGCCTCCCAGCTCTCAGCCTTTCCTGAACTCCAAGCCTGAAAAGAAGCAGGAAGGCTTTATGTCCATTAAGAGCTAACAGAGATGGGCAAGTAGGTACTGCCCAACCTCCAGAAGCAGCATGCTTCACTGGGCCTCTGAGCAGGCAGAGTCCTCCCTTCCTCTTCTCCCACAGCAGCAACATCCAGAGCCCTGCTCTAAGCACAGGACACACAATACCACCTAGTTAAGCAGCAACAGGCACCACTGTACAGACAATGCCCAAGAACCTGAAGTTATTATCCCCTCCAAAAAGACAGAAAATGCATCCCAGTGAGGCTAAGCATCTAACTCTCACTGTGCATCACTGTACATTGCAAGCTACATCCCTGATGACATCAGCACGAGCCAGTGACATGCAGAAAGTGCAACAGTGAGGTCTGTTTTGCTTGAAGTTCAGTCCTGTGCTCCAAGCATTAGTCACCACATTCTTTAGAAATAAAAGGTTTAGAAGGGAGAAAAGCCACTACTCACATTTCGTACCAGCTCAGTCTACATTTTCCACTGAGCAGAACAATTATGTCTTCATAGGATCTCACACCTGCAGGGAACACAGCTTCACTTACAAGCACATGGGTAAGGCACTCCCTAGCTCAACGGAGTGTTTCTATGAAGTGTGAATTCATTAAGCTGAGGATGACACAGTGCTTTCCCCTTCTCAAGCCACTCAAACACAACTCTCAAAGACGCTTCTGATTATTTATTCGTTCCTTCTGGCAACACACTTCTTTAGCCACATGACCAATGACTATTTTGATACCATCATTTTAAACCAAAGCCTGTGAATCAACATTTCAGTCCCAGTTTTCCCCAGAAGCACTGTTATGTATGTGCAGATTCCAGATGCCACAGCTGAATACAGCTTCTCTTTCCCAACTAGCTCCCACACTTTCTTCCTTGGAGGGGTACTACACTATCTCCTGCAGGCCATAGCCAAAGCTAGGGTGCATCATGACCTTGTCTCCAGCTTTCAGGGAAGTTCAGCTTGTTGACACACTTCATGCCTTTGATGCACAAGAACAGCCATTATCTCTTGAGGACAGAATGAACATCTGCATTTCAAAATAAAACAGAGGCTTAAACAGCATTTGAACACACAGGAAGTAGACAAAGGGTTTCAGTTACATGGGAATAAAAAGGCAAAACTGCGTGTTTTTTTTAATTACCCTTTTTCTCAAAGTACCTGTGCAGAGCAGAGAAAGCAGGTACTTCCCAGAACACTGTTTTTGGCATGCTGCCCTAGTGCTTGCTGAGGGATGGAGTTCTAGCTGGCTTCAGGCATTAACTCCTCCAGAGATTAGGTTCTTTAGAGAAAAAAAAACTCCAAATCCCACAATACATTTCAGCAACTCTAATGACAAAACCATTGCACCTCAAGAAAGCAACTGCTTGGACAAAAGCCCAGCACTTAGCAAGAGAACAAAATTAAAATAAAACCCACAAATGAAGCATATCCCATGAAGCAACAGGGAAGTAAAAGCAAAATACTAGACTGGAAAGACAAAAATTTAAACCCTCAAAAGGTAAGAACTCTACAGAAGAGAACTAAGTTTCCAGACAGAATTAAACCTGTTGCTTCCCTGGCCCATCATGAAGCATCTTGAAAGACACATGTTAAGATTCAGCTATACAAAATGACTTAAGATTCAAGCCTGCACTTATACATGCTTTGGTACAGCAGACAGACAAAGGAATGGCAGGATAGCTCCAAAATATTTCCAGTAACCACAGTATAGAAGACAAAAAGACAAGTAAAGGAATACCAGCATCCTTAAAAATCCTGCAGACCATGAAAAGTTCTCCAAATAATTCAGAACAGTTGGATTCAAGCTACAGCAAGGCCACTGCTACCTATCTACTGAAAGGGAAGACCTGCAGGGTAACAAAAACCACAAACTATGGAACTCTTTTTGGCAAATGACTACAAAGCTATTGTCAGCCACCCCTTTCCAGAGTCATAACTTGGAAAGAAAGTGTACAAAACTTGTCACATTTTACTTAGGAATTGAAGATGCAGTTCTAGAACAGATGTGCTGCTGATATTTGAAAAACATGAGCCTGCATTCAACCAGCCACAACCAAGGAGCAAAACGCAGCTAAGAGAATCGGAGGTTTTTGGATGATTGCAAACTGGCAGCTCAAAAACATCCAGAATGCAGACTAGAACCATAGAATCAATAAGGTTGGAAGAGACCTCAGAGATCATCAAGTCCAACCTGTTACCTAACACCTCATGGCTCCAAGTGCCACATCCAATCCCCTCTTGAACACATCCAGGGATGGTGACTCCACCACCTCCTCGGGCAGCCCATCCCAATGGCCAATTACCCTCTCTGTGAGGAACTTTCTCCTCACCTCAAGCCTAAACCTCCCCTGGTGCAGCTTGAGACTGTGTCCTCTTGTTCTGGTGCTGGTTGCCTGGGAGAAGAGACCAACCCCCTCCTGGCTACAACCTCCCTTCAGGTAGTTGTAGACAGCAGTAAGGTCTCCCTGAGCCTCCTCTTCTCCAGGCTAAGCAATCCCAGCTCCCTCAGCCTCTCCTCATAGGGCTTGTGCTCAAGACCTCTCCCCAGCCTCATTGCCCTTCTCTGGACACATTCAAGAGTCTCAGTGTCCTTCTTAAATTGAGGGGCCCAGAACTGGACACAGTGCTCAAGGTGTGGCCTAAGCAGTGCTGAGTACAGGGGCACAGTGACCTCCCTGTTCCTGCTGGCCAAAGCAGAGATGGATTTTCAGAAACAGACTAATAACAATCTCAGTACTTTGCTCTAATCTACTAGTATAAAAATTTAGTACTTAAAATCCAGTTTACTACTAAAAATACACATCCTCCTCAGGAGTTTGATCTTACATACCCTATCCTGTTGAAACTGGCACTGGAAATGCAGATTTCAGAGGGCCCAGCAATAGGTTATAAACTGTATTTGATTTTTCATCTTCCAGGTAAATTTCCTCTCAAGGGAAATAGCCCTGAAGGCTGAGACTTGCCAATAGCTGCAAGAATATGTGAATGCAACAAAAAAAAAAAAAAAAAAAACCAAAATAAGATAGCAGACCTCAGGAAAGGCTGATTTTTAATTAGGGAGATAACTTGTGTTCATAAGGAAGTGTTTTCAAAGGTCTTTCAAACACAAATTAAATTGATTACATACTAAAAATCAACCACCATTAATCTTAGTCAGGGTACAGGCTCTCACTTCACAACCACAGCAACAGGCTGTGTGTTTAGGAACTAGACTCAGGTAACTCCTTCATCAAATCCAACAGGAACTATTTGTTACTGAAATCCAGGCAGATGAAGTTTAAACTTCTTTAAAAAGGCAAATTACCCATAACCTGGCAAAAGAACAATGTCAACAACCCATAAAAAATTACATTTGGATTGCAAACACTATAGAAAGCCTCAGATACACCAGGTAAACAAACCCCAGCAGTTGTGCTCAGGAAATTACATGTTCCCAGGCGTACATGCACACAAGAGCCACAAAGAGAGTCTTTGCTCTCTCATAGTTACTGTTTTCAGGCCACTGACTGCAAGGAAAATATCCTTTAACAAGCCACCATCGCCTATTAATCACCACATCTAGACAAAGCAAAAGCTTAGGTGCACACAAGTTGTGTTTCCACGACTAATTACTTTACAATTTGGGGAAAACTCATAAACAGCTGCTGAACACAGATCATATCTTCCTCTTGGCTAGTGGCTGGAGCAGCCAGAAAACAAGGATGCCCACGATGCAGTACAGAGCTGACTGCTGCTAGAGCTAGGTGTATCAAAACACTCCACTTCCAGAAGAAACCTCTTTGGGAGAGTAATCCATTAACTTGTGGGTGGGATCAAACAGCCTGGAATGCTTGAGCTATGCCTGGCCAGAGCACATCTCAAGACTCTCCAGATACAGCAATTCCGCTTCATGCTTAAGCGCAGAAGCAAGAAGGGGAGGGTACACACGCACAGGACGGAGAGGGAAAACCATAGGACCTTTAAGCCAGCATGCTCTCCCACAACGTGGAAGGCTCAGGTTCAAGCTCATGCTCTCCCTTGCTCTCACCCCAAATATGAGGCTATAGTATGTGTCTCTCCCTTGCTCTGAATTATTTACTACCATGGTCTGGTCTCAGATCCCCAAGCTAATTTCTCCCCCTCTCTCAATTCCCCCTACCCTTAGCATCCCCTAAGCCACTTTCAACTGCAGCCACCTGCTGAATCACTGAAACAGAGAGATCTGAGGGCAGAAAACCACCTCAAAATGCATTAATTGTGATGAATATGGGTGATTAGGCCACAAAAATGTCCTAATTTGGCAATCAAAAGGCTGTTTTGTCTGAGGTGTTTTCATGCTGAAAGACAGAAGGTGTAATGTCCTTTATGGTTTTTTACTAGTGCAAAGCACTGCTAGAGAAAATATTTCTACAGACTCTTGTATCCCACAAGACAACACTGTGCAAATAGCCCTAGATTACACACTAGTGACTTCTTTTTTCACCTCACCTTCTCAAATGAATTTTAGTAGTACTAGCTATAGAAAAGGACAAGCATAGAAAGACTTCTGAAAGAAGGAAGCCAATCCATTTTACTTTAATCAAAAAGACAAGTGTAAACAGACTTCTTGTATTGATGGGCTGGGATGTGCTTACAAAACAGTCTGAGAAGTGGTAGGAAAGGGACAAGAAGGCAAGAGGTACACCTTAAATTTAGTATTGTGTTTTTCAACACAGACTGAACTACAGATTCACTGGTGTTGCTGTTTACCAGAGCAAAGTTATCTCCTTCAAGAAAAGTCAAATCACAAACAGCATTTGAACTGAAAGTAAAAACATATGCCTGCAGGTTAAAGTCATTATCACTCCACTTTTAAACTGGAATGAAGAAAAGATCACCTCAAGTCCACATTTTTTGTCCACTTCTGTGGTTAAGGCTTAAAAGATGCCACCATCACCTTTGTCTTTAAGTAAATCAACACCAGACATACCTTAAGCAAAAAAGGCTAAGCTCTAGAAGTGCCTCCTGAATATATAAACTTAACAGACTGCTGTCCAAACACCACCATTCCCTTTCCCATTCCCTAAAATCACAAATAAATATGTTCCTAACTGGAATAACATCCTCCCTCTGCCATCCCCAAAGTTATCTGTGTGGCTTACAGAACTACCAAAACATAACAGCATCCTCCCTTCCTCTGTCTCCAAGGCTGCTTCATTTCCTCAGATCTTTTCCAGGGGAGGTGCACTGGAAGAAGGCTGCCTCGATGCACCTGTCCATTAGATTACTGCAAATCAAATTGTTGCCTTATGCCTCAAGCAATTCATTATCTCAATTCTGTTATCACACAGGTCTGTACCCGCAGGGTAATTAGACAGCGGCATGGGCAGGGGGAAAACAAAAAGGAAAAGACAAAAGACAGGTGAACACCCAGTCCCTGTGAAGCAAGGCAGTGTTAACTTCCTATCACTAGCAGATCACTACAACAGAGCCTGCAGGCGATGGAAATTCTGCTTTAATGCATCAAGCACACAACAGCTATGTCCCCTGCCTGAACTGCAGAAGCCCTGAATGCGCAGGTCCGGTTATATTCTTAAACTAAGCCTAAAAAAATTAGCAACTTCAAAAGCACAGCGACACGGTGCATCAAGTGGGGGGAAGAAGGGGAGGGGGCACTTACCATTATCACTGCAGATTTGCCCACGCTGCTCTAACAATAGCTGAAAGGTCACTCTCAGCAGTGATGATGTTTATTCTGCTATTCCAAGTGCTGCGCTAAAGGACTGACGTTAAAAGCCAACATGAATACAGTGAAGCACACTCCTGCCAGAGTGCCAGGAGTGCTGCTAGGAGCAGGGCAGCAGACTGTTCCATCCCCGGGGTGGAAAAATATCATCTGCCAGGCTGCTGCTCCCAACCTCAGTTTTGACCCATCATCACATGGTAAGCCTCACTTTGGGGACATTTGCCTGCTGAAACTTTAACAGCTTTGACATTTCCAGGATGATTGTTTCCCCCACACTGTCCTCTTCCCCTCACTAATTTGCTGCAGAAGACCTGAAAATACTTAAGCATAAACCCCCATTACAGACCTGCTCTGGACAAAACAGTCTTTTAGAGAGGCTGTATAGCCACCTGACTTGCTCCTCACCTTCCAGCCACAGAGGTAATAAGGCCAGAAGAAACAAAGAAAACAAAACAAATTCCCCCCCCCCCCAAAAAAAGCCTTAAGCAAACCACTTACATGCTCCCTTCACCCCCCTCACCCCCTTATCACACAACTCTTTCCCCATAGATGGAGAGCCTCCATGAAGGAATTTCCCGAGAGAAGGTTATTCAGCTCAGGTATCTAGCTCATACATAAAGACTCTGGCTGGGATTCGGTAACTTCTGCTTATTCTCAGTCCTGCATTTGAGTCCTCTGCATGGAAGGCACAGGAGCTGAGGCTGACTTGACCTGCAAAAGTTCTTTTCTGTGCTTCACTTCCTTGTTGCTGGTCAGTACGAGCCTTTCAAAAGAAGTCTAACATTTCTGAATGACAAACAATAGGATTTGCTCCACAGGGCTATTTCACTCCAGCAATCAATTTTAATTCTTAAACCCCAAGGAAGTGGGGCTGTTTAGTCTGGGGGAAAAAGGATGCTGAGGGAAGAAACCACATTGCATTCTACAACTCCCTGGAAAGGAGGTTGCAACCAGATCTGGGGGTTGGTCTCTTCTCCCAAGGAAGAAGCAGTAGGACATGAGAAAATGGTCTCAAGTTGCACCAGGGGAGGTTTAGGTTGGACATTAGAAGAAATTTCTTCTCCGAAAGGGCTCTTGAACACTGGAACAGGCACCCCAAAAGAGGGCTGAATCCGCATCCCTGGAGGTGTTTAAAAGCCACACAGATGTGGTGCTGAGGGACATGGTTTAGCACCAGCCTTGGTAGAGTTAGACAATGGTTGGACTCAATGAACGTGAAGGTCTTTTCCAAACAACATTTCTATGATTCCATGACGACTAACACCTGGATAAACACTTCCACTGTGGTCTTCACAACTTTACTCAAGGAGACTCAATGTCAGAATTAGCAATGAGGCCACACATTCCTTATTTTAGGCTGCACTTGAAGGACAAAAGCATGGCAAAGCTGTGCTTAGGGCAATGCACAGCTTTCTTCACATGAACACACTGACAAACAGTAATGTGCAAGGTGCACTACTACATTTTCTCCACCTAAAAAAATGAAGTTGCACATTTCTGACAAGTTTTGTGAAGCTGATGGATAAGGCACATTCAGCAGTATGTTAGGAACTGGAGATTCTCAAGAGGTACTTAGAAGGATCAGGAGACTCTTTCAGCAAGCGAATAAATTAACATGACTTTTCAACAGTCAGCTGGAAAACCACCACTAGAAATTCTCACTAGGAAGAAAACAGAACTAAACCCTAAAATTAAATGCTTAACTGACCATTACACTTCTTGCAGTATATTTAGTGACTCTGAGATTAATTTCTTTGTATTGCAAATGCCTGACCACATTTGGGTTTACTTCATTACACCTGCTTTGCAATTTTAGAACTGCTCACTATTTTGGTTACCATCTCTGGTTTTGATTTTGTGAAAGAGTATGTTTAGGAAATACAAAAGTAATGACACTAATAATGTTTTACTCCAGCCTCACCAATCTGAACAAAATACCACTTCATTCTCCACCCTTTTGGTCACTTCCAGACAAGGAAAGTCAGGCACAAAATGAGATTAAGAAAGTCTCCATCAGCTTTGTTAGACACAAAAGAAGTTGCTTGTACTCTTCCCATCTTCTGCACTATTATTTCACTATCTCAGTGACACCACATCACTGCCAGCTATAGGGCTGATGGTCAAAGAGAGATGAGCCTGAGAAATGGACTCACATGGCACTCTGCAAGCAGCACAGCTAGAGAAAAAACCTACAATGATGACCTTTTTCTCTGTCCCAGATATAAATATTTCCTGCATGACCAGGAAATGAGACCAGGCCAAGGAAGGTAATGCCAACTGTAACAACATCCCAAAATACCATGGTTGTTCCGTAAAGCAGATGATGAACTGCAGAAAGGTACTTGGGATTAAGTCAGAAACTGCAGCAAACACAGATCAAACCACTTGTGGTCGCTGCCTTCTCTAAATAATTACCCTTTGCAACACAAACACATCTATGCTGAAACTGATTGCTTTAACTTTCAGAAAACTTGGCAATGCAACACTGATTCCTGAGCACCTGTACTTCCAACGACTTTAATGACTAATTAAGCCATCCAGTAGACATTAGCTGTTAAAAGTAATCAATTTAATTACAACAGCAACAAAAAAATCCTTTTGGCTATATATAATGAAAGCCCCACTACTTCAAATACTTCAGAGGTTCTACTTCACAGCTTCAAAGTCCTGAAGTATCTCATTAGCTTCAGCAAAAGCCCCACTTAGCCTTCTCAACAATAAACCTGACTAACTAGCTGCAGCCGTTTTCAAAATTAGCCAGCTTAAGACATCTGTGATCAGTCATGGTGTGGAGCAATATCCAGAAGTTTCCTATCAAACACAACATAAAAGAGATCCAGAGCCTGGCTCGTACAGCTACAGCCCTTGTGGCTCTTGCCACCACTTTATTTCATGCCCAGTAAAATGCGAACACTGCTATTACAGATGTAATGGCCACCACAGGGCACTCCTCGATACACACAAAAAAGCATTCTAATTACGCAAAACGCGGCAATTAGCACCTAATCCTCGGCCTAGGAACCGGACACTGAGTTGAGGCACAACTCCTTACCGCTCAGGAGACCATCTCGACTCGAAGAATGCCGGAGCCTGAGCCGTCGGGCTGCGCTCCTGGTCAGCACCGATGCCAAAAGCTGCTTAGGACCTGGGCATTTGGCAGAAGACACACAAAGGTCCTGGACCTCGATCTTCCGTAACGAACGTTTATCTAAGAAAAGCACCAGTAAACAACTAGAGATGTTAACCCTGCCATAAGACAGCTAGCACTTTTAGCCACTGATAGCAAGCCACTGCCCACAGTTAGCAGCTGGGCATCGGGGACGATGTGAGGGGGCACGGAAGACAACACTGCTCATCACAGCCACGCTGCAACGGTGCCGAGCAACGTCGGCAGGGGCTGGCAGCGGAGCCCGGCTGACTGCGCGCTGCCCCGGGCACCCCAGCCCGGCGAAGACGCGAGTTTTAGTAACTTTGCAGCAGAGAAACTTGCTTTGCCGCTACGATTCCCGGCACAGAGAGTCCCAGCCCGCACACAGAGACGCGAGAGACGCTTCACATTGCCCCGACCGGACCCTTGCCTGCGGACGGCGCCGGCTCCCGGCCCGCCGACACCATCCCGCCCTCCCCGCCAGGCGCTCCGCCACCTTTGCCCTCCTCATCATACGAGCCCTTGAGCGCTCCTCCGGAGGACGGCGTCCCGGTCCCTCCCGCCAGCACCGCACCGCCGGCGGAGGGCAGGCAGGCCCCGCCGCCGGGAACAGCCGCCCCTCCACACCGAGCGCGGCCCGCCCTGCGCCCGGTGGCGTCTGGCCCTACAGCTGCCCCCACCGCAGAGGCAGCGGGGCCCACCGAGGATCCCTCTCCTGGCCTCCGACCCGCCGGGAACAAAGCCCCGCGCCACCGCCACGGCCGGGCACCCTCCGCTAAAGACGGCTCCCCGAATTTACCTCGCTTTCCCCGGCTGCGCGGCGGGGCCGGGCCGGGCTGAGCTGAGCGGCTGCAGAGCGGGAGCAGAGCTCCCCCTCCCCCAGCACCGCACACACTTGTTGTTACTTCCTACGGTCCCTCCAGCGCCTCGATCAAGGCTGAGAAGGAGGCGGGGAAGAGGCGCGGAGCACAGCTCCCGGCGTGAGGAGTGGGGGAGGAAGCGGGGCAGCCCCTCAGCGCTCTCCTTGCGCCAGCCACACCGCCACCGTCTCTGCCCTGCTACCTGGCGCGGTCCCCCCGCGGCCCCGGGACAGGCCTGGCTCCCCACCCCTGCCCAGAGGGCCCGTCCCTCGGGGAGACCTCCGCCACTCGCAGGGGCCGGGATTCGCAGCCTGCGCTGCGGAGGCTTGGCGTTTAAGCTCAAGGCTGGAGCCGCGGCCTCTGGGACACGCACTCACCTCCTCCCCGCCCCCCCCCACCCCGCCCCGAGGCTGGCCGTGGCTGGCCGTGGCTGCTGGCAGGGAGCGCTGCACCCCGATGCCGCAGGACCGGGCAGAGCCCGCCGGGTGCTGAGGGGCCTATGCTCCTCAGCACGGCATCCGAGTTGCCGGCATGATCCCCAAAAGCACAGCTCAGCCGTTGCCTGAGGCCACAGATTCCCAGTGTGTGCGTGCCTCTGCAAGCGCAGTTCTCCGATGCGCTGACAATGATCTATTTGCACACCGAGAACTGCCACTCCCTTGAGGCAGCTCCGCATCTGGAGTTCCTGTGGTTTCCACTGTCTTCTGTACCTGCTGGATATTAGTAAAAATTTATTTTCTGAAAGACACTGGAACAGGCTGCCCAGGGAGGTGGTGGAGTCATCATCCCTGGATGTGTTCAAGAAGCATGTAGATGTGGCACTTCAGGATATAGCTTTGGGGTCATGGCAGTCGGATTACAGTTAGACTCGATGATCACAATTGTCTTTTCCAACCTTAATGATTCTACGATTCTGCTGCTGCATGCAGAGCAGGGTCACTTGCATGGTATAAAAAACCAAGGAAAGAGCAGGGAGGAAACACAGGAACTGCTGCCCTTTCGCTCAGTGCTGCAGAAAGCAGAGGTGCAAGAAATGCAAGTTCATCTCCTTCCAATGGTGAAGAATATCCTCCTCAAACTCACCCTGAAACTCCGCTGAAGCAGGCATAAATTGAGGTGCGTTCCTCGCGGTTTTTTTAAAGATCAAATTAAAAACCAAAAATGTACTGAAGGAAAGTGGAATGTAATGAGTACGATTGAGATGCCTAACCCAGGTGACGCTGTCAGCTGACAGCAGAGGCCTCACCTAGAGGTGGAGGTGTATCACTAGAGACAATGCATCTCAAAATTTCTCTTACGACTGGAACCCCACGTAAAGGTGTCCATAGCCTCTTTGCGGCTCAATTCCGAAACAAGCTCATGGAAGCAAATCCTAAAATACCTTCCTTTGTTACTCTTAGAGGCAAGATTCACAGCCAGCCCCTTCTAGCATGAGGCATTTCCCCCTGGCTGACTTAGGCAGTACAGTGATTAGTATTTGCAAACCCTATGCACTGAGGAGGAAGGACCCCCAAGAGACAGAGATCTCTATAGACCCCAGAGATGAGCTTCAAAATGCAGTCTAAGCCTGTTCTTTGCAATGCTTCATATTACAGGAATAGGCTGACAGGTGACTATATGGAAGGCAGCAACATTCAAACACTGATAGGTATCTTACTGAGAGATAGCAACATAATGAACACTGAGCAAACAACCAAAGACAAACTGGGTCCCAGGCATGCTTAGTGTCTTGGACAAGACTATGCTGTATTGCTAGGAAAGCTCCAGCATATTTAGAAGCCAAACATAATCAAAATCCTTTACGTGTCATCGTATCTTAAACTTCTCTCCCTTTGCTGCCAAGCAGAGAAAGAGCACATGTGTTACAAACCTTGAAGACATGCATCTCACTGTTCTCTCAGACACAGTCTCTCTCAAACTTAGTGCTGGATGCCATCTGCATGACCCCACTGTATGGCTCGTACTTAAATAATACCTAATGTGTCCCTAAATCAAGCCAAAAGATTCTGGGAATGGGACCAAGCTCTTCATCAGCCATGTACAGATGCACACAGTCAGCACCTTCAAAGCCTCACCTTTGCTGGTTTTCTTAAACATGTATCACATGATCATCTGAAAGTTTCAGCAACAAAACAGACAAACAAAAAAAGAATTACAGCCAGCTTCCAGCTTTCAAATGCAAGTTTCAAAACTTGAAGCTCAGGGAAAGAAGGCACAAATAAGTCTATTGAATGAAATTTGAACTATTGTGTGACCTCGCAGTCTGCCACATGATTTTGAAATGCTTGCACCTGGCAGTACTTCGTGTGTGTGCAGATAGCAGCTCACAGATGCATCTTTTTACACAGAAATGACACTTGCCAGAGGGAAAACAGTGTTCAGTTTTTTGCAGTACACCATGAAGACTCCACACCAGGAAGGTCAGTGTATAGGGTTACTGCCATGGCCTTAGCTTGGAGTCACTGTGTTCTCCACATTTACTGCAAGTGGCTTTGACAGACAATACCTTCTAATATGTTTACATCCCTAATCATCACCTCTATATTCTGAATTCTTCTGCTCCTCGCTTTTCCTAGGAGTGAGGAAGAACAGCAAAGGAGAAAGAAAATCTATGTCTGTGTCTTAAAGAGCTCTAAATTTCCATTCTATTCTATTCTATTCTATTCTATTCTATTCTATTCTATTCTATTCTATCCCATTCTAAATGTATTTGAACCTGCCTAGAGGTGTAGTCAATGAACAAGTTAACCATTCATCTCACATACACACATACACACTTGCTGCATCGAAGAACCTGCCATGCAAAGGGAATTTGTAAGGCAACCTGCCAATCAAAATAGGCTTGCTTTCTACTTTAATGACACCACAAACACTTAAAAATTCCAAAGAATGGAGTTAAATGAGTGATGCTAGGGACTCATACCTTCCACACACTACGAGTCACTTGCCCCTGATTCTGCGTGGCACTTTATTCTTGCTGGTTTCTGCAGAAGCACCCAGATTTGAGTAATGTGTAAGGACAACCAAGTTTTTTAATCAGAATAAAGAGCAACTGCTCATTCAATCAGCACTGAGCTGACACTAACTGTCCACACTAGGCAGCAACAAAGAATCATAGAATCAATAAGGTTGGAAAAGACCTCAAAGATCATCAAGTCCAACCTGTCACCCAACACCTCATGACTACTAAACCATGGCACCAAGTGCCATGTCCAATCCCCTCTTGAACACCACCCGGGTTGGTGACTCCACCTGGGCAGCCCATTCCAATGGCTAACAACTCTCTCCATGAAGAAATCAGGGGACAGAAAAATGGTTTTCAGTCCTATCTACCTGTTGCTATTTTGCTTAAGTAACACAAATCCAAACCATAACAGTATACTTTCCTGTGCATATAGTATATACAGTGATGGCATATGCTATATTTATGACCAGCCATAAGACGTACAGGTACACATCACCTTTGTATCAAGAGGACTTGGCAAATATCAAGTTTTCCTTGAGCAAGGCTCCTAAAACTTGGTACATGCTTTCACAGCAAGCCACTTCATAACAAATTGTAATCAGAGAGCACAAAAGAATAGTTACTTTAGAACTACTTTAAGCTAGGTAACATAGCAGTAGCATAAGAATTTACAGTGTTGCGTAAATGTCTCCCCAGCAGGTCCGTATGAATGACCATTAAATCCCAGTCTGTACTACAGGCTCACTAGTCCTCGTGTGATACACTCTGCTGGACTGCCAGTTTACCTTTCATTGCTAGGGCCCCTCTCCAAGATAACAAAACTGGGCAGCAAGAGTTTACCTTTCTGCTAGAGTAATTTCTAATGGAAGAATTTGGAAAATAAGTACTTTATAGAAGAAAAACAAAGATGCAGAAGGGTGACACCCACATTTGTGAAGCATTCCATATTTTATTTCATGCACTGGTGGAGTGCAGGGTCCTGAGGGATATGGGACAGGCAAGGAGTGTAGTCAGTTTTAGGAAAACAAACTTCCAACTCTTCAAGGAGTTAGTCAGTAGAACCCCCTGGGAAACAGTCCTCAGGGACAGGGAGCAGAAAAGAGCTGCCAGATCTTTAAGGACACTTTCCATACAGCACAGAAGCTCTCAATCAGCAGGTGAAAGAAGGAAGAGGCAAGGAAGAGAAGAGGCCAGCATGGCTGAGTTGGGTCCTGCTGATGAAAATAAAGAGCAAGAGGGAACTGCACAGGCATTGGAAGCAGGGACAGGTAACCTGTGAGGAGCATAGGAACACAGCCTGGTTGTGTAGGGATGGGGTCAGGAACGCTGAGGCACAGCTGGAGCTGAACCTGGGAAGGGACGCAAAGATTAACAAGAAGGGTTCTACAGGTGCATCAACCAGCAAAGGGAGGTTATAGAAAGCATGTCCCCTCTGAGGAGTGAGAATGGAGAGCTGATGTCAACGGATGGGGAGAAGTTTGCCCCAGTCTTCACTGGCAACCCGGCTCCTCACCCCTCCCAAGTCAATGAACCACTAGGTGCGGACCAGTGGGGTAAAGTTCCTCCCACTGTAAGACAAGATCAGGTTCAGGACCACCTGAGGAACCTCAACATACATGAATCTATGGGACCTGATGAGATGCATCCCAGAATCCTGAAGGCATTGGCTGATGTAGTCACAAAGACCCTTTCCATGATATTTGATAAGTCCTGGAAATCAGGTGGGGAAGGGAAATGCAGTGCCTATTTATAAAAAGGGTGAAAAGAGGACTCTAGGAACTAGCAACCTGTCAGCCTCACCCAGGAAGATAATGAAACATATCCTCCTAGAAACTATGCTAAAGCACATGAAGGACAGGGAGGTGATTCGAGTCAGCTAACACGGATCCATCACCAAGGGCAAGTCCTACCTCCCCAGCCTAGTGGCTTTCTATTATGGTGTAACTACATCAATGGACAACGGAAGACCAACAGATGTCATCCATCTGGACTTTTCTAAAGCCTCTGACACACTCCTCCACTCCTTCACTCTCTAAACAGGAGATACAGGACTGTCCCCTGGATAAGGAATTGGTGGGATGATTGCATGCAAAGGGTAGTGGTCAACAGCTCAATGTCCAGACGGAGATGAGTGACAAGTGGTGTCCCTCAGGGGTCCACATTGGGACCAGTGCTGTTCAATATCTTCATCAATGATACAGACAGTGAGATTGAGTGCACCCTCAGCAAATCTGCAGGTCATACAAAGCCAAGTGGTGCAGCTGACATAACTAAGGGACAGGATGCCATCCAGAGGGACCTAGACAGGCGGAAGAAGTGGGATCAGGTGAGCCTCAGTACTAGTACAGACTGGGGGATGATGAGATTGAGAACAGTCCTGCAGAAAGGGACTTGGGAGTACTGGTGGATGGGAAGCTGGACATCAGCCAACAATGTGCACTTGCAGCCCAGAAGGCCACTTGTATCCCAGGCTGCATCAAAAGCAGTGTGGCCAGCAGGTTGAAAGAGGTGATTCTGCCCCCTGCTCTGATCTGGTGAGAACTCACCTGGAGCACCGTGTCCAGCTCTGGGGGCCCCAGCATAAAAAGTACATGGAATGGATCTAGAGGAGGAGCCACAAAGATGATCAGAGGGCTGGAGCACCTCTCCTATGAAGACAAGCTAAAAGAATTGGGACTGTTCAGCCTGGAAAGGAGAAAGCTCCAGGGAGACCTTATAGCAGCAATTCAGTCTCTGAAGAGGGCCTACAAGAAAGCCAGGCAGGGACTGTTTACAAAGGCTTGTAGTGGTATGATGAGTAGCAATGGTTTGAAACTGGAGTAGGGTAGACAGAGGTTGGACATTAGAATAAAGTTCTTCACAATGACAGTGTAGAAATACTGGAACAGGTTGCCCAGAGAGGTGGTGGAGGCCCTGTTCTGGAGACATTCAAGGCCAAACTTGATGGGGCCCTGAGCAACCCAATCTAGTTAAAGATGTCCCTGCTCATGGCAGGGGTGTTGGACAAGATGACCTTTGAGGATCTCTTCCAACCCAATGCATTCTGTGATTCAAAAACTGTCCAGACAAAGGGAATATTCCATTGGCCCTGAGCTTCTTAAATCTGATGAGCAAAACAATCAGCTTTCATAAGAAAATAGCTTGTGGATTACTCTGCTAAACCAAAACCAAATTGTAATTGGCACCTCAGAGTACTGCCAAGAGGTGCATTAGTCTCCCACATAAGCAGTTTACTAAGTTCTCTTTCAAGAACA
The DNA here is from genome assembly GCA_033816785.1 of Picus viridis. Taxonomy (NCBI): domain Eukaryota; kingdom Metazoa; phylum Chordata; class Aves; order Piciformes; family Picidae; genus Picus; species Picus viridis. The sequence goes on from CM066574.1 coordinate 27,534,257, forward strand.
CTTCTCTATGCATCTGCAAGTTAGGCAATTCCCAGAAACTACTGCTCTGTTTTGGAGCATATTGCTAGGAAACTCTGTTATTCAGATGATAACCAAAGGCATTGAGAAACCGTTTCAAACTCAGCCTGATCATTACATTATTTCCATAAGCAGTCAGTGAAAAATAAATAAATAAATAAAACAGTACAAAACAACAGTGCTTGCATTGCTATTTGCAACGAGAAAAGCAGCCTTCTCGAGTAACTAGGGTTTATTTGAATAGAATAGAATAGAATAGAATAGAATAGAATAGAATAGAATAGAATAGAATAGAATAGAATAGAATTAACCAGGTTGGAAAAGACCTTCGAGATCATCGTTTCCAACCTGTCACCCAACACCATCTAATCAACTAAACCATGGCACCAAGCACCCCGTCCAGTCTCTTCCTAAACACCTCCAGTGATGGTGACTCCACCACCTCCCTGGGCAGCCCATTCCAATGGACAATCACTCTCTCTGTGAAGAACTTCTTCCCAACACCCAGCCTAAACCTCCCCTGGTGCAGCTTGAGACTGTGTCCTCTTGTTCTGGTGCTGGTTGCCTGGGAGAAGAGACCAACACCCACCTGGCTACAACCTTCCTTCAGGTAGTTGTGGAGAGCAATAAGGTCTCCCCTGAGCCTCCTCTTCTCCAGGCTAAGCAACCCCAGCTGCCTCAGCCTCTCCTCATAGGGCTTGTGCTCCAAACCCCTCCCCAGCTTTGTTGCCCTTTTCTTTCATTTTCAATATAATAAGCATTTCTAGCTGCAGTGCTGTACAAGTATTATCATCTCCTTCATGTTCTGTTTACAGAACCTCCCTTGCATATGTCAGTTTGGGGCACTAAGCCAAAACTTCACATATTTTTAAGCTGCCACACCAAGTGACCATGTTTAACCCAATGTTCTATGGTCTAGGAGTCAAACCATGTGACCTGTTTTCCATAATCGACTTACTGGTACGGAACGTGCTATCTGTGGTGGTCAGAAAGTTCACATTCAATCTACTGCCTGGTCAGACACACCAGTGATTGTGTTACAGGTGTGGCAATGAAACATCAGATCACATTCACCTTCTGAAACGTTCAACTGGTACAAAACCAACAGCAACGTACAAAATCTCCCCAAGCAGTAAGAATCACTTCAGTCCATACTTAGAGTGCACTGCATAAAATTCTGTTGTTAATCTGATGCTCATTTGGTACTCTGATTCTGTAAGGAGGACTGACAAGGACAAGAAGCTTGCCCAGTCATTTACCACACTTTCTCCCTGTCCTAATTTACCCCATTTTCCCATCAGCTGGTGTGGTTTTGCAGGTTAGCAGCTTGAAAGGCAGAGAGGTAAGGGCATGTCTGCATTGCCCTCTACAGGCATGCTGAAAATAAACGATGGGATTATGCAGATCCAAAGTAGGCTCATTTACAGCATGACACCAACAGCACTGTATGTGCAATTATAGTGCCCTGTGACATAACAAAAAATGCCTGGTATTCAGCATTATCCCATAAACCTTTTGCTATTCTCCCATCTCTTAGAACTGCCCCTTTTTGCTTCTTTCTTGAAAGGACAAAAAAGCATTAAGAAGAAACTAGTGAGAAACACTGCAATTGGCAAGTCTAAGAGTGAAACTGTGAAGGCTGCAGAAAAGCCTCTCCAGTGCACTGTATGACTGATGCTTTGTATAACATATACTGCCACTACTATGGTCTAGAGAACACTCCAGAAGATGTTTTCACACAAGTCTGGTGGTACTGAGTGAAGGAAATCAAGTGTCGTTTGATACTAAGAAAAATGGTAGGGAAAAGAGCTAAATGAAAAGCAGAACAGTTGCTGCTTTTCATTCTTCTCAGAACTCAGTCAATTCCTCTCACAGGACTCGGACACAAGTTCCACACACAGGGATCAGTTGCACAATTCCTCAACTCTTGTCATGGGAGGCAGCGATGGATCAAATGCCATGCATCATGCACGGAGCGCAACGTGACTGGAAATCTACTGCAGGGAACACAAAAATTGCTGCAACTGCCTACACAAAGTTCAGCAAAACAGAGAACCACGAGCACGATGTTGTAACACGCTTTATCGAACCTCGGCGCGTTGCTCCCTGTGTACTCTAAGCACGGGCAACCGCCTTGGTTTTGGAAGCACAGGAGCTTCAAAATGATAACTTCCTCCTCCTTCACCTCCCTTCTTCACACTGTGAAACAGGGCCCAGCTCAGAGCAACACATAGAGGACTTTTTATTTTTGAGATAACAGCTCTGAGATGGAATCTGCTGTACACGTTCTGTGCCTATACACAGTATTACTATGTGTATACACTAATTAATTACTGGTGAAGATGGGCTGATTTCCTTAAACCAAATAAGAAAACAGGCTTTCTCCAAGCCTGAGCAGAGCATCCTACCTCCCAGGCAGAATCACAGAATCAGAGAATCAATAAGGCTGGAAAATACCTCAAGGATCATCAAGTCCAACCTGTCACCCAAGACCTCATGACTACTAAACCATGGCTCCAAGTGCCATGTCCAATCCCCTCTTGAATACCTCCAGGGATGGTGACTCCACCACCTCCCTGGGCAGCACATTCCAATGGCTAACAACTCCCTCTATGAAGAAAATGTATAGGCCCATAGTATCAGTGCAGCCACAGAACACCTAGTAGATGAAAAGCCACAAGTTTACATGTCCACTTAGACCCTTCATGGTTAGCCACCACTGTCTTCTAGAATGCAGAGACAGAAAACTGAGTTCTGCAGCACTGATTTGAAACTAAGATCCTTTAGGTAAGGGTAGGCAGAGCCACATTCTCTAAATATCATGAACAGTAAATCTACTTAACCATGGATTTCCTTACAATTATCCTTTCTTAGAATATGCTATGTCTCTGCAATGCATCACACCAATGGCTGTGCCTCGAGGAGCCTCAGTCTTACTCCAGTGACACCACTATGGCCTGGCTCCTTTTTACAGCCCTACATGCCATCTCCAGTTGTCAGCTGTACAAAAGCATTAAGTATTTGAACGGCTCATCTATCATTCACTTAGATTATAGGGCTGGTAGTTACTCTCCTCAGGGAATACGATGTCTTCTTTCTAATTCACAGTGACATGATTCAAAGAAGAGGTCCCAGAGAGTGGAACCTAACCTGTAAATGTACTTTATGAAAGGGAGATAAGGCCAATTTTTTTATAAAATACCTTCCTGTGAACTAACAGATGTCTGCCTCCAGGGTTCAGGCACCAAACCCTATTTCAAACTCCTGTATCCTTCCCTCTCCACACTGCACTGTATATAAATCCAAACAGTCCTTTCCTCACCACTTTGAATCCTATGGGGAGAGAGGAAGACACCGATTTGAAGTCTGATGTGGGTTTATGTTGTTCAATGACTTCAGGAGAGTTGCACTAACGTAGCTGTAGTCACAATGGAGGAGGAAAGTATCTCCAATTAAGCTCTAACAGAATAGACTAGAGGAACGGCTTTAGTCTGTGTGAACAAGAGGTACCCAGGACTTCCATTCAACTCTGCAAGACAAACCAAGACTGTGGGAGCTGAATGAGAAGGAGGCAGGGTGTTAGCATAGCAGCAATAAAAAAGCTACTTGTGCAATACCAAATCACAGCATAGTACCAGCCAAGGAAAATCTGGGATAGAAAACAAAAAATTCTGTCATCTATCACAGGGAGGGACAGTGTTTGAACAATTTTGCTACACCTCTGGTATTCATATTGTCTGGTTCTACTAAAGGAGAACAAAACCCCCACCTTCTTACAGTTCAGCATTCCCAGCAGAAGTTTCTGAAAACCTGCTGTCTGCCTACTAGTTAGGTTATGCCTCTCTAAGACAAGTAGAGACAAAGATGTCATTTACAAGAAGTGGCAGGAAGCACCGGCAGGAGCTCTTTCTAGGTCCATTCAGGCACCTTGGAAAGCTTGTCACTTTCTGAGCAGAGCTTGGGAACCACTAATTGGTGCTACCCCACACTTTCAGCCCACTTATGTTTACAGAGCTTCCCAGTGCAGACTTAGTTTGCATTGTCCTAACAGGTTTCTTCTCCCACTACAGCCACCTCACCTATTCAGACAACGAGTCACACAGAGAGAATGGCTTTTCTGCCAGGAGGCCTCCACCTCCACTGAGGCTTTGTGCTCCATCCCTTCAGAAAAAAAGGATTTTCCCTAAAACAACTCCCAGTCGAAATAGCTGTTCCAGTCCAAGCTTACAACTTTGCAAGGTAGAGCAAGACAGAATTCTTCATTCATAATAACCTTCATTTTAATTCCTTTTCTTTGCCATCTGCTTGTCAGCCTGGAGAGTTTCACATTTCCAGGCTTTTATCCAGAACCAGGAACTTTCCTCCTAATAATGAAAATGGAGATGAGTGCCTTATTTAGTTACCTTCAGAACACGGACTTCATAAAAACATACAGCTATGGCAAGACTCGGGATTAAATGAACAACACAACTAAGCACATCCACTTTCTCCATGCTACAGGCAGAAGAAGATGTTACCTAGAACCACAGAAAATTGCTGTGCCCAAGGAGTATCTTGGTGTTTGTCTATGTCAGCAACACTCACACAGAACAGCTGATGTATGCCACATTTACAGGCTGCTGGGGCTTCCTGAACTTATATTACCCCAAAAGCAGCCTCACTAAGCTAGATGCAGTTGCTCTTCTCTCTCTCCAGTATGGAAAACAGAACTAAGCCTAAAATAAGGGATGCTGTCTCACACAAATTTCTTGTGCAATAAGGGAATTTCTTTTCAAGCTCCATTAAGCTTAGGGTTGGTTTGGGTCATTTCTGTGCCTGCTGCAGTGTACAGTGGTAGCTTAACTGTGTGACTCAGATTTTTGTGACTGCTCTTCCTGAGGCGTTCCCCCTTCTAACGCTCACCGCTGTGATTCTTATTGCATTTAGTAGAGGAGAGAGAGGCCAGGAAAGGAAACTTAGCAGGCTTTTAAGGTTATGTTTTAAACAGCCTCCATAAAAAGATACAAAACTGAAAACACAACAAAGGCTGTGTTTTGAGATCACAGTGTTGTGTCCATAACTTCACAAAACATCTGAAACCAAGTTATCAGGCCACCATGCTGCGTGCTAGGAGAAAGTTACAAGATGAGCAGGAAACATATCCAACATACGTTGGTTAGCACCTTAACAAACTTCAGGAGGACATTTCAGTCACATTCAGATAGCTTATCTGCATGAACATAACTGAGAAAGCATAATTCTTTGGCTCACCATAAGAGAGCCTCTTACTACTGACTCAACAACAAGGCAACTGTTGACCTTTAACAAATTTTTCCTTTCTCTGCCTGGGGATAAATTGTGGGTACATATTTATACACACACATTTATAATCCTTGTACCATTTAACCAGATTGCACAAAAAAATGTTCCCCAAAGGAAACAAGATAAAAACACAACGTCTATTGTTTGCAAATGTGGCCACAGAAACCTCAAGTGTGCACACCATGCAGCCTTAACTCTGTGCCCTGAGGAGTTCTCCTAACTACTGCTTTGTAATTTACAGCTATAGGAGTGGAGGAGAGATCTCATGTTCACCATTTGGTAATGATATACTTGAAACTAATGTAAAGAAAGGAAGGCTGCTTTCTTTTCCTTCATTGGGCAGAATCCAACAGCATGAGATTTAACACTTCCAAGTGCCGGGTTCTGCACATTGGCCACAACAACCCCATGCAGTGCAACAGGCTGGGGTCAGAGTGGCTGGAGAGCAGCCAGGCAGAGAGGGACCTGGGGGTGCTAGTTGATGGGAGGCTGAACATGAGCCTGCAGTGTGCCCAGGCAGCCAAGAAGGCCAATGGCATCCTGGCCTGCATCAGGAACAGTGTGGCCAGCAGGAGCAGGGAGGTCATTCTGCCCCTGTACACTGCACTGGTTAGGCCACACCTTGAGTCCTGTGTCCAGTTCTGGGCCCCTCAGTTTAGGAAGGATGTTGACTTGCTGGAACGTGTCCAGAGAAGGGCAACAAAGTTGGTGAGGGGTTTGGAACACGAGCCCTATGATGAGAGACTGAGGGAGCTGGGGTTGCTTAGCCTGGAGAAGAGGAGACTGAGGGGTGACCTTATTGCTCTGTACAACTACCTGAAGGGAGGTTGTAGACAGGCAGAGGTTGGTCTCTTCTCCCAGGCAGCCAGTACCAGAACAAGAGGACACAGTCTCAGGCTGCACCAGGGCAGGTTTAGGCTGGATGTTAGGAAAAAGTTCTACACAGAGAGAGTGATTGCCCATTGGAATCGGCTGCCCGTGGTGGTGGTGGAGTCACCTTCATTGGAGGTGCTCAGGAGGAGACTTGATGGGGTGCTTGGTGCCATGGTTTAGTTGTTTAGGTGGGTTGGATTGCTTGATGGGTTGGACGCGATGATCTTGAAGGTCTCTTTCAACCTGGTGTATTGTATTGTATTTAGATCCCAGGGAGAGGTTTCATCAGCAGTGCAAATGCAACTACTCCACTACTGTTCTGCCCAGGTACTTCCAACAGCGGAGGTTACTGACTAGGGAGGTTCCTTCTACCAGCAGAGACTCAGTCCATTCAACCTCACTTGACCATTTTGATGACACTTCAGCATTTTGATGAAATAGCTGAAATGCCAGAAATGCTACATAAGCACCATTTAAATTAGAGTTTTCAAGAATCACTCAAACCAGACACGTGTTCAGTAGGAGCTGAATTAAGGTCACAGCTTATTTTGCACAGATCACAGAACAGTACTGATCAGACAGCAGCTAATCCCCAGCTGCACTAGGAGCGAAGAGGGGGAAAGGTTTATCATGATCTGAGAGAGCATTTAAAGCCATGTCTTTATTCTTGCATCCAAAGCATCCTGCCATTTTTCAGTGAGTTCTAAAAGTGCTGTCCAGTGACATGGACTGACTTTACAACTACATACAATGATTTTTCCCAGAATAATATTAACCCATGCCCAGGTCTCCTCAGCCCTATCCTTGTCAGTCACTGCCTTCTCTGTACAAAGACGAACTTCTCTATGTATTACTTTTGGAACTAAAATATTTGCCAAAATTTTGGAGAAAGGAATTCTTGTCCCCTTTTGAGAACATCCTTGAAAGACACAAAAATCGAACAAACACACAAAAAGATAAAAACATCAATTCCTTACTCTATTCACACCAATAGCTTTCTCACTAAGGAAAATTGGAGAGCTAATAAAATAAAGGAATACCAAACAGTAATTACAACTCCATATTTGCAACATGAATTTGGCCACGAGCATCTGGAATACACAGTGAGCCCAGCTAGCTGTGTCTCAGTTGATGACATGAGAAACCATCAGCAATATAGCAGTGACTGTCATGTGAAGGACACAATCAACAGTGCATTGTGTCAGAGTGTTCACTGTCTTAGTACAGGGGAAATGCAGATAACTGGCTGACGCTTGAGAAAAGACTCCCCTTGAAAAGATTAACTGCAGTGACTCTGGCCCTTTTCTTCTAGTAAGGCCATTCAAATGTTTAACCAAAGCAACCTAATTCCCAAGGCTGTAGCATTTTGATGCCACAGGGTTCAGCTGTTCTCTCGAGCTTGCCCTCAAGAGCTTTCTTCCCACGAAGGGATAGATGGGCCAGATCTACTTGCCTCAAAAGGTGAATCTTTTACTGTCTGTAATAACCAGCTAGACCAATTCAAATCAGAGTAGAATTACTTAGATAAAAATTCTAGCAACACTTTTGCTTGTAGACTAGCTATCCTTTATCACAAATGTTTAACAGTAATAAAGGTTGAAGTATCATGAAAGAGGAAGTAAATGTGCTAAATTTATATATACTCCTGTTAAAAATCATAGAATCATAGAATTGTTAGGGTTGGAAGGGACATCAAGGATCATCTAGTTCCAACCCCCCTGCAAGGACACCTCACACTAGGTCAGGTTGCTCAGACCCACATCCAGCCTGGCCTTAAAAACCTCCAGGGATGGGGCTTCTACCACCTCCCTGGGCAACCTGATCCAGTGTCTCACGACCCTCATGGTGAAGAACTTCTTCCTAACATCTTATCTGAATCTACTCATTTCTATTTTTGTTCCATTCCCCCTAGTCCTATCACTACCTGACACCCTAAAAAGTCCCTCCCCAGCTTTCTTGTAGGCCCCCTAAAGATACTTGAAGGCCACAATAAGGTCTCCTCAGAGCCTTCTCTTCTCCAGACTGAACAGCCCCAACTCCCTCAGTCTGTCCTCACAGGAGATGTGCTCTTCTCTGGACACACTCCAGCACCTCCAGATCCTTCCTGTAATAGGGGCTCCAGTACCTCTCAGTGGCATCAGAGCTGCCTGACATTTTTAAGCATGCCTATAACAGAATATCCTCATGGAATTCTGCCAGATTTTTCTGACTCAGCTTTGGTCAGTGTTCCTTTATTCCCAAAAGCCTTCTAGTTTACTATAAAACATGCTTCCTTAATGCTTGTGACAAGCTGAAAGTTCACAGCAAGCTGTAGTGTGAGAGGTAGTGGACCTTAAACACCTAAGGGCAAGAAGGCAGCCAACTGTTTTGTGCAGTGCATTTGTCCTTTTTTCTTTTAACTTGGTTCCATAACTATTACTCGTGAGTACAAAAATCACCTTGCTTTAGATTGCTGTCTTTGGTGTCTTCTCTAGCAGTTTTTAAACTCAGCAACTTCAGTCTTGGACAGTTCCTTCAGGAGGATACAAACTATATTAATGCCTCCACCAAAAGAATACCATCATGGGAGCACATCCTTGCCCATCAAAGAGGTCACTCAGGAGACTGACCTCAAGACAATGAAGCACAGGAAAACAGATTTAATTAACTTTGCTGCTTATAAACATCTTTTATTTAAAATGCACTTATTACTTCTCTCTCTTCCTTTCACAAAGCAAAGAGCATCCATTTAATTGCCTCTCCACAGCCCAAGCCACAGTAACAAAACAGCCTCAGCATCTAGAGAGTGATACAGAAACAGTGTTTGCCAGAGCTAAATTTGAACTTAACACAGTCCTTTGATAATAAGAGGGACACACACATCAACAGAACAGTTCTGGCTTTCACAAACCTGCCAAAACTCTGGCCTCTGCCTGCCCTCTCCCTCCCAGCCAGTTGCTTCATACTGGAGCAAGACGCCATTAATCACCCCATGCCTAGTCAACAAGGGCTCCTTCCCCCTCTTTCCTTCTCCCTCCAGATGCATGACAGTAAACTGGGAAATAAAGGAAGATTATCTTTAAGACAGCTAATTTCTATGACTGTACTCTGCACTCATGGAAATTCTCTCATTCTCTTTTTCTTTATGTTCTGAGCAGAAGGTAGCATTGAACAGCAGCCTCTGAAGGAAATCTTCACCACCTGTGCCTGTTGCCTAAGACTCACATTGTTACAAGCATACATGAGGGAAGAGAAGCTTTGCTCTCTCTCGTTCATCTTCTCTGATTACAAAAATATTATTTACATTTGAAACAAGATGCTCTCTGTCAGTGATGTACATGCCATCCCTAACATTTTGTTGTTTCTCCTCTTCTAGTGCCAAGGGAATCAAGGACCAGTCAAACTCGTGGAGAGCTACAAAATGAACCACAGCAGAGCTGTACAAAAACCAGCACATGACTTGTTTTGGATCAAGTGGTCCTATGGCAGCCCAAGGAAGAGGATGGAAGGGGCCCTGAGATTAATGGTGGTACAGAACATCTCCGTCAGACTGCAGAACAGAGGCTTGGAAAATATCACATTCTGTACAAGTGGGTCAGCTTGGCAGCTGATTCAGCTCATTTTACAGAGGTAGCTTGCTTTGAAGTTCAACAGCACCAAGAAAGCAGGCTGGAAGAAATACTAAGGCAGGCAGGTACCACTGAGTATCTCTGTGCTTGCAGGCCATGCAGAGGCATTTCCTCTCTCTCAGCAGCACTGCAGTACAGCTTGATGTGGCTCAGGGTCAGACAAAAATCTAAATCAAGCTCTTTGGCAACTGGCATCTGACCCAGGGAGACCTCTCTCCCCAGTGCAGCCAGCTTTCAGCACACACTTGGTATAACTAAAAGCAAGGTATATTACAAGAGCTATAATGGCCATAAATGTTTCTGTTTCTGGAAATGTTTATAACATTTCTGTTCAGGCTGCAGGCTGATAGATTCCAGACATTCTCTTTTAAGCACTTCCGTTTTCAGCGGAGAAATCATCAAATTAAATGCAGAGACGCTTGTCAGGTTACAAATTTATTTAGTACAGCTACAGGTCACAGAGGCCTAAAGGCAAGATATTTGCATTTGTTCTTGGTGGTGAGTTTGGGGTCTGGATTTGCTTTCATTTGCATCCTTTGCACGGGCATCCCTAGAATCACTCTTTTCTAATTGCCATCACTGTTTTCTTAAATGTAGTGGTTCCTGTAGGAACCACTGCAGGGGCTTTATTCTTTTGTTTTGGTTACAATAACTAAAGCAATACAGAGTCAGCCTGACAAATAAGGATCTAAAGGAATGTAAAAGCACATCCAGGGAAGAAGGAGGCAGTGACGGTTGATTAGGGAGAGTGTAAAGGGTAGAGCAATAGCAAAAGGAGATCTAATCACAAGCTGTTCATGGTAACCATGATGAAACCACTGGAACACAACTAAAAAGAGAGATGGTTTAATTAGTGCTGGAATGAGGAGGGACTAGTTTTTTCATGGTTTTAAAAACACAAACACACACACACAACATGTTTCCTCCTGATCTTCACAGTATTTCCCAGCAATGAGGCCATGCCTGGGAATTGCCTGTGGAGCAGGAGGATTGCAGTGGCACCACCTGCCCTGGCTTGCTGCCCAGGGAGGGGGCTGCTGCCTGAGCTTCTCAGAGCCTCCCCTCTTTCCACTTCTGCTACAACAGCAGATGATACACTAAACCTGCAAAACCCATCCGCTCTATTCTAAACACATGCCTTGGTCAGAGTTGATAATAACTAATGGTTAGCAACAGCTAATCACCATTCTATGATTCTATGATTTTTTTTCTCCTTCCAGAATCAAGTCAGAGCACTGACACCTCACAGATGGTCATACAACAAGGTGATGCTGTTCTGATCATCAGTAAACACCCCCAGAGCTTCAGTCAGCATGAGGGTGCTGGCTGTGCAGGATGAAGGCTACGAGAGCGTGCTGCAGGAGTGTCCAGAGAAATGGTTACACAAAGCTTCAGCATGGGGGATCCAGCACACGTGCACACATTTCACTCTTTACAGACTCCGCAATAAAAATCACCAGGAACAGGCCTGGCATCATACAGGAAACATAGCAAAGGCTTTTGGCTCATTTGTGACAGGATGTCTGCCGGGCTGCACTGTGCTAATTTCATTTGTGCCGTTCAGTCTTCAAAGATGTAGAGAGGAATATGAAACATTTCATCCCAAGGCCATCCATTCCAGTAGGTATTTGTCTTTCCTATGCAAAATTTTGTTTGCCTATTTAATAATTTGATTTCCCATGGAAATATTCTATATCCTCTACTATTTTGGTGTTTTAATCTTTCACAAACACAGAGTAACCACACTGCTGTTTTGTCTCAGCAGAGCCAAGGCAAACACCACCATACACTTGTGGCTTTCCAAGTAAGAAGGAACACAAACAGAGTCAATTTACCCTAAACCCTGTGGTGGTTCTATGTGTCCAAGAACACTTTCAGCATTTTAGCAAAATTATTTCTATTCAGGACATTTTTTTCGGTGGGTCCCTAGACCAAGACTTGGTCAAGAAGTATCACAGTATCACTAAGGTTGGAAGAGACCTCAAAGATCATCGAGTCCAACCTGTCACCACAGACCTCATGACTAGACCATGGCACCAAGTGCCACATCCAATCCCCTCTTGGACACCTCCAGGGATGGTGACTCCACCACCTCCCTGGGCAGCACACTCCAATGATGAACGACTCTCTGTGTGAAGAACTTTCTCCTCACCTCGAGCCTAAACTTCCCCTGGCACAGCTTGAGACTGTGTCCCCTTGTTCTGGTGCTGGTTGCTAGAGAGAAGAGACCAACCCCCTCCTGGCTACAACCACCTTTCAGGTAGTTGTAGAGAGCAATGAGGTCTCCCCTGAGCCTCCTCTTCTCCAGGCTAAGCAACCCCAGCTCCCTCAGCCTCTCCTCACAGGGCTTGTGCTCAAGGCCTCTCACCAGCCTTGTTGTCCTTCTCTGGACACATTCAAGTGACCTCCCTGCTCCTGCTGGCCACACCGTTCCTAATGCAGGCCAGGATGCCGTTGGCCGTTGTGGCCAAAGTGCAGCACTCAGCACTTGGATTTGTTGAATGCCATCCCACTGGACTCTGCCCATCTGTCCAGTCGGTCAAGGTCCCTCTGCAGAGCCCTTCCACCCTCTAACTGATCAACATCTGCTCCCAACTTGGTGTTATCTGCAAATTTGCTGATGACTGTCTCAATCCCCTCATCCAGATCATGGAAAGTTCCTAACACTTTCCTTTGAAACAACAGGGACTGAGGATCACCTGTACTTGTAGACACATGGCAGAAGCACACATGTGTGTGAAAAAATTCTTCATTTCTCCCTTCAAAACCAGTTAGCAATGCTTTTTCCATAAGCATCCCAGATTGACACAGCTGAATTCAAAGCAATACTTTCCCCTTCTCAACTGGAGGAGAATCCCACAGCTCTCAGCACTGCAAGGTAAGTAAGCAGAAGTCAGACAAAGCAGGATATTAAAATCACATTGAGTAACAGTAACTAAGGTTTACACGCTCAGTCATGGGAATTGAAGTTTTGGGAGGTCTTAATTGCAAGTGTGGAGACTGGGGCAGCTCATGAACCAAACTAAGTTTCTTATGTAAGCAGAGTTTTATTTATTTATTAATCTCCATTCTAAGGTGCTGATATTTACAACACCCCCACAATTTGTCAAGGTCTCTAACAAGCTATTAGAGTTGATTTTTTAGTGATATACAAAGCACACACCCACACCAAACACTGTGACATTCTTCACGCACAGCTGAAAAGAAAGGAAGATTATTTTGACCTAGCTTCTCCTTCCCACCGGCAAGGGTGCTGACCTACTGTTACATGCCGACCCTAAAAGAACACCAAGATCTCCTCTCTCTAAGAAGCTACATCTTTTACACTTTTTTTTAACAAAAAAGTCCAACTCTAGTACAGTAAGTCAAAAGCATTCTACCAAACTTCAGCCAGCCAAAAGCAGGCCTTTAGGTTTAAACTATATGAGCTCCATCTGTAATCAGCAAACACCAGTAAACCAGTCTTAATATGGGTTGAATAACTCGTCTTCTTGGATACTTAAGAAGCCTAGATTCTTAATGACCTAGATGTATAACTTCTGGATAAATAGTAATGTAAGCCAGTACATACACACATATGACAGAAATTTATGCATCTTGTACTAAGTTTTCTCTTCTTGATCCTTCACCTTTTGCCTCTCTCTCCCCATCTTTTCCTCACGCCATCTCTTATTTCCATAAGCTATTTTTGTGTTTCACTTCTCATCCACTTTCTTTGCAACTCTTGCTTTCATATCCAACTTCTGGTCCTTTCTGCTCAAGATCTCCTTTGTTCTCTCCCTTCCTTTTTGAATCTCCACAAACAAATCATTCACTCCCTGCTTCCTGCTTCAGAGTCCCCTCTTACTCTACCCTACCCTCTCTCTCTTTATTCCTTTCTCCCTGTTGCCAAAGGTTTAAGGTCAAGAGATCAAGCAGCAGCTTTGTTACACAGATGGGGTGGGAAGAAAGCAGAGGGAACAGAGGGATCTGTTAAAGATCAATTTCTCCCTCTGTTGAGGGCCCAAAAGATACTCAGGCCTTAGCCTGATTGTTCAGCTACCGATCAGTCACTTAATCAGTAAAATCTCGTTTGACAAATCTGCAGTCCTTCACCAACTCTAATAGAGGGGCAATTAAAGCAGGCGTGTGGGTTTGGATGTGTTACATTTTTTCTCTAATTCCTGATGCCAGGAGACTCTGAGTAAACATAAACTGTCTGCTCCTCTGCCCCTTTCAGATGTAGAAACCTTGTTTACATAAATCTGGCATGGCTGGGTGGACCAGCAAGCAAAACTCTGCCTCTCAGGAGGGCACCAGATATCAGCTTGCAGGCAGATCTGGAAGGCAGGAATAAGATACTCTTCCTGTAGTAACTCACAGAGTACAGTTACAACAGCTGAAAAGGAAGGAAATTATTTTAATTTTTTTTTTTTTTTTCACTAAATATTTAAGCCTGCTGGAGCTGGATGCAATTTTACAGGGGAAAAAAAAAAAAAAAAGAAGTTATAATAAAAATGAGTTAGAGATGGATTAAGATTTATTTATTTCTTCTGATTTATGAATAGACTGTAGCCTGGGGTCTTTTTTTATTATTATTTTTTTCCTCAAAACAAACTAAACTCTTGCAACAGAAACAGCCAACTTTTGTGTAAATGGCCACAATTTCAGTGAAATTTTTCTCAGGATCTCCAGAATCAGTTTCAGAGGGATATCTTCTAACTTCACATAGTAACTTACTTGTATGTCACAACAAGCAATCCCATAGCACAGCAAAGAGCACGTGCATTGCAGCAGGGAGAGAAAGGCTGGGCAGGAGGAAAGCAGCAGCAAGGGGACTCATTTTCCTTTAGTTTTCTCTAACAAAACAGTCACAGCCAGGTACCTGATATAATTAAAGCACACAGAAGGCTTTCATATTTGTTTCCATGGCTATCTTCCTTCACCTACCGCTGCCATCAGGTTTGGTCAGAGCAGACTACATCTCATTCAAATGCTGGGGAGCTACTACAGTCTTCAGTGGCTCTGTATCAGTGTAACTCTGATGTTGTCTTTTCTTTTGGTAATTAGCCTTAATTATGATAGATTAGTCATGAGCTGAAGTTTTGGAAAATGTACTGTGGAACGCTTCCCAGAATTCATTTGCCTTCATCCAATTCTCCATGAGTCAGTCTCTCTCAGACCTCATTTGCTCTGAAGCTTTCTAGTACAACTAGATGGATGGCTACGGAGCTGGGTCTCAAGCCACCACACCCCTTGCTATGTCTGTCTGGACTTTTGAGGCAGGAAAGGGAGCAAATAAATAAAAAATCAGGATTTCTGTATCATGTGGTGAGAGGCCATAAGCATACCTAACAGGCAAGTACACCTTGTAATTCCAAATGTGACCATGTCTGGTTGTGGAGCTTCCCTCTCTGTCCTAGTGCTGGACCCATGCTGGTCGTAACTGCTGGCTGTGCTACCACCACACATCTCCAGTTTCATACAGAGTGTCCTCAACACACATCTTCTTTCCAGCCCTGGAAAACTTTCACTACCAGCAAATAGATCCCACATTGCAAATAGATCCCACAGCTAGGCAGGGATATCCAGATCAGTAACAGTGGCAACAATCATAAGGGCAAGAACCGATTATAGAGAGGCCTTTCCTAATGAAAGATCTGGGGTTGATGTTTTGGTGCTAGGAACCCAAGCAGAAATTTGCTCCTTCAAAGGAGTCAGGATTTCCCCCTTAATCTTTGTGATTGTCTTCTAGATAGGTTTGGCAGAGGCTAAAAGGTAAAATAATTCTCACCTTCGTGGACTTGATGATCTTGGAGGTCTCTTCCAACCTGGTTGATTCTGTGTTTCTGTGAAAACTGTCTTTGCACCTTTATAAACACCTGTCTTTTCAGAGGGTCACAGCAATTCCACATGTGTGCAAAGTACACTAAGGCAGGAAAGGCCAGGGGGCAGAAGCCAGAGCACTTCTTTGCCAGCACTTCTTTGCCAGCACCTCACTGGAGGTGTTTACGAAGAGACTGGATGGGGAGCTGGGTGCCATGGCTTAGTTGATTATACAGTGTTGGATGATAGGTTGGACTCAATGATCTCAAAGGCCTTTTCTAACCTGGTTAATTCTATTCTATTCTCCTCTACTTCTATTCTATTCTACTCTACTTCTATTCTATTCTATTCTATTCTATTCTATTCTATTCTATTCTATTCTATTCTATTCTAATTTACCTCCCAAATTCTGCAGCACAGAAGTTTTCTCTTAAGTCTGTCAGAAAGCAAGACATTATGTTGCCTTTTGCTCTTTCTGCAACTGACAGCACCGTATGGTCTCAACAGGCTGAACTCCTCCTGGTCAGCACCCAGCCAGCCTCACAGCCTCTGTACTGAATGAAAATATGTCCCTGGGAACTTACATCTGGGTGGACTCTGACAGAAATGTTTGCAGCCTATGATTTCTGCTACATCCTGAGAGTTATATGTATCTGATGCTGTAATTATCGATTCCTCCCCTTGCACTTTAATCTGAGGTCTCAGATGTCCTCCATTTGGCTCAGAAGAAGCCTCTCTCTACAGCGAGGTTTCCATTTTTCCCACACCCTGCCCAGGATCCAACTGTGAGAACTCAGCAGTATTCCACCACTCACGATGGTATGTCCCACTTAAACATTTTCATATGTGATTTAAAAGCAAAACAAAGCAGGTTACAATCCCCTTTGTAGATTTGTACCTTGTCCCAATGGCATTCGATTCTCTTGGGTAGATTTTTGCAGGACGTCCTTTCAGTCAATAAAAAGACATCAGTCCATGGAAGTCAAGACATACTAGCTCTCCTTTCCTAAGTTATTTGATTTTTATACCCATTAAGAACTTATCTTCAATAGAAGCAAGATGAGGTAAATGGTCACTATGTGTCCTGCTGAGCACCCTGCAGCTCCTACATTCTATTAGACCAATATTTGGTCTACAAGAAAGAGCACACATGAAAAATAGCTTACACAAAGCAGGCAAAAGTCATGTGGAGGGCAAAAACTCATAGCCTCTTGAAAGTATTAAAACTATTTATGCATTCAATATTTTTTACCATGATTTTTCTGTGTGTTTTCTTTTTAAAAGGTAGCTTAGAGTAAAATCACAGCCCTTCAAATAAGAAAACGGTATTAATAATTGGATCAAGTGAGATTTAACCATAAAGTCCTCTGCATTCCAGAATCCAATTATCCCTTCAGCTAAAAGGAAGGATAAGGGGTAGACTTGGGGTGTACAATATGATTCTAAACTGTACTTTACATAGAATAGAATAGAATAGAATAGAATAGAATAGAATAGAATAGAATAGAATAGAATAGAATAGACCAGGTTGGAAAAGACCTTCAAGATCATCGCATCCAACCTATCATGCAACACCACCTAATCAACTAAACCATGCAACCAAGCACCCATCAAGTCTCCTCCTAAACACCTCCAGTGATGCTGATTCCACCACCTCCTCAGGCAGCACATTCCAATGGGCAATCACTCTCTCTATGAAGAATTTCTTCCTAACATCTGGTCTGAACCTCCCCTGGTGCAGCTTGAGACTGTGTCCTCTTGTTCTAGTGCTGGTTGCCCAGGAGAAGAGACCAGCCCCCACCTGTCTACAACCTCCCTTCAGGTAGTTGTACAGAGCAATAAGGTCTCCCCTGAGCCTCCTCTTCTCCAGGCTAAGCAACCCCAGCTGCCTCAGCCTCTCCTCCTAGGGCTTGTGCTCCAAACCCCTCCCCAGCTTTGTTGCCCTTCTCTGGACACGTTCCAGCAACTCAACATCTTTCCTAAACTGAGGGGCCCAGACACAGTACTCAAGGTGTGGCCTAACCAGTGCAGTGTACAGGGGTAGAATGACATACTGAGGGCAATCAGATTTCTTAGCACCTAGCAGAGTATGATCCACAGCTCAATGTCCAGCTTGCAAGTGTTTCAAAAATCTGCAAGTGTTTTCAGAAGAATGCTTTCAATGCATGCTGGTTTTCAGAGTTTAAGGCCATAATATGAAAGTAATTAGAAGTGTAAGTCTTCCAGTGATGCCAGTAATATTTTTCAGCTTTCTATTTTTAGAATTCCCTGGCAAGGTTTCCTGTCTAATCCCAGCTCCCAGTTTCTGCATAATGGCCTGAACTGCCAGGATTTTAAAGAATGCCTTGTGGCTAATTTTTTTTCTGACTTGTTACAGGAAGGGCAAAAAGTGCTTCTTCCCTGACTGTTAGCCAAAAGCAGAGGTTCAAAGAATTTTCAAGAATCCAGCAGGCAGGAGTCCATTCATCTGTGTTAAATCCCTTACTCAAGTCAGGGTCCCAGCTTCATACCACAAACTCTCAACCCAAATCTTTCTTCCCAGTAAGCACAGACCAAAAATGCATTTTTCATAGTTGCCATGTCAGCGTTTGAGAGGTATAAGCCAGGTTTTAGTTTGCAGTCACACCTGAGATACAAAAGTGTTGAAGACAATAATTCAATAAAGAAGCCCTTTAGCTTTAAAAAGTTATAGTTACAATGGATCAAAGCATTGAAGATAGCACTGAAATACAACTGCAGTAGTATTAAGGAGGACTCTTGATATTTATTTCACAGAATCACCAAGGTTGGAAGAGACCTCAAAGATCATCAAGTCCAACCTGTCACCCAAGACCTCATGACTACTAAACCATGGCACCAAGTGCCACGTCCAATCCCCTCTTGAACACCTCCAGGGATGGTGACTCCACCACCTCCCTGGGCAGCCCATTCCAATGGCTAAGAACTCTCTCTGTGAAGAACTTCCTCCTCACCTGCAGCCTAAACTTCCCCTGGAGCAGCTTGAGACTGCCTCTTTCTCTTTTTACTTGCCTCTTTCTTTTTTTTTTTTGCAACAAAGTTTTGTAGGAGAAGGCATTGCATGCACAGTGTATTTCATGAAAGATACCACTTTAAAGTATTTTGTGCACAGTCTTGTGGCAAGGTTAATAATTCTTAACCTGCTTTCTCATGCTCACCATGTTGAAACCAGCTCAGCTTTGCTAAGTTTTTGAATGACATTCAAATGCTGTAACACTGACAACTTCAACAGAGCTGTAAAACCCAAAAAGAAGCAGAGCATTGCTAGAATCTCAGTCAGAGATTAAGGCTCAGCTTCTGTCCTTCCAGAAAAACCTTTCCTTCTCAAGATGGGGACCATCCACAATGAAACCGAGCACTTGGTTCTGGTCAATTAATTCTGTACTATTCTATACTTAGCAACAACAGCGTTTCAAGATGGATTGCAAGGATGCAGTAAGATGAATAAGAAAAACATCTTTTTGCTTTCAAAACAGATTCTTCCATTTCCCCTCCTTTTATGGATGTTCAGTGCATTGATTGATTCCAGCTGATACATGAAAAACATGCTCCTTTTTCTGTGGCAAAACAAGCAAAGTGTCATGGTCTGGTGACACAGGGCCATCACTCTTTTTGAGGGTTCTGTCAGTGTTCCTTTTGTCTAGACCCTCACACCTTTGAAGTCTTCATGACATGTGTAAATGCATTCCAAATAGGAATTCTTTCCAAATGAGAGCTGAGGATAGAAAAACCGTACTGTTCTGACATGGTTCCACAGTGACAGCTTTTGCTAAATCCTAAAAACTGCACGTTTTTTTCTGTCTGACTCTCTTCTTTTTCCAGGCGGCGACGTACTTGATGCAACTGAAACTACCCAGAAGTCAGTAAGAAATAAGTTAGGACTGACTAAGGGAAAAGTTATGGGTCAAATGTCTCATAAGCAGTTAACAGAAGATAGGCCTCTGTGTCAGTGTAACTGCAAACCTCAGCTTCCTCCTGCTTAGGACCTCAGGGCAACAGATCGGCCACCAGACTTCCCTCTGAATGACTTCACCCTTCCTTGAGTTAGAACTGCCACTGGTGCCATGGCACTGGAAGAGATGAATGAAGTGCTTACACTCAAAATCAATAATGGTTGGACTCAATGACCTTCAAGGTCTTTTCAACTGAATCAATTCCATTATTATTTTCATATGAGTATAGTTCTTACAGTGCCCATCAGAAGAGTCACAGACAAAGTAGCTCTTTCCCCTACTCAAACACAAAGGTAAGGAAGATCTGTTCCAAATACCTAAAGACAGGCTAAACCCACAACCCTTATGTTTAGGTACCCGCCAAAATTAGGGCTGTGTGAAATCCAGGTCAAAAATCCCCAGGTTGAACTCATCCATCTTCTGCATCATCTTTCTTTCTCTCTGGCACGCGTGCACACACACACACATCGAGATACTGGCGATGCTGTGCCTACACTCAAATGAAGCTCTTGGAGCACTGCATTGAAGAACACAACATGATCAGCCTGTCTCTGAAGCACCACACTGAACACATACACTGAAAACCCATGAACTGACATTGCAATAAATCTACAGGCTCTCCAGAGAGCCTTTGTAAATTGCATGGGGAGCCTTCAAGGACAAAGACCCAAATGGTTTTAATTTCCCTCTAAGTGATAGCCATAGTTACTACCAGATTTGGCAGGAAGCAGGCATTCCGTGCCCGTTGGGCTTATATGGACATGAAAAAGAGTTTATGTTTGACATTTGCTTTAAAAACATAATGAAAACCTTTTGCTCTTTCAAGTCTCAAACTTGCATTAGTTTCTGGGAGTCTATTACTTTAAAAAAGCATTTGTTGGCTCTGATTGCTTGGATGACTGACAAGAAAGCATTAGGAGGAGGCTCTTTGTTAGTGTTCTGTAGCAGATGACAAAGAACAGGGAGCAACAGAACGAAGATGCTGAACAGAACATTCACTCTCTGTCCCCCTTGAAACTGTTTTTGACACCAAAGAAGTGTCTCATGATGTCAAACTCTGATTCATCCCTGGCAGCTCTCAATCAATAATACAAATGAAAGAATACATAGCAGTTCCAGATATTCTCTCCACAGGTTGTCTCCCTGAATGTCACATACAGCCGTCTGCCTGGTGCCTCAGTGGCACAGTCAGT
The DNA here is from genome assembly GCA_033816785.1 of Picus viridis. Lineage (NCBI taxonomy): Eukaryota > Metazoa > Chordata > Aves > Piciformes > Picidae > Picus > Picus viridis. The sequence continues at coordinate 27,555,026 of CM066574.1, forward strand.
ATGGCAAGCACTGGTAATAGCGGAGAGCCAAAAGCAACAGCCCATGTTCCATCAGCTACGCTCCACATTCCCAGCAGACATGGAATGGAGGGCTAATGTCTCCACAGTATCAGATACATTTGGGGTAGGTCAGAGCTGAGAAGGTTTGTGGATGACATTCTCAGGGCAGAAGGTATGAAAGGGCCAAGGATAGCTAAGTGCAAGAACAAGAAGCAGCAGTTTAATAGAACTCTTTGAAGTCCCACAGCCAAAATGTAGTCAACCTGGTCCCTCCATCCTGAATTCTACATGGGAACCAAAAAGATGTATCCTGTGTATCACAGCTCCTGAAAGAAGGCTGACTTCACACTGTGTAAGGCAGCATATAAAAGGCATCATTCAACTGTTAAAAATCAGGTCTAAGAAAAAGAACCAGGGTATGCCCCAGATCCACTATGATCATAACTGTGATGGTTTAGCACAAGAGCTAAACCCCCTGCTCCCCCAACACAAAAGTGAGGGGAAAAGCAACACATGAAACTCAGGGTTGAGATAAAGAGGTTAGAGTTCTATATAATATGAAATATCATAATGATGATGCATAATTACCCTAGCTAATAATCTAACTAATCTAATAATACAATGCATGATTACCTTAGCCTGGGCTATTTGCAGAAGTGCAGTGAAATACAGGGGGAAAATGAGCATAAAACAAACAGAAACCCCAAACCAGCAACTACCTGACTCCCACCCATTCTGCCACCATGCTTGCAGAAAAGAGCCAACACCCAAGGACCCAAAACCCCGAAGCAGCAACCAGAACAGGAAGCCTCCCATGCTGCAATCTGAGCTTCAAGCCCCATCATACTTCGCTCCAGTTAGCACTTTCTTTTTTTTCTTCTTTTTTTTGTTTGTTTTTGAAGCTGGCATGACTGCAGCATGGTATGAGTAACAGCAGCAGATTCAGCTCAATCCATAACAAAACCTTGGCATTTTATGTTCCATTACTTAAAACTAATACACCACCAGTTTACCCACATGGTCACATACATGCTGGAATTCACAAGTAACTGGTAACCTAACCTCTTCATATGCACACCCAGGAAGTAAAGATGCACCTAGGATTATCACTGTAACTTAAGTGTCCAAGAAGTGACAGAGAAGGCCTACCTTTGGTGACTTCAAAGGGGATCTGGGACATAAGTAACTTTTCTTAAAGCCCACAGGGTCCAAAAGGGTTTTAGAAAACAGTAATTATCTTGTCAGCTCTCCTTACATTACCAGCTGGCTGAGTTGGAAGCCAGAAAACACTGGGATGAAAGAGGGGTTGGCCCTTCCCCAGAGAGGGAGTAACTTCCATGACCTGCTGGACCAGGGCCAGTGGGAAGATCTACAAACTAAGTACAGCAGCATGACAAATCTGAGGATTAACAGCAGCATTGTCAGGGAGCAAGGCATGCTCAAAGCTGGTCATCACATGGGATTCGGGAATGAACTCTGTTTTCGAAAGCCAGTTCAGAAATACCAGACTGAATCACCTCCTAACCATCACGGGTTGAGACAATCACCCTGGCCATTGCAATCTTCAGGTTTGCTAAGAGTCCTTACAAGAAAACCTACTGGATGGTTGGTAATAAGAAGAAATCTCAAAGGCTTTGAGATAAACTTAGCTAAAAAGACTTCTTCCTTTAGTTTTATGTATGCCTTATAAAATGAAACAGGCCAGGAAGGAAGGATAGTGCCTACTCACTTCATTCATTTTTTTCTCCCTAGAAGTGGAACAGCTCTGATAAACAATAGTGGCAGTTGACTCTCTAAAACACTTCACATCTGCATTATTTGTGATTGCTAAGACATCTTGGTTAGGAACTGGCTGGAGGGCGGAGCCCAGAGAGTGGTGGTGAATGGTGCCACATCCAGCTGGCAGCCCACTAGTGGTGTCCCCCAGGGATCAGTGCTGGGCCCCATGCTCTTTAATATCTTTATCAATGATCTGGATGAGGGCATTGAGTCCATCATCAGTAAGTTTGCAGATGAAACCAAGTTGGGAGCAGGTATTGATCTCTTAGAGGGTAGGAGAGCTCGGCAGAGGGACCTTGACAGGCTGGACAGATGGGCAGAGTCCAATAGCATGAGATTTAACACATCTAAGTGCCAGGTTCTACACATTGGCCACAGCAACTCCATGCAGTGCTACAGGCTGTAGTGCTGAGTGGCTGGAAAGTGGCCCAGCAGAAAGGGACCTGGGGGTACTGGTTGATAGTAGGCTGAACATGAGCCAGCAGTGTGCCCAGGTGGCCAAGAAGGCCAATGGCATCCTGGCCTCCATCAGGAACAGTGTGGCCAGCAGGAGCAGAGAAGTCATTCTGCCCCTGTACACTGCACTGGTTAGGCCACACTTTGAGTACTGTGTCCAGTTCTGGGCCCCTCAGCTCAGGAAAGATGTTGACTTGCTGGAACATGTCCAGAGAAGGGCAACAAAGCTGGGGATGGGTTTGGAACACAAGCCCTATGAGGAGAGGCTGAGGGAGCTGGGCTTGCTTAGCCTGGAGAAGAGGAGGCTCAGGGGAGACCTCATTGCTCTCTACAACTACCTGAAGGGAGGTTGTAGCCAGGTGGGGGTTGGTCTCTTCTCCTGGGCAACCCGCACCAGAACAAGAGCACACAATCTCAAGCTGTGCCAGGGAAGGTTTAGGCTGGATGTTAGGAACAAGTTCTTCACAGAAAGAGTGATTGTCCATTGGAATGGGCTGCCCAGGGAGGTGGTGGAGTCACCATCACTGGAGGGGTTTAGGAAGAGACTGGATGATGCGCTTGGTGCCATGGTTTAGTTGATTAGATGGTGTTGGATGATAGGTTGGACTCGATGATCTCAAAGGTCTCTTTCAACCTGGTCTATTCTATTCTATTCTATTCTATTCTATTCTATTCTATTCTATTCTATTCTATTCTATTCTACTCTATTCCATTCCATTCCATTCCATTCCATTCCATTCCATTCCATTCCATTCCATTCCATTCCATTCCATTCCATTCAGTTGTACTCTGATTCAAAAAGGAAGATCCATACAGCAGTAATATTTGGTCTTAATTTCAAACATCTTATAAGAGTAACACAAATAGGGAAGAATCCATTATTGTAGAAAGCAGTATTGACTGATGGTTAAAGCACAGAAAAACTAAAGTAAGATCTGTTACAGACTGTGCTACTAAGTGGGTTTGGTTGTCTTTTCATCCTCCCATTTATTTCATTGCGGCCAAGATGAAAAAGTGCTGTGTTGTTACAGACACAATGCAAAATCTACATAACTAGAAGAAAATGATACATTAAAATTTCCTATACTTCTTTCAAGGGACATCCAAGGCTGCCGTTTGCTTCATTTGAAAAAGAAGCTCCAGGACATTACATACAAGGTGATTTTTTTTGTATATACTATGAATTTTGAAAGTAGAGGTATTACCAATGATCATCTGAACAGGTGTCAAAAAGAAGTTCTAATTAATTGTTTCAGACATAAAGCACAACAGTGTACATGTACATTTGAGGTGACTCTCACATTTATTCTTGCTGTCCTTTGATGGTGGTAAAATTTACACTATGCCTTCTAGTGCCTGATCTGACAACTGGCAGGTCACTGAACAAGAAAAGATTTCATAAACACATTCCATAGTAATTCTCCAAGGAAAAGGAGCACCAGTTAGGCAGCATAATAATTTCTGAGTCAGAAATTGGTGAAATACTGGGGCAGAGGACGTACAGAAGGCTAGACGACAAAAGCAAGAAATCCTGGACTACTTTAATGCTTTTTCTCCAAGGACAAAACCATTATTCAGGTCCTAAATGGGTAAGCTACCAAACAGTATGTTGCAGTGCCTTCAGTTGTCATAAACTCCTCTTCCCACCATCTTGTAAGAAGCTACAGAGGGCAGAAACTAAGACTGAAATCCATGCACTGAGTAACACCCATCAAACACTCAGTACTGGGCACATGCTTTCTTTTTACACTCTCACTGTGTTTTTTTCAGACAGCAAAGCAAAATCCTGTCTAGCTGGAAAACCTAATCCTACTTACTTTGTCTCTGTATGTACTTTAAACAGAGCAGGCTGGAAAGAGAAAAGAAACACAAAGTTAGAGGACTGCTGTCTTCTCATCTGCTTTTAAGAGCAGGCCACTTAATGTTTGGAGCTTTTCCCAGAAGTGATCAATTACAGAAAGTGGCAGGTCACATAAAATGAATTCACAACACAAAAGTAGCTGCTGCATCCAGCTGTTCTAACTCAGTCTTGTCATGTACTATATTCCATAGCCCCTCTCCTAATGGTCAAACCTAGATAGTGGGAATTCACATAAATAAAGCAAGAGTACAGCATATGAGCTTGCAGAGCTCCTTGCAAGCTGTTAACTGGCTTCTAATTTAAATCTCCTTTTCCTCTCTCAGTCCCTCCCACAAATATCTCCCCAGCCCAGCTAACACATAAGAAGGTTAACATGAAGAATATTGTTAACAACAACCCATGCTAAAGATGAAAATGATCCCTGAAATCTAAGTTTAATTTTCTGGAGGGTATTTATAGTTTAACTGCCACAGCACTATATCCTGTATAAATTATTTCCTGGGTAAGAGGTATCTCCACTTGCCTGGGGCTTTCAAGCAGTCATTATCTCATTGTATGAGACTGAATCAGGATTCTCATGCCTTATTTATCTGTTTACCAGTAATGCTGTAAGAGATTCACTAACAGCTGTGTTCAGCACGGAAAGTTTTGTTACTGGAAGAGCAGTAAGACTCCAAATCGACAGCTGCAGGTATGTAAAACAGAAAGTGTATTACACATAAACAACTAAGCATGTTAAAGTAGTATCAGAAATATTAGGGTTAAACAAGTGAAAACAAGCCCCAACATACATCACAAGTAGAGTTTCAAACACAAGCATCAAGTGATCTGTGTACTCACATTAGAGGGGAAAGGTGGGCAGTGGGCAAGAAAGCTGCT